>RJVU01069537.1:1621982-1707826 GCA_003731715.1 Anabarilius grahami
TATGTTTTTTATTTATTTTATTTTTCTTATTAAAAATATGTATTTTATTTAAATTTTTTTACATTTTATTTTAATTTTATTTCAGTTAACATTTAAATGTTTGTTTTTGCAATTAACTAAAATAAGTTTGTTTTTTATATTTTTATTTATTTATCAATTTTTTATATACATTTTTTATTTTATTAATTTTTTAATATTTTTTATTTTTATTTTATTTCTGTTAATGTTTATTTTATTTCTTGTATCAAAAATGTTTTAGTTTTTGCTTAACTATAAAAACCCTGGCAGTAACATGTATCAAATTTGTAGTGAGCGAATTGCAACGGAAGGGTCTCTGATTTTGACTGCATACATCACAAAACATGTCAGTGTGTTAAAAATAAAATGAAAGAAAGAAAATAAGAGTCTTTCCTCTCTGCTCATACAAACGGACTCTCTCCTGTTCCCACAGTACCGACTGTCTCTGATGTCACGTCAACACTGCAGCCTGGAAGATCTACACCTCCTGTCATGATCACCACTACCACCATTGCCCACAGACCTGCGGCGCACATGACCGTCACTCCCAACCCTGTTGCGGTGGAGCACCCCGATCCGCCAGCAGACCCCACCGCCGTCAGCCTCCCGCCCTCCAGTAAGCGCTTCTGTGACCGTACAGAGAGAAGAGGAATATCCTGGCCACAAGCACACAGAGGAGTGACAGTGGAACGTCCTTGTCCTAAAGGAACTCGAGGTATGTCTGCCATGAAACAGACATTTGAATTATTTTTACAGTTAGCGTCAGGCATCTTGTTGTCAATTGTGTAGAAGTCGACACCTTTTTCCACTTGTGCTAGTATCAGACGTGGCATTTCTTATTTGAATAGTATCCAAGTCGTGATGTCAAAATTATTGGCAAGATTTGCATTCCATAACTGAGTTAATAAGTTTTCATAGCATAACTATTTTATACAAATTCCACCAGATATAGTCCTAACACTTTAAAATGTTTTAATCTTGGGATTAATAAATTTTTCATGTGATACTGTTAGACTATTTGGCCAGGAGTAAAAACTGCAGTTAAATTTAAATTCATAATTATTAGAGACAGTCTATATAAGGATGACACTTAATCAGTTATTTTATGGATACCAAATAGGACAATGAACAACAAGATTTGGTTTAAAACATTTCTATTCAAGCTCAGTTCAGATCTTGATATCACATCTCAGTTCAGTACATCATGTCCCAAAAAAGGGAGAGAGAGAGAGAGAGAGAGAGAGAGAGAAACTTAAATCACAAAAAATGTCAGGCCCAGGAACATTTACCATTTACAACAACACTTAAATAAATCAGCAAACAATTAGATTCAGTATTGCCATAATTCTTATATATATATATATATACACTACCGTTCAAAAATTTGGGATCGGTAAGATTTTTAATGTTTTTAAAAGACGTTTCATCTGCTAACCAAGGCTGCATTTATTTAATTAAAAATACAGTAAAAACAGGAATATTGTGAAATATTATTACAATTTAAAATAACTGTTTTCTTTTTTAATATATTTTACGAAGTAATTTATTCCTGTGATGGCAAAGTAGAATTTTTAGCATCATCACTCCAGTCTTCAGTGTCACATGATCCTTCAGAAATCATTCTAATATGCTGATTTGTTGCTCAAGAAACATTTCTGATTATTATCAATGTTGAAAACAGTTGTGTACTTTTTTTTTCAGGATTCCTTGATTAATAAAAACTTCAAAAGAACAGCATTTATCTGAAATACAAAGCTTTTGTAACATTATACACTACCGTTCAAAAGTTTGGGGACAGTAATAATTTTTATTTTAATTTTTTTGAAAAGAAATTAAAGAAATTAATACTTTTATTCAACAGGGATGCATTAAATCATTCAAAAGTGACAGTAAAGACATTTATAATGTTACAAAAGATTATATTTCAAATAAATGCTGTTCTTTTGAACTTTCTATTCATCAAAGAATCCTGAAAAAAAATATTGTACACAAATATTTCGTACAATTGTACACAATAAATGTTTCTTGAGCAGCAAATCAGCATATTAGAATGATTTCTGAAGGATCATGTGACACTGAAGACTAGAGTAATGATGCTGAAAATTCAGCTTTGCCAACACAAGAATAAATTATATTTTCAAAATATTTTCAAATAGAAAAGTTATTTTAAATTGTAATAATATTTCACAATATTACTGTTTTTACTGTCTTTTTAATGAAATAAATGCAGCCTTGGTGAGCAGACGAAACTTCTTTTAAAACATTAAAAATCGTACCGATCCAAACTTTTGAACGATAGTGTATATATATAATTTTTTTTTAAATCCATTCATCCAATCAATTCATACACCTATACAAAAATGCTATTTTAACAAAATAACAAAAAAAGCAAACTTTAATTTTTAAACACAAGCAATAGGGGTGTGACGAGATCTCGCGTCACGAGATCTCTCGAGATTAAATTGTGACGAGAAACCAAGTTAACTTGCAGTTACAAGAACCAAGGAAGAACAATACTTCTTCATTTATTAATCTTAGTTAATGTTAATTTCAACAGTTACAACTTTTGATTTTAATAATGTATTAGTATTTGTTATTGTCATTGTTAGTTGATGTTTGTTAATAATAATTAACTAATGTTAATAAATGAGACCTTATTGTACTGTTACCACATTTATTAATAGTGTTTTTATTTCTGTGATCAATTTGTGGAAAGGAGTTCAGTTAGGAGATCAAAAGTTGTAGACACTCATAATTCATGTTCTAAGGTCTGAAGAGACTCATATGAAATCATACAGGAGAGAAGCCAGTCAGTTGAGTTTGTGGCAAAACCTTTTACAGTGCTCGAGTATTGTCGTCTTTTACTGCATATGCATATTCATACTCAGAAAGTAGAGCTGAAATGACATTCATTACAAGATGATTAGTTAAAACATTTCAAATACACTGCAGATAATTTTTCTAGTCATGTATTTCATCTTTGAGGATTTCTTAAAAATAGTGTGTAAAAAATCTTGTCTCGTCTCGTTCTCGTGAACTCAATCTTGTCTCGTCTCGTGAGCTACCTGTCTCGTCACACCCCTAACAAACAATATTAAAATTTAAAGAACAGACATTAATTTGCTTACCGTGTCACTCGTTGAACTACTGGGCCCAGAAAAATAATTCAAAATATCAAACAATATTCTGCATGCAGCAGTGAAAACACAATATTTACAAAATAAATCTGCAACTCGAGTGCCAAAATAAATAAATAAATGACTCCCTGCACCAAAATCCTCCTCAAACAAACTCTACATATAATGCACTGAATTAACTATTAAACCCCAAGATTACCTCACTCTACCGAATTGGAAAATGTTCCCTCACAATACGCTCCTTATACACATGAGCCGCTCTCTCAAACACAACTTTCTGATGCTTTACGAAATTCATGTTCCTCAAAATAAGAATTGCAAGCATCAAAAGTACAGAAAAACCCAGCTTTAAATGTAGCAGTGCTGAACGGGACTACAACAACCTTTCAACAGCACTCTCAACAAGTGTCTTTAAGAGAGAGAGAGCGACAAACACAATCACACTTCATTAAAGGGGGTTATCACACACAGTTTCTGCCAATCTCATGTTAATATTGACTACCTATAGAATAGTATAGCGTCCTTCATATTGCCGAAAAGTCTTTAGTTTTATCATATTTATAAAAGATAGATACGCTCTATTGAGTCTTTCCGAAAACAGCCGAGTGCTTGGAGGCATGTCGTGTGAGCGGAGCTAAAGAGTGACGAGCACGTGCAACTTTTGTGTAGTGATCGTCTGCAAGCTATCAATGGTCAGCTGAACAAATGTATTTAAACACACACAATACACCATCGCATTATCCATGCATAGCTTTTGAATCACTATAATGAATATAGCGTATAGTGAATGATGAATAATGAATTTATGAATTCACTACATTTGTGTTGTTTACATTAAATGCACTTTAAACGCCTATTGCCAACAAAACAAACATTTGAAGCAGTTTTACTCACCACCTGTGGTTCCGACTCATGACCGGGATCATTATCGCTGTGACTGCTCCATCTTTCAGTTTCAAACTATTTGTAAATCTAGCGTAGAACTGGGCCTTTTTTTATGAAACCATAAGAGCCGATCCTGAGGGCTCGAGCAGCCACGGGAAAAACACGAGATATTCTCCATTCATTGTAACCAATAAAAAAGTGATTGCAACTATCAGTTTGCAACTATCGAGAGCACATCAATGTAATGCGTGAGCACAAATCTCTCAGCTCCACTGAACACTGGGTTCTTTTGGAAGCAAGGTTATCTTTCCCTCACAGCCAAAAACACACTTCTTTGGTGACATTGTTGATTTCATGGTCTAAAAACAGTAACGAATCTTTCTCGAGCAAGTCTTGTGCAGGGCTGCCGATGACTTCTGTAAACCTGAACGAAGCGCGTTGATGGGCGTGCTCTTGCTCTCTCTCTTCCGGGAGAAGTGCCCGTACAAGGAACTCCGACCTTTCTGATGTCACACAGGCACATACTCGAAAAAAAGATCCCGAAATTTAAGAGGATTCAGAAGAGTATTTTTAGCACAAAAATACTTTGTCATACGTCCAACTCGTGTTTTGAAACTTTGGCCATGTTTAGCATGAGAATCTAACTCTTTAACAGTGTAAATAAGTCAGAATGCATGAAATAGCAGTGCCCCCCCAAGTACTAAATAGGAAAGAACTGACAACTGTCACAAAGATGGAGACCTTTAAACTAGTGCTGACCTCAAAATCAGTGTTGAACAGATTTGCCCTTTCTGTGGTTCACCAGGAATCGCGTTGTTCCTCTGCACGACTGTCGACGGCATCTGGAGTCCAAAAGGTCCTGATCTCAGCAACTGTACTTCGCACTGGGTGACCCAGGTGGCACAGAAGGTGAGTCTAAAATAGCTGACTCAAACCTACTTGTATACCGCTTTTTAACATCACACATTATTTCATAATATCTCCATGCTTTATAGTTGCATTTAGTATATTATTGATAATATGGTTTATATTTTGCGATGATACAAGCAATAAAGTAGTTGAGATTGCTATATTTTATTTATCACCTTAAGGTAGTATATTGTATATACTGTAATGCTGGTTTGATAATGTTGGACATCCAACTTTATATAATATAGAGCTGTGTGATAATATAGTTACATTTATGCATTTATGCAATGATATAAACAATCAAGCAGTTGAGATTTGCCATATATATATATATATATAATAGACAAATGTAACATTTCTAAAATCAAATACATACTTTTTTCATACAGTATTTCCTCAAATTTGCAAAAGCATGAATTGTTTATTATCCATTGACAAGGCTGTCAGAGGTGAACTAACACTTCTGTTTTTTGGGCAAACAACAGGTTAATATAACAATTGTACATTGAAATGTTTGTAGTGAGGATCAGGTGTTCTACAGCAGTACAATACAGGAAAAATATCAGTGGATAGAAGGGAAGATGAGATAAATTTACAAAATATAATGTTATGGGTAGGTGCCATTAACAAGCCCAAGCATTCACTGAGCTGATATACCAGAAAATTAGTATTAGGACTGGGTTGAAAATAATGTTTTCTCAATTTTAATTCTCATTTTGATGAACCGATCTTGATTCTTAAATCCCAAGAATGGATGTTTTTAGTCTGTGCTGTTTTCAGTTGATGTGGGAACATCTAACCTCTAACATATTAATGCAATGATAGTAATGCACTGACTGACAGGGTTACCTGTACAGTTTACATCTTTAGGTCAAAAAGATTTTTTCAGTATATATAAATGAATCAATATTGAATTGCAAGCTTGTAAATCAATATAGTCAAATCATGAAATTTGTGCCAATGCCTAGCCATAATTATTAATATGATAACTGTCCATTCAGTTACATGGCTTTTTAACTCAATCGTTTTCTTCTGAACTTCTTACAACTCCAGATCCGCAGTGGTGAAAATGCTGCAAGTCTGGCCAATGAGTTGGCACGTCACACTCAGGGCCCTGTGTTCGCCGGGGACATTAGCTCATCTGTTCGGCTCATGGAGCAGCTTGTGGATATACTGGACGCACAACTGCAAGAGCTTAAACATGACGATAAAGATACGGCGGGACGTAGCTTCAACAAGGTACAGTACACTTCATGTCTGGCAAGAGAGTTTGTGCTTTCTGGTTGTGTGTGTTTTTTTTATGGGGTCACATGATTGAATCTTGGTTTGATAAAGTTTCTGACAGTTCTGTTTTGACAGTCTCTGTGGGAGATGCTTTTAACATGACAAATTCAGTTGCCAGGAAAAGTATGTTTACGTGAGGGGATGCCAGTCCCTATTGTTAGCTGAAGTGTCATTTCTTATCTTGAGTCAAGCTTTTATGGCTTTACTACCATAGCTTATTTTGCCACAGAAATTCCCAAGGCTGATTTATCCATCATTGCACCTAGTCAACACTCCCAAAATGTTCCTTCTCTGTCATGAGGCTTGTGTCCCACCTAGACAATTTTGACACAAAAATTTGTTTACGATTATCCATCCATCCATCCATCCATCCATCCATCCATCCATCCATCCATCCATCCATCCATCCATCCATCCATCCATCCATCCATCCATCCATCCATCCATCCATCCATCCATCCATCCATCCATAAAATAGAGCTCTATATAGATTTATAGAGTATAAATATAGAATATAGATTTTCCGAGACTCTGAAACCTTCACTCAGTTAAGACATCTCAGTATGAACATAAATACACAAACATAATATTGTCTGCAGAATTTGACAAGATCACATTATCTGAACTGTATGTTATCCACATTCATTGAATAGCTCTGTACTCTGTATGTCATGTAATTTGATACTTAAAGGTGCTGTTTGTAATTTGTTTGACTATACTAAAGCATAAAAATACCATATGTTTGCAGAGATTTTTGAAACGTTCATGCAAACAAAGTTCAAATACTTATTTCTCTGAAAAACAATGCTACAGCTAGTTATTCTACTTTTAAATGTGCATTCCGTGTCGAAATGATTGTTTTTGTTTTGGTTTTTGTGATTCTCGCACACTGCGAATTTACCCAATAGTATTTTGATACCCTGAAAACACAGCGTATTGCAGCCATTGAAGCCAGCAAACAAACTGGGTCTGAGATTGCGGATTCTACCTGATGTAAAAAGCCTCACTGTCCATCTAAAAAGCTTGATGACATGGATACTTTGGCTGATCAACTTAGTGTAAGGCTTGTCACCTTCCATTGTCAGTTGCGCTTGTTCCTGTTGCATGGCCTCAATCTGGCAACCAGCGTAAGCGTGGAGTCCTAGTAGGAGGGAGCAGGAGAAACAACCCTCTCCAATATTTTGAATTTGGACTGCAGTACCCATTTCAACTTCTAGCTGTCAATATTACATACTGAAACTTTCATTGAAGTGACATATGAAAGATCAGACTCTGAGCAGAACATGTGGAAATGTTGGGCAGAGAAACAGAGGTGACAGTTAATTCAGCATCATTGCATCATCCAGGCCTGCAAAAACATCTTGGCCCAAGATTGCCACAAAAAAACGAACAAAAAAGAAACCCTACAACCACCAAAAAAAAAAAACTTATATACTGTACACATTATATTCACTTTAATATATGAAGACTTCAGATGCAAAAGCTGCTAAACGCCACCTCTGTCAAAAATGGGAGAATGATATTGAGCGAATGCTCTCTACACATAGTTATGCGTTCATCAAATACTTTTGCTTCAAATCCGCTAAATCCCAAAGTCAGCCCATTCAGAAATACCGGTTTGTTGGCAGAAACCGCTAAACGACACTTCCTTTTGTCAGCAAAAGCCTCTAAGTCCACAGAAGATTCCAATCGGAAGACGCAAATCGAATCACGTTTTTTTAAAATGAATGATGTTGTGCGTATGAGTCGACTTTCAATTGCCAAGCTGCAAGTTTTTATCATGTTTTGTCCATCGTTACAGTGGCAATGACAGGATTTCACGAGTAGCAAGTGCACACAACAATGTTCCTTTTGCTACTTTAAAACTGACAGACGTTTTCATATGTCATGTTCCAAAGAGAGGTGGACTTAGAGGTTTTTGCAAAAAAAAAAGTAGACATGGACTTAGCTGGTTTTGCAGCAAAAGACAGTCAAGTTTGTTAAAGGGGACCTATTATGCCCCTTTTCACAAGATGTAATATAAGTCTCTGGTGTCCCCAGAATGTGTCTGTGAAGTTTCAGCTAAAAATACCCCAGAGATAATTTATGAAAGCTTGTCAAATTTGCCCCTATTTGGGTGTGAGCAACATGCCATTTTTGTGTGTCCCTTTAAATGCAAATGAGTTTCTTTCCAAAAGAACGTGGAGCTTTAACAGCTTGCGCTTTGGTTGCTCAACAACAACAAAGCTGGAGAATCTTACGCAGCCAAAATGACGATTGTCGGTTGTTCAGCCTTACATTGTTCAAAGTGGAGTCAGACACTGATGGAGAGATTCAGGAAGAAGTTACAACTTTTAGAATGCAACTGGACGTTTCTGAATGGTTAGTGGATACATTTATGTAGTTGCTGTGGAGTTGATTCAACTCATTGACTAGCATGTGCCGTCATGTTATTCTTTTGTGAAAAACCCGTATGGGCGCATACTAAACATAGCGTACCTGTTTGCCAAACAGAGTCATACACACCAGGCTAACGTTTATGATTGCTATCAAATGCTGTGAATGGTCTAATATTTTTTCCAAAATATCGCTTGAACAGAAGTGCTACTTTTTTTGCAATCGAGCTTGCCAGGGTCAACTTGCAGGCCATCCAAGCTAACAAGTGCTCTTCTGTGCAGCCAACAACAGAACAGTTAATATGCTTTTGACTTGGCTTTAGAACCGGTACAAAAATGACGGCGCTCTGGGTGGAAACATGCAGATTATGGGGTAGTAATATTATAATAAGATCCCCTTCCTATGTCACAAGAGGAGCGAAATCTGAACGGCTTATTTTTTTACATGCTTGCAGAGAAAGGCTTGCCAAAACAAAGTTACTGGGTTGTCCTTTTTCATGTTTTCTGGGTTGGTAGATGCACTGGGAACCTAGCACTTAAACAAGTCAGGTTTTTATGATATGTCCCCTTTAAATACCAATGAATTGACTAAAGTGACATTTTTGAAAATAAGGCATTTCAATAACTGACTAATAACACTTTCATTGCCATTAAAGTGAAATTACAGAACCTAAACATTGAAGCCTGATAAAAACTGCTTATTTAAAAGAAAACATTTTAGACTGACTTAAAGGTTTTTGCATTTGAACTCTATATTAGGGCTGTCAAACGCTTAATCGCGATTAATCGCATACAAAATAAAAGTTTGCCTAATATATGTGGGTGTACTGTGTGTAATTATGTATATATAAATACACATTCATGTATATATTTGAGAAATATTTATTAAGTTTATTTATTTATATATTTTTATATAATTTATATTATATATAAAAAAATATTTTGTACATAAATTACATATTTCTCTTAATTATATACATTATTTTTGTGTGTGTTTATATATACATATTAATTACACACAGTACTCACACATATATTATGCAAACTTAAACTTTTATTTTGAATATATTATTATTTCTTTTCTTTTTTTTTTTCTCTGTCATCCTTTGGCAAGCATTACTTTATATGATCACACTATTCATTCAAGTGCTATTAAACCATTCCAGCGTGATAATATGCAATAAAAGAATTCAAATATGTACTGGCGCACTGTCTGTGAATTAGTCTCTGTGAACAAACACCCGAAATGCTTAGTAATGTGCATGTAAATATGCTTCATATTTTTAAATGGAAAAACAGTGGTCTTCATCTAAGAAAAAAGAAAAAAAAATCACTGAAAACCAAGCTCATAGTTGAAGCAGTACCCATACATGAAATGGCTGGCTCTTATTTGTTCTGTTTCTGTTTCTCTTTTCCTCTCTTTCTTTCCCTCCCTCTCTCTCTCTCTCTCTCTCTCTCTCTGTGTTGTTCCTAATCTCTCGTCTTTGTGTTTGGGGGAAAAAAGCGTCAAAAAAGAGAGAGGACTTGCAGGGCCTATACAAAGGTATATACGGACACGCTCCCAGTATTCCTTTCACCTGCTCAGCTGCATGCAGCTTGTTTGTCTGTGTGTCTGGCTGGAAATCCATGTGTCTGTTGTCCTGCTGGCCCGTGTGAGTCTGTCTGATTACACGCAGCTCTCTTTTAAGGCAGTCACGTCTTTCTGTTCTGTTTTGTGTTGCTTTCCCTTCCTCCTCCTCACCGCTTTTCTTCCTTAACTTCACACTCTGTGCTTTTCTGTTCATACCTGAATGATTGGATTTCTTGCTGGTTTATACTCTTGTTCTTTGCCTGAGTAATTGACATCCCACAGTCATAATCGCTCTGGTCTGTCAGCTGATAGTGTGATCAAAGTGCAAATGTGGCCACTTCCTCACCCGCACCTGAGTACTTCACACCGCCGTTTCTTCCCTCTGCATTTCCTTTTTATCTTTTATGCATATCTCTCCTGTAGTTTTGTCATCCTGAATTACTTGTTTCTGTCAGTTATTCAAAGCTGCACTGTAGAAGAATAATGGCATATCATACACAATACATATATAGATATTCACAACCCCTTTTTATTATTATTTTCTTTCTTTCCTGTGTTGATCTATTTCCTTTTGAAACAAGGTTGGACTGGGACATATTGGAAAAAGAAAACAAACAATAGGCTTTAATTTATCACATCCATTGACTGATTTGAGCCGGTCGAGATATAGTCGGTTCACAGAATTGAACTGAAACGCATACTTACAGAGCTGGTGCGAACATCCACATTGCTATGATCAGATGCTTTCTTAAAGGGCAACTATTTTGCCCATTTTTACAAGATATAATTTTAGGTCTCAGATGTCCCCAGAATGTGTCTGTGAAGTTTCAGCTTAAAATACCTCACAGATCATTTATAAATCCATGTTGTAAATACCAATTTCTGACTACAGTCAAAAACAGGCTGTTTTCGTGCATGTGCCTTTAAATGCAAATGAGCTGCTGCGTGCCACCCCCTCTCCATGATCACAGTTTCTGCCTCTGCCAAATACTAACAAGACATCTGCTTGGTTTTGATTTATCATCTATATCGCGATCACTCTCACAGATAGCATAATTCTTTCATCATTAATTAAAGTTTATTATTTCTACACGTTTTAAAGCTACATCAGTTTAAACTTCTAATGGATCGTTTTCTGAGCACACTTATCTGACGCACACACACAGACAGCTGGCTGTCAGATGTCAAGTCTCGTGAGTAACTTCTTTCACATTTTTTGTTGTTTAAACTGTCAAATACACACAAGGCTCTGTCAAAAACACACACAGTTCACATAAACACAGCCAGTTATATCTGTGAACATAAACAGCAGGTAATGTTACAGAAATCATATTTGTATATTAGATCTGTGGCGCATTCCCTTCAAAAATAAAACTAATCCACTGCGTTCAGCGGCTTAGATGTCAGGAGTAAATGAAGAATGTTATGTTCACTCTTACATCCAGCAACAAAACATTTCAATTACTTACCAGACATTGTTGTCGCTACAGCTGCTCAAACGCGGAGAAAATGGGGGACAGACTCGCTGAGGATAGAAACTATGGTAATGCAGGACTGTCAGTCAGTGGCCATGGGCGGGGCCTGAGCGGTTTGACATCACACTGCCCAGAGAATCAAAACGGCTTGACTTGATCATTGTAGGGTAGTTGTTCACTCACTGCCAACACACATTTATGTCCAAACACCATGTAAAAGTGGATTTTGCATAATAGGTGCCCTTTAACTGATGTCATTGTAGTTGCTTATTTTGCTATTGAGAGGAAAGCACAGAGCACATATTAACATATTCATCTAAACTCCGCTCTCAGCAGCGTGAGCAGCGTCAGGATGTTTGCAGTATAATGGAACAGTATACCGCTGCTCACGTATTTCGAATTTCTCTTTACCCCTAAGCGAAGAACGAAGAAGAACTTTGCTGTGAGTATATCGGGACCTTTACTGTGTTCTACTCCGCTCTTGTCTTGTAAAAACACCCAGCTACCGGATAGTGAGCTGGGTTTTGTGTGACATTGATCTGTGAATGCAGATACGATGGTTAGATCGTGTTTACATTCCACTGAGATACGATCACAATATGTCTTCGACTACCTCTGTACTAGGACACGCAGATTGGATAACATTCTGATCACAAACGCTTTTACGCTTGTCTTTTCAATGTGTATGTGGACAACATCCGGATACTGGTCGCATGTTAATGCCAAGTTTAAACGAGCTCAATGATTTTAGAGATTGAAAATTCTTCACAAATTTAACTGCAGAGTTACTTCTCGCTATTATTTTTGTCTTTTGGTAATGCCGGATATCATCATAATTGGTAGCAGCGCATATGGCTATATGGCTTCTGCAGTGCGTCAACTCTGAAATAAATGTTACAGCCCACAAGGCCACTCACACTTCAGACAGCCCACACAGTTCTCCATCAATTGCTGTACATAATAACTTGCCATCCAGCAAGAAGAGGGCTGTGAATACTACTTGTGGCTTAGCAGATGCTTTTGACTTACTGTAGACTAATTGCAGGGGGAGTCTCGCTGGAGTGATCAGTTTTTAGTGTCCTACAATTACTTCATGTCATTCAAGGGCTCTGTGGTAATGAGATCCTCTCACAATCTCAACAGGTAACAGGTCACTCTGTCTGGAACCCAGAGGATGGGCTTTTACTCTCATTTCACTGCTGGTTATATATGCTCTATATAATTGTGCATGTGACAAATAAAACTCTTGAATCTTGAATCTTTTGCAAGTCCTTTAGAAGTTCAGAGTGAAGTTAAAGGTGAAGTATGTAGTTCTGCGACACTAGTGGCACTAAGTGGAATTACAAAAATAAAACATATTTTGCAAACGCTCCTTTCGTGCGTTGCGCCTCCCTCAACTCAAACATCACAAATACAGCTCTTGCGGGTGCTTGTGAAGGCATGTCTCAACAGGTAAAAGTAGGCTACTTTCAATAACAGGCCCAACATTTTAGGAATACTTTTAGCTGTGTAGCTACATGTCATGAGTATGCAGGTGAGTAGACTAACACTGTCTAAAGCGAACGCAAGCAAGGCTGAGTAAACATTATGAACTTGTACATTTGTCTTTCTGGGGTGCGTTTCCTGAAAGCATCGTAAGCCAACTATGGTCGTAAGTCCCATTGAACTCTATTGGTAATGACGGAACTTGCGACCATAGTACGCTTTGGGAAACGCACCCCTGAATGGGTGCATGATGATGCTGTATACAGTATTGAAGTGTCCATTGTAGTGCATAGCATCACATTGCCCTGTTCGCTTTGATGTGTTCATGATCTATTTAACCTTTGAAGGTCTACATGCAGCAGCTTGCACTTCTGTAACCGAAGCTGTATGTCTTTTCCAATGTAACGTGTTAGTCATGGTCCTACAGTGACTAAACACCCTCTGGCTCTGCCTTCTACTGTAGCCATGCCTCCAAACTCATGCTATTGGTTGAGCAGACATACTAAACCCAAAAATGGCATACTAATAGTTGTCAATGAACAAACTGGGTTAAGAGAATAATTTTTTACATAAAATATTACATATTTCACCTTTAAAATTGTAATAAAATTGTTAAATGATAAATTGTTTACACTTTCAATTTATATTTTGTAGATTATACCAATTCACGTTTAGCAACATACCATTTTAAAAGATAAATAATAGTTTTAACCATCTTAAACATACATTTATAATATTTCCTTGCAAATCGAAGCGAATAAAAGTTGGACATGGACAGAATGATTTCTAAGAACTACAGAGCTTTGATCATAAAACTAAGCATCAAATGTCACCTTACTAAGACACATTATCGGCAGATACAGAGTAACGACTGATATTTTATATCATTTTATGTAAATATCTGCTATAATGTTAGAAAGATCTCACTGATTTACATTACAAATGTCAGAATTTCAACTTAATTTTTGTAAGTTTTAAATTGCATACTTTTTGTCCATTTGGGCCTCAATAAAAGTTTTTTTTTTTTTTTTTACTCTTTCATATTCTAACTATATAGTCATATGAAAACAAAAGTACACCCTCTTTGAATTCTATGGTTTTATGCATCAGGACATAATAAAAAATCATTGTTTTTTGCAGGTCTTAAAATTAAGTAAATACAACCCAGATGAACAACAACACATGACATATTACACCGTGTCATTATTTATTTAACAAAAAGTAGGTCAAAATGGAGATGTATGAAAATCTAAGTACTCCCTTACTGCTTCCAAAGGAATTAAGAGGGTAAAGCCTCATTTCCACCAAAATTACCTTCTAACAATTTGTCCATGGAACTTTTTCCCCAAGACCTGTTGCTGTCTGCGTTTCCATTGCGGTCTAATGTACAGTGAAGATTAGTCCGGTGACGTACTGTATGACTGCGCATGACTTTCCAGTTCCCGCTGGATTTGACTATTTTGTATATAATACAAAATATTATATTTAAAACTATTATTTCTGACTATTATTTCATATGTCAGAGTTTACAGGGTTAAAATCCTCCTTTAAACCAAGAAGCACTGCAGTATTGTTAGTCGCCTTGAGATTCTTTAATTGAATTGCATACTAATGATTTTTCTTGGATACAAATGAGAACATCCCATTTTCTGGAGCCTTTCCTATAATCTGCAAGCCACTTCCAGTCTGATCATGTTTTTACTTTACAGAAAAATTTTTGTGACAGCATTGCAGTTAGATCCTGTTACAGATAGGAAGAAATGCATTATTGATCCCCAACTGGGAATTTAATATCACAATCAAGCAGATCGTGTAGCAGTGGGTTGTTGCTGGGAGCAGAAGGGCTCCAGTTTGTGTGGGATACCCAAATGGACCCTTATGTCCAGTATGGATTCAGAGAAAAATAGAGATCATGCAGAAACTGTTTGGAAATTACAAATAATAGGTAATGGAATTGGATAAGAATGTTACTTTGGTACCGCAAAATATGTTTACAGTCCCAGTGATCTCTAATGAAAGGTGGCATGAACACACGCACAACACATTAAATGTTGAGCCATGATGTCAAACGGCTATTTTTGCACAAATTACACTACTTGTACAGTTTCAGAAAGTGTTTCATTTCCCATTATACTTGTTGTTGCATGTCACAAGTCTCATTTGCTTTTGCTGTCCCCAGCGTATTCCATGTGCTGGATCCTTTTTTTTCCAGGGAAAGTGTTGGAAAAATATCAACTGCCTGTCATTTCCCTTGTTTCCATGGTTACAGGCTATTGTGGACACGGTTGATAACCTCCTGAGGCCAGAAGCCCTTAAATCCTGGGAGGACATGAATTCCACAGAGCAAACACATGCCGCCACTATGTTACTAGATACCCTGGAGGAAGGAGCCTTTGTCCTTGCAGACAACCTGATAGAGCCCGCTGTCGTCAGAGTGCCTGCCGAGAACATCAGTAAGTCATTTCATCTGAGCCGAAATCTTTTGATTATAACTGATGAAGTTTCGATTTGAGCCACCTGTCACAACTGCCACTTAATGACTAATGGAGTCTTCCATGAGTAAGGGCTAATTATGAAAACCAAAGCAGAAGGAAATAGAATTGGCAAGAATGCTTGGAAGAGGAAGTAAGGTCAGTTCACACTACTCCAACGAGTGCCAAAAAACTCCAAATTATGTTTCCCAACATTCTAAAACCAACTGCCAACACAGTACACATTTTTGGACAGGGCACTAGTGCTGTCAAAGATTTCATATGCCATTATGCTCACATAAGGGTACACAGCATCATATTTAAGACAGTCTGAAGTTTAAAGAGGATTTATCAGAGGACTTTTATTTTTAAAAAAATTATCTCTATATAAGTGTGTACTGTTTCTGAACTCACTGAAATGCCACCATTGTAGTCTTGAGTTTTCTTCTGGGAGCGAATACGTCACAATATTCCGCATTTAAATAATTCCTGCCCAAGATGTGCAAAATAAAGGGGCGTGTTGAGTTAGTTAGTAGTGTGTTGAAACTCACCGTTATGGTAAGAGGCGGGACATTTCCCAAACACGCTCAAAGCAGTTGACCAGTCACAACTAGTCAAGCTGACCAATCAGAGCTTATTGTGCTTTTCATAAGAAGGGGCTTTATAGAGACAAGAACTAAACAGAGTGTTACTGACAGACTGAGAAGAGAGGAGCTGCAGCAATGTCAAATATGGGGAAAATAACGTTTTTTTTTTTTTTTTTGAACATTCAAGCATCAACCTGTTCTAGTAGAGCCTAAAAACAGAATCAACATTTTGAAAAAGGGCATAATAGATCTTAGTACTGTGTCAGTGTTTGGATGTAGTGATCAGTCTTGCATTGCAATCTTTCTTTTCTTTCAAGTTCTTATTTTATGAAACTTTGAACCCTTAATAATTTTGTGGTATAAATGCTTTGCCAGTCCAGTTGAGTTTAGCTGTTTGTCTATCACTTTGAATTATGAAACTCACTACAAAGGCTTTCAAATGAAAATTTGTATTTTGAACATTCAACAGATTTAAGTGCACATTCAAATACAAAAGCTGGCATATGGCAAGCAGTTGTTAGCACTGAAGAAAAATTTAGAAAAAATATATTTATAGTTTCAGGGATCGGCCCACTGTGTGTGGGGCTAAAGCTGAACAGTGAATAAACACCAGTACACTAAAGCGCTTTGCTCATGTGTTCATTAACTCATATGTTTTATCAAATTAATCATACACACAACGCAAACATACTATTGAACTAGCAAATTCACAAGTGAACTTGAATTAAGTTGCGTGCTAGTCAGAATGTGAACATCATGCTGTGAATTTTCCACAACAACGCACTATTGCAATAGTGTACTCTGTGTAAAAATTCAAAGTTTTGTTAAATGTATATGGATCAAAGACATTTAGATGTCTGCGTCAATAGAAATTGTGATTTTATATACATAGAAAGCATAGAAATGTCTACTTTTAAGGTTTCAAATAAGTTTTGGGAAAATAAAATGTCAAAATGTGGGTAAAATAATGTTCCATTGTCATTCAGTGTAACACAAATTGAAACAACATACTTATTCTGATCTGTATGTATTAAAATATTTAAAAGAATAAGTGAGCATACTAAATTTTATTACAATTTAAATGAGTAAAAAATTCTTACTGACAAATGGGTAGAATCTAGGATAGTGGCAAAGTATAAAAATGTAAAATTATAAGTAATTAGCATTTGGAGTAAAAGTAATTAGTCTTTAATATGGCATGAATATATTTTTTGTTGTAAATATCCCTGACAAGTTTGTTACTCTGAATGACATTTTAGTGGGTGTCTTCTGTAAATCATGGTAAAAATGTATATACATTTTTTGCTCAGGAAAATAACAAATTAAACAGGACCCATTCTGATGCACTGAAAACCACCAACAACAACCATTCAAAGCTGTATTACACTTATTGTATTTTCTTCTTTGACCCTTATACATGTTCAGAGGTTTCGGGTCAACAAGATTTTTTTCTTTTTTTTCTTTTTTTTAAATACTTTTTAATCAGTAAAAATGCATTAAATTGATCAAGTGACAGTCAAGGTTGCAAAATATTTCTATTTCAAATAAATGCTGTTATTGTGAGCTTTAATCAAAGAATCCTGAAAAATAAAATGTATATCCCATTTTCCACAAAAATATGAAGCAGCACAGCTGTTTTCAACATTGCTAATAATCAGAAATGTTTCTTTAGCAGCAAATCGGCATATTAGAATGATTTCTGGAGGATCATTGGTAACTGCGACTTTTCCCTCAATAAATTCCTAATTTACTGCTTATTAATAGTTAGTAAGGTAGCTGTTAAGTTTAGGTATTGGGTAGGATTAAGACTGTAGAATAAGGTCATGCAGAATAAGGCATTAATATGTAATATGGCATTAATACTAATGTAATTAGTACTTAATAAGTTCTAATAAATAGCCAATATTCTAGTAATATGCATGCGAATAAGCAACTAGTTAAAAGACCCTAAAATAAACCCTAAAATTACTTTATTTTATCACTTGGGCTGCGCAATATTGGAAAAACAAGTAACGTTGTGAGTTTAACTTTTTCTGCAATATATATTGCAATATAAAGAAATACAGAAATGTTCACCAGAGCATTGTTCTAGAATGAGTGGGATGATTTTGTTGGGTAGTGCAAAATAAAAATTATTAAAAAAACTTTAAAAAATATTTTATATTCCTGAAGACATTTTTAGTGCAACATGTAACACTAAAGACTGGAGTAATGGCTGGTGAAAAATCAGCTTTGATCACAGGAATAAATTACATTTTACAGTGGATTCACAAAGAAAACTTTTATTTTAAATTACAATAATATTTCACAATATTGCTGTTTTTGCTGCATTTTGGATCAAATGAATGCAGTCTTGGTGAGCAGAAGAGAATTCTTTTAACAAAATCTTACTAACCCCAAACTTTTGAATGGTACTGCACATTAATATATAAAATGTTTGAATATTTGGTTTAATTTAGCTCTTTCTTGTCAACTTAAATGTTATTTTCATCAACTGAAAAAGTGAAAATTAATATGTTGAAATATTGACCAAACTAACAAGAGATATTCATCAAAAGTCAATCTAGGACTGAAACAACTTTAACAAATTAAAACAACAAATTAACACTGGAACTGGGAGGTTAGGTTAGATTTTTCATTTCATAATTGTTTGCACTTTAAAATAAATGCATTTTTCCCCTTTGTAATAAATAATAATATATTATAACATGGCATTATTTTAGGGTTGTATTTGTTATTGAACCCTCTTGTGAACTGTTGTTTTTAAAAAATCTGGTGTTCACTGATCTTTTTCTATAACTGTAATAATGCCTTTGGAGTTTTTAAAATATATATTGAAAAAAAAGAACTTTTCAGCCTTGTTGACAGCCCTGCTACAATAAAAGTGTTGACATTGGTGGTAAAGGAAAACTTGGAAAATGGATATAGTCTTTTTGTACATTGCTGCAGTGCGGCTAGAACAGTTAAGTATCTGAAACAGGCATATTTAGGACCAGCTCCTGAGAGGTAAAGAAATCGTATGGAGAGCAGCTACATGATTAATTATTCAGGCGACTAGCATATTAGACAGTATGCAAATCCAACATACTGCAGCAGCTAAATGTCTTCAGCAGGTCTTGCTGTGGCAGTTTCATGTACCCTGTTCAGCTCTCTGAGCATTCTGTGATAATTAGGTTTGTGTTCATGTATGAATTTAAACTATGCTTATCTGAGCACAAATGTTTTGTTACTGTCTTCATCTGCTTGCTTTGGTCCTCTACAGCTGGAGAGCTTTATAACAATTTGTTATTCAGTCATTAGATGTTCTTGGCTCCTAAAATGCATTTTATTAAAGCATTTTGTTTCTTATGAAGCTTTTGATTTTGTACACGCTTGGATTAAGAAGGTTATTGCCAGATTAATGAATATGCTGTTCGTGTTGTATCAGGTGAAATTAAGCAAGGTCACAGTGAAGTGTGTTTCGGGCAGTTACAGGTTACAACTATGCATTTACAGAGTCTTTCAGATGACTGTAACCAACACTGCTTTTGTTACCACACACATCCATCTCTGCAGATATCAGCTTTCCTGGTGAGTCTGTGGAATGAGCAGAAGAAACTAAGCAATCCTACACGACACTAATGTAGTGCTGCTTAATTTAGCAAACCTTTCCCGGCAGATTCGATCTGGCCTCAAGAAATCATTGTGCTGATTGCTATTTACAGACAGATATAAGAATCTACTGTGAATAATGCAGGAATGTGAGGCTTTGACAGCTGTACAAGAGTTTACAGAGAATCTCATGTTGCTTTTGTCAGTTTGATTTCAGGCTGGATGTTGACCTTTCTTGAATTTGCTAACAAAGGTTTAGCATTCTTCACTAGTTTTAAAAATCTACTTATCAGTTACTATCCCAAAAAAATATGTACTTGTAATTAGATTGATGTTTTAAAATACTCCCAATCAGAATAGTTATTATTGATTTGCATATTATTCACACAGGTAAAATATTAATAAATGTATTTATTCCCTCGAATTCTTCTTTTATCACTTTGTACCATTCTAAAAAAAAAAAAAANACCACTTGTATAAACCCAGGCTCATTGGAAAAACTGGCCTGTGTTGACATTTCAACAAAATATTTTGCACATTTTGCACGTTTCGTGACTGTTTAAAAGTGACATGTCCAGTGAGTGGCACTAAAAGCGTGTTAGTTTTATCTGAAATGGATGAACGTGAACCTGGTAGTTTTTTTTTTTTATGTTGGTTCTTGTACATATCTCGGGAGTTCAGAAATGAAATGTCTGGTGAGTTGTGGTTATTTTTATAGCCATATACAGTATCTCACAGAAGTGAGTACACCCCTCACATTTTTGTAAATATTTTATTATATCTTTTCATGTGACAACACTGAAGAAATTACACTTTGCTACAATGTAAAGTAGTGAGTGTACAGCTTGTATAACAGTGTAAATTTGCTGTCCCCTCAAAATAACTCAACACACAGCCATTAATGTCTAAACCGCTGGCCACAAAAGTGAGTACACCCCTAAGTGAAAATGTCCAAATTGGGCCCAAAGTGTCAATATTTTGTGTGGCCACCAATATTTTCCAGCACTGCCTTAACCCTCTTGGACATGGAGTTCACCAGAGATTGACAGGTTGCCAATGGAGTCCTCTTCCACTCCTCCATGACAACATCACGGAGCTGGTGGATGTTAGAGACCTTGCGCTCCTCCACCTTCCGTTTGAGGATGCCCCACAGATGCTCAATAGGGTTTAGGTCTGGAGACATGCTTGGCCAGTCCATCACCTTTACCCTCAGCTTCTTTAGCAATGGCCGTCTTGGAGGTGTGTTTGGGGTCGTTATCATGTTGGAATACTGCCCTGCGTCCCAGTCTCTGAAGGGAAGGGATCATGCTCTGCTCATTCATGGTTCCCTCAATGAACTGTAGCTCCTTAGCGCCGGCAGCACTCATGCAGCCCCAGACCATGACACTCCCACTACCATGCTTGGTTGCCGCCACACACGCTTAACACCATCTGAACCAAATAAGTTTATCTTGGTCTCATCAGACCACAGGACATGGTTCCAGTAATCCATGTCCTTAGTCCACTTGTCTTCAGCAAAGTGTTTGTGGGCTTTCTTGTGCATCATCTTTAGAAGAGGCTTCCTTCTGGGACGACAGCTATGCAGACCAATTTGATGCAGTGTGCGGCGTATGGTCTGAGCACTGACAGGCTGACCCCCCACCCCTTCAACCTCTGCAGCAATGCTGGCAGCACTCATACGTTTATTTCCCAAACACAACCTCTGGATATGACGCTGCGCACGTTCACTCAACTTCTTTGGTCGACCATGGCGAGGCCTGTTCTGAGTGGAACCTGTCCTGTTAAACTGCTGTATGGTCTTGGCCACCGTGCTGCAGCTCAGTTTTAGGGTCTTGGCAAACTTCTTATAGCCTACGCCATCTTTATGTAGAGCAACAATTCTTTTTTTCAGATCCTCAGAGAGTTCTTTGCCATGAGGTGCCATGTTAAACTTTCAGTGACCAGTATGAGAGAGTGAGAGCGATAACACAAAATTTAACACACCTGCTCCCCATTCACACCTGAGACCTTGTAAAACTCCCCGGTCACATGAGACCGGGGAGAGAAAATGGCTAATTGGGCCCAATTTGGAAATTTTCACTTAGGGGTGTACTCACTTTTGTGGCCAGCGGTTTAGATATTAATGGCTGTGTTGAGTTATTTTGAGGGGACAGCAAATTTACACTGTTATTCAAGCTGTACACTCACTACTTTAAATTGTAGCAAAGTGTAATTTCTTCAGTGTTGTCACATGAAAAGATATAATAAAATATTTACAAAAATGTGAGGGGTGTACTCACTTCTGTGAGATACTGTACCAATCACAACACACTGATCCAGCCGACCAATCAGAGAACATTGTACTTTTCAGAAGGAGGGGTTTCACAGAGACAGGAACTAAACCGAGTGTTACTGACAGACTGGGAAGAGAGGAGCTGCAACAATGTAAAATATAGGGAAAATAATGCGCTTTTGAACATTCAAGCATGAAATCCTATACTTGTAGAGCCCAAAAACAAGGGCAAAATAGGTCCTCTTTAAATTTTAAAATCACCAACAATTAGAATGATTACAAAAAAAGTGCTAATAGGCATCAGGAGTAGAGTCCATAGAAAAATAAAAAAAGTCAAGATTGGGGTTGAGCTATTATCTTGAGTGCGTGTAAAAAGGGTGGATATTGTTCTGTTTGTAATATTTCATGTATGCATTCATCACTGGTGAAGTGCTGAAACCAAATAGGTTTAGCTCCGGTCTCAGCATGTGACGGCCTTTAACCATTCACATAGTAAGAATCCAAGCCAGGCCCCTGCAAGTGGAATTTATTAGTAATATGATCTCATTCATATAAGTCAGCTTTGTGCACTCATCTGTCATTTCAATATAGGCCTTTGGATTACTGCAGACCCACCAACCCCCCAAACCTTGGCTCAAAGCTTTTTCACTCCCTTGGTTTTCACCTCAAACTTGTGTTTGTGTGCATGTTTTTTCTTGTTGTTTTAATGGGTCATGAATCCCTAAAACACATTTTTTTGAGATGTGAATAGAGATGTGCACATCGCTGAAAACACTAAAAGCACTCATACATTTTATCAATAAGTGGTAATTGGTTATTTTTGAGTTTTTGCAATTTCGTTCTAACGGGTTGAAAAGCAAAGTCGAAGCAACATTACGGAATGTGAGGTAGAAGCGTGCCTTCGGAGTGTGTGACTGGCTGCAGGCACGAATCTACGTTAGCTGGCCCTGAGCTAATCTCTGCTTTTATTCATGAGAATAAACTCTTTTAACCCAACCACTGCGCTATATTATCGCATTACACTGGAGAATTCAAACAACATGCGGAGCGTGCATGAGAGCGGTTTCTGTGTGGAACGCCTCAGTGAGTTTAACAACGCTCACCACGTGGATCTTATAGATCAGATACAGACCGGAGCGTGCACGTTTCAAGTTTTTTATGGATACATTTCTTACACTCTAGTGCTCTAAACATGAACCAGCACCGTGTATGCGCACATATTTAATCACGTCTTCTTCAAATGAAATATTTGTGCAAATAAGGACACTGATACAGCCGTACGTCATGAACGTGATTACACGATGGATTATTCTGATATACAGAAGAAAATGATGTAGACCGAAAATTCAAAGAATTGGCCAATAAGTAACTGTTAAACTGATGTGTTTTTTGTTTAGAGACTGTAGTGCTCTTAAATGTATTGAAAATATTATCTGACCTTTTAAATCCTCTTCTGCATTTCTCCCTCGTTTTGGCAGTTTGTTGTTATGTAGGGTTAGATTTTTAAAATGCATCAAGGTGCCCTCAACTCAGTTTTTTTTTTTTTCACCCTCCCGTTGACGTATTTAAATATGCATGTGTCTGTATAATGAGTGTGTTGCAGGTCTGTGTTTTATTGTTACACACACACACACTCTGCCACTTTTCCACAGCTTTACATGCCCATTCCTTGAGACTTTTTCCAACTCTGAGGTGTGAATGACAGGCTAAAACAGGGGCTTTCATGACACTTTAAATTTGTTCACGATTGTAACGTCTGATATCAGGATATTAGATAGTGTGAATAGTTGCTAATTTCTTTCATCATTTATACATTCCAAAATCATATCATTGTTTTCTTCTGGTGTCAGTAAAAGAGAATGCCCTGGCTGCTCTTGTATATACTTTGAAAGTGAATGAAGATGGGGTCTGTCAAGCCGTAGCTCTCAGATCTCTTGCTTTCACATCAAAAGGGAAATGAATGTCAGAAATCACAATACTCAAAGTGGTGGCTGTATAAAAAAAAAAAGGATGTGTCATCTTGCAGTTAAAGGTGCCAATTTTAGTAGAAGGTAATGAAGTAGTTTTTTTTTCCTTCTTAAATTTAGGCACATGAGAAAATATTCTCTGCTTACATTAGAGAATACACGTTTTTATTCTCTGCCTCTCGTTTGAAAATTATATGATGTGGTACAAATGGAGCTTTGCAGAGAATTAGTTGGCTGTGGCCTAAGGAGCATTAGGAAAACTTGAAACAAACACAGTTCTATTGCTTTCTTCTCAATTCAGTCTCTTTTATGTACACATAGCTTGTTTTAATTAAATTACCTCACATAGACTTAATGAGTCCTTAATTTCCATCTGACGGAAAAATGTGAGAACTTCCAGAGCAGTTTATGCAACAGCAATTGTTTAGCACTTTGTTTCAATCTGATTTATTTCTTCATTCAGTGTTGGACGTGTATGTGTTGAGCACCGATGGCCAAATTCAGGACTTCAGGTTTCCACAGACCAGCAAAAGAGGAGCCACAATTCACCTCTCAGCAAATATGGTCAAGCTAAACAGTAAAAACGGTAAATAAATGCAAGATTATGGTATTTTAAATGCTTGAATGAAGCTACTTCAGATGCTTAATGAAGTCAATGATGTAGGATGTAATATAGGCCATAAACACTCTGCACAAGTACTTAGAGCATTGCAAGTTACTGTTATACACATTTTACATGCATTCTTGTGTTACTATGTCTGTAATAAACATCAGTACTCAAGGGTACCATTGCCTATCCTTCCACATGTTTTGTTAGTCTGGTTGCTAGCAAAAAATGCTTGTAAGATCTTACTTGTTCAACATTCTCTTCGATGTGTTATGACAGTAGTTGACCTTAAAGAGAATAGATATTTTGAGAAGGAAAATGAAACCCTAAAGCCATTTTACCCAAATTGTTTGGAGAAAGAGAAGTTCTGTTTGTCAATTGCAATCCAACAAGAAATGACATAGTATCTTCTCTCATTGTTTATTTTCTCAAGGTATTGCCAAGCTGGTTTTTGTCCTTTATAAGCACTTGGGGCATTTCCTCAGTACGGAGAATGCCACGGTGAGACTGATGGGTGAGGGCGGAGTCAGAAACCACACCCTGACTGTCAACTCCCACATCCTCTCCGCCTCCATCAATAAAGAATCCAGCCGCGTGTTTGTGTCGGAACCAATCATCTTCACACTGGAGCATTTGGATGTAAGAAATCAAATAAAGACTGTTAGTCTTTTAATGTTATTTTTGTTATTTTTAATTTTTTTTCTTTTCCCACAGGTATTGGTGCTTTATTTTGTCTGTTTGTGTGCATCTGAGTGTAAAAAGAAGAAAGATTTTAAAAATCGTTCACGTTTCAACTGCTAAATATTTGGAAACTGGTATTTGGCCTTATTGTTGTCATTTAAAATATGAGGCATGCTATTTTGAATTGGCAAGTAATCTGTGCCCTCTGATTCTAGGATTTGAGTTAAGGTTAGAGTTAAGCCTTGAAAAACATTCTTAACTCTTTCCCCACCACTGACAAGATTTTCCGTCATTTATGACTTCCCCGCCATTGACGGGTTTTTCCGGCATTCCGCGTTTTCACTGTTATACGGTAGAGGGCGCTGTTACAGATCTTCTGAAATAGTACAGCATCTCCAGATCCAAAAACAAATGAAAAGAAGAACTCCGTAAACCAGGAGGAGCAGATAAACATTGCTTACTCGCATTGTAAGCTAACGCGATCATCAAATATTAAACAGCATATAAATCAAAACTTCTTAATGTTAATGAAGGAAATGTCGAGTTAATGACTGTGAAGCTTTGGGGGTGTTGATGGATTCTATCTACTCCATCTATGTTTTGGTCATCATTCTGAATCCCATCCGGATGGAGTCTTTTGACAAATTTTTTTTTCTTTTTTATTAATTACCCACAATCAAGTATTGATATAAAAAGAATGAAAGAAGTTTTATTTAAAAGCAGAGGCTCTGTTTTTTCTTTTGATATATTGACTGTTTACATATTCATTCAACAAAATATTCTGGGGGCCATGGAAATTTGTGAATATGATCAAAAAATGCTGGTGCTGACTGGCAACTTAAAAATAAAATGCTGGTTGAGGAAAGAGTTAATAGAGATTGTTGATCAAGGAAAACATACTGTTTGGGTATATACTGTTTTTGTGCCTTTGTTATTGGGAGGTTTAAATCTCAAAACCTTGCAGATGTCACCCGTCACATGCAAATAAAATTACATGTTTCTTCATTTATCAGACTCAGAACTACTTCAACCCAAACTGCTCATTTTGGAACTATTCAGAGCGGAGCATGGTAGGATACTGGTCAACACAAGGCTGCAAACTCCTAGCAACAAACAAGACTCACACCACTTGTTCCTGCAGTCACCTGACTAACTTTGCAATCCTGATGGCCCATCGAGATGCACATGCGGTGAGTATCAATTGGTCCCAGACCTGCCCTGTGGTGGGACATCTGGTAGAGGAAATCAATATGTAGTTCAGTTATGTACAGTAATTATAAGTCACCAGCGATTTCCTCAATGCCCATTTTCTGCTTTCTCCATGCTTTTCATATAACCATGAGTCTGTTGAGTTTCCTTATCTCTCTACAACAAAACAAATGAATATAATGGAGCACTTTCTTAATAATAATATAATTCTTAGTTTACTTTGATGAATGAAGCTCTTGTATCAATAGTAGGTTTCTGGGAACAATGCAATTATATGTCAGTATGACATGAAAGCAGTAGCAATTGTCTGATAACACCAAACACTATATGATATGATAGCGTAGTTATCGTTTAAGCTGTAATGAATGTGGAAATTATAGGTTTTGTGGTGCAACTGCATCTTAAATCACATCTATGGAAGTACATTAATGACAAAAGTCTTGTATACCATAGTCAAAGTGTTGAATTGAATTTATAAGGGAAAAAATATTAAGTGAGAAAACTTTTTTTTTTCTTAGTTTAAAGGTGCCATCGAAAGTTTTTTTACAAGATGTAATATAAGTCTAAGGTGTCCCCTGAATGTGTCTGTGAAGTTTCAGCTCAAAATACCCCATAGATTTTTTTTAGTTAATTTTTTTAACTGCCTATTCTGGGGCGTCATTAGAAATGCGCCGATTTAGGCCGCGGCCCCTTTAATTGCTCGCACTCCCCGCCCCCCCGAGCTCGCGACTCTATCATTGCATAAACAAAGTTCACACAGCTAATATAACCCTCAAAATGGATCTTTACAAAGTGTTCGTCATGCAAGCTGCATGCATACATCAGACCAGGTGAGTATAGTATTTATTTGGATGTTTACATTTGATTCTGAATGAGTTTGAGGCTATGCTCCGTGTCTAACGGGCTAAAGCTAACATTACACACTGTTGGAGAGATTTATAAAGAATGAAGTTGTGTTTATGCATTATACAGACTGCAAGTGTTTAAAAAATGAAAATATTGACAGTCTTGTCTCCGTGAATACAGTAATAAACTATGGTAACTTTAACCACATTTAATAGTACATTAGCAACATGCTAACGAAACATTTAGAAAGACAATTTACAAATATCACTTAAAATATCATGATATCATGGATCATGTCAGTTATTATTGCTCCATCTGCCATTTTTCACTATTGTCCTTGCTTGCTTACCTAGTCTGATGATTCAGCTTTGCACAGATCCAGACGTTAATACTGGCTGCCCTTGTCTAATGCCTTGAACATGAGCTGGCATATGCAAATATTGGGGGCGTACATATTAATGATCCCGACTGTTACGTCACAGTCGGTGTTATGTTGAGATTCGCCTGCATAAGAAGGAGGAAACAATGGTGTCTGAAATGTTTTCAACTTAAATATTCACTTCTTAAATGCAAGCTGTAAAATAAAATGATAGATTTCAGCCCCCAGAAATGCAAGGAAATCAGCTTCTGGTAAATTGATTAGGGTTAAGGTTTAGTTGCGTTGAACAAATCCAGCATTGAAATATATTTTTTTTTAATTGAATAATTAGTCTTTTTAAAACCTTTTGCTACCATTGTTCCATAACACTATCTTTAAGTTCTTAGAAATTGCAGAAATGTGTGTGGTAAAGGTTTTTTTAATGCAAAAAAGGTGGATAGATATTCCGTATATACCATATATTGTATTCAGTGCTTCTGAAAAAATCTTTGACAGTACTCACAAGATAGTCAAAGCTGTGCTGTAGGGTTGAGAATTGGAAATCATGCCAAATTAATCACATTATTTCCATAGTTTGAACAAATCCATCCGATAATTCAACCAATACCTACAGTGCTGGAGAAACCAATTAAAAGCTTCAGACACTGGTCTGATGTGAACCTAAATAACATGCATCTGAAATGAATGAGGGGGGATGTAATCCCTGGCCTCAAGCACATCGAAAATACTGCTCACCCAGGAAAGACAGGGCAGAAACCCAAATTGGAGGCACCAAAGTTTCAGCTTCCCTGTCTTTCTGGCCAATTACCTTCTACAAGGTCACCCTTTCACAGGTCAACAAGCTGGACTGTTTGATTAGCTCACACATGAGGAAGTGGCTTGGATTACCAAGATGTCTCAGCATGATGGCACTGTATGAAAACAGGGTAATTTCACTCCCAATTATTAGACTTACAGAGGAAAACAAATGTGCTAAAGTTGTTAGACATGATATTTAGACAGTCCAAGGATATTGATGTGGGAGAGCCCACTCCAATCCTATCATAACAGAAGGAAATGCAATCTAGCATTAGCAGTCCATGACACAAAATCAGCCCTTTTACACCGGGACATTGTTGGCCAGGTATAACACGAAAGAATGGATTTTGGACTAGGAACAAAACAAGACCACCAGGCAAAAGGCAACACCAGCTGAATGTCGACAACTTGTGGTGGAGGACGTACGCCATCAAGAAGTGACTAGGATCACTAAAGCCGTATCTTAAGCCAAGCAAGACTGCTGGATGAGATGGGAGGGCATTGAATTACCTGGAAAGACCTGTGGAATTCCACCTGTGGAGAAATATAGAATGAGTTTAGCAGATGTCCAGCAGACAAACAATAAAGGCATTCTTGGAGGCCACCAAGCGAGGCAGTCATTCGCTATGGCTGAAAAGCAGGAACACCACACGGTCCAACAATTAAGCACTGTAAGAGACCAAAAAGTGGCTTGGGGACATACATCTGAGCTTGATCAGCCCACTGCTTGTTACTAGATGGCTCCTCTCAGTGTTAATCTTTGTTTCATGGCAGTCGTGCGTTTGGAGCAGTCATTAGCAATGGCTGAAAAGGAAGAACACCACTTGGACCAATAGCTGGTTAGAACATTCCTAATTTAAATGAAATGCTGATCTACAGGGATTGTTGCACCTAGTCTTTACCAACTAATCGAAATGTGTTAAACAGTCACGCAAAATTGTAATCTCGCTTTTTTTTTTTTTTTCTGATAAATTTTTATCCTGATTTAAACAGTCATAATTTAATGCAGTGTCATTGAAGAGCCAAGCCAATTGAACATTCAAGAAATGACATTAGGTGTTTTCATGGCAAACAGTCTTTTCAGTAAATATAACAGAATTGTTTTTGTTTGGACGACATGTGAACAGAACCTGTTGTTAATATAAAAGCATCTTAGGCTTTTTTTATTTAAAAAAAAAAAAATCTAGTTATGCTATGTGTGAACAAAGGCATAAGATGAATTATTTGAGCTCAATGTAAAAATGTCTTTAGCTTTTTTTAAATAAAGTTGTGTATTGAGCTATGCATGAACAAATATGTAAAATGGATGCTATAAGCACTAGGAGTTTTGAACGGTCTTATTTAAGACGCCTGCTGTCAAACCCTCACTCTATTCCAGATGTGAGCTTCCATTGTAATCAATGTAACTGTCTCCACTGGAACTGAATTTTGTTGCTGATGTGTGAGTAGTAGAAATATATATAAAAGGCCATTGCATGGGTGACTAGCAGATGTGATACATTTACTGGAAAAGGTAATTCAGCTTTTTTATTTTTTTTGGCATTTGAAACTGGGCCAGTTTTTCTAGTCTCTACACATTCAAAAACAAAAAGCCAATTCTCACTAATTGTATTCTAACAAGTGAAGCATTAGAGCATGGCATAACTGTTAATGCTACTTTTATATTTTTCAAGGGTGAGGGGAGCATTCACGAGCTCCTGCTGACGGTTATCACACGGATGGGCATCGCTGTCTCGCTTGTCTGCCTTTCCATTAGCATTTTCACCTTCTGCTTCTTCCGTGGCCTGCAGAGTGACCGCAACACCATCCACAAGAACCTCTGCATCAATCTCTTTATTGCAGAGCTTCTCTTTCTTGTAGGCATCAACATGACTGAACCTCCAGTGAGTATACGTCCTAAATTATAATATTGAAAATGTTTTCTGTAAAGCTGCTTTGAAACAATATATATTGTGCAAAGCGCTATACAAATAAACTTTAACTGAATTGAATTGAATGTTTTTGTAGTATATCAGTTTCAACCCTAGTAAGCTGCAACATTTTTGACATAGGCACCCCCACAAGAGCCACCACAACCCACAGCGATATAATGTGGTTAAGTAGAAATGCCTACTGGCAACCAACAGAATGGCAACTTGCCAAACTCTAGTCAGTGTGAGGACCTTAAAGGGTTAGTTCACCCAAAAATGAAATTCCTGTCACTTACCCTCATGTCGTTCCAAACCCGCAAGACCTTCGTTCATCTTCAGAACACAAATTAAGAAATTTTTGATGAAATCCAATTTTTATCTCCCATAGAAAGCAAGGAAATTACTACATTTGAATTAAAATAGTCAACCTGACTACAGTGATTCAACCTTAATGTTATGAAGCGACGAGAATACTTTTTGCGTGCAAAAACAAAACAAAGATAACGACTTAATTCAAAAAATATTTTGTCTTCCCTGTCAGTCTCCTACGCAGTTGGCACAGTGAACGCAGTGCAGAGCTTCCATATTCTACGTTAGAACGCCAACTCTGTATTGGCCGGCTCCTGTGTCAGCATCACACGCATGCGTCATGGCGCTCACGTGAACGGCCTCTGCCAATACTGACCGGGAAGAGGAACAATTGCTGAATAAAGTATTTATTTTAGTTTTTGCGCACAAAAAGTATTCTCGTTGCTTCATAACATTAAGGTTGAACCACTGTAGTCACGTTGACTATTTTAACAATGTTGCTTTCTATGGGAAATGATAAAAACCACTCAGATTATCAAAAATATCTTAATTTGTGTTCCGAAGATGAACGAAGATTCTTGCAGGTGTGGAACGACATGAGGGTGAGTACATAATGACAGAAATTTCATTTTTGTGTGAACTAACCATTTAAGATAGCATCACTTAAACTTAACAATATGCTACCATCAAACTAGAATCAACAGTGATTATATCCAAAGAAGTGAAATTAACATTCCCTTATCATGAGGTGCAGTATTTGACCAAGTAATTTGACCGCTGAAAGAGTTTTAATGATGTTACTGACTATGAATAGAGTTTCAAATGGGTTAGGATACTGGCTTAGTAAAGGTCTATTTCTCACAAGGGTTTGGAACAAAAAAAAAAAGTTTGATACAGATTAAAAATGAGAGACGTTAAAGATGTTCAGTAAGATGTTATAACAGGGGTCTCCAAACCTGCTCCTGGAAAAATATCCTCCTGCAGAGTTCAGTTCCAACTCTGCTCCAACACACCTGCCTTTACTTTCAAGTAAACCTTGGTTAGGTGATTCAGGTCGGTTTAATTGGGGTTGGAGCTCAACTGCATGACTATAGCTCTCCAGAAGCAGGATTGACAACCCCTGTGAAAGAGGTTTGAACACATTGGTTTAACTCAAATAACATTTTTGGTGAATAAAGTTCTTATAAAAACAGCTTTGAAGACTAAACTTCTAAACTAATTTCTTTCTGCACAGATAATTTGCTCTGTGATTGCTGGACTCCTGCATTTCTTCTTTCTTGCGGCATTTTCCTGGATGTGTTTGGAGGGCGTTCAGTTGTTCCTCATGCTCGTGGAGGTCTTCGAGAGCGAATTCTCTAGACGAAAATACTATTACGCATCTGGCTACCTGTTCCCCTGTGTGGTGGTTGGCATTTCGGCAGCCATCGACTATAAGAGCTATGGGACGAGGAAAGCGTGAGTAATGTTCTTTGTTGATATCAAAATATTGAACTGTGCTTAAGGTTTTGCAGTTTAAATGCAAATACAGACCTGCATCTGTCTAGTATGTCATTGATATTAATTACACAATTAGTCTAATTAGTAGAGACTTCGGTCCCACTTTATATTAGGTGTCTTTAACTACAATGTACTTACATTTAAATTAATCGTTTGATACAATGCACTTATTGTGTACATACCTGTTTTTACATTGTACTTATATTTTAAAAATGCCTTGCTTGTAATTACATCTGTAATTAATTTCTGTAATTATATTAATAATTGCACTGTTGACCCATCCCTTACACCTTGACCCACCCTTAAACCTACCCATACCACCAAACCTGTCCCTAACCTTACCCGTATCCCACTTCAATACCAGCAAAACTGTTTTGCAATACAATATGAACACAATAAGTACATTGTACTTATTTTTTGATGCAAGTACATAGTAGTTAAGGCCACCTAATATAAAGTGGGACCGAGACTTCAAAACCTGAATTGGTGTGGTCAGATAAGGGAGACATCCAAAATGTTTACTGTTAGTGTGCCTCCAGAAACAGGGTTGGGAAATACTGATATGGGAAAGTCATTCCATCCAATGAAAATGGTTGTCACTCTCAAAACTTTGCAGTGTGTTCATGTAAGTAATTGCTTCTGTGGTGGTAATTTCTCTCTTTCCCTCTTTCTAGCTGTTGGTTGAGAGTTGATAATCATTTCATTTGGAGTTTCATCGGCCCTGTTACATTCATCATTATGGTGAGTTTTGCACATTTAACATGACTACCTTTATTTGGGTGTTTAGAACTTCCTCCAGAAAGGTTACAAAAACATTGAAATTACTTAAATGATGTTGTACTTCTTTTTAGCTAGTAAAGAGATATATTGGTGTTTTTTTGCATTATGTTGAATTGTGAGATATGCATCATAATGTCTGTTAACATATGCTGTTTTTCTGTAGTTCGGTAAGATAAGCTTTCTTTACATTGGGCAATAATTTATGCTGTTTTTTGTGGTTTCATTTTGATTGGTCAGTAATGTATACTGTCTTCCCATGGGTCAGTCGTCATTCATAGAGCGATCTCCTATTTACTTTCCATATTCCTGGAGGATGACTTCAGACCTGAAGGTTAAAATGGAATTTCAGTTCTTGAAAATGGAAGTATAGAGAAATGATTGTATGGAAATACAGTTTTCTTTGACATAAGTATTCAGACTTAATTCAGTTCCTCCTTTGGCAGCGGTTATAGCCTCAAGTCTTTTTGAATATGATGTGACAAGCATTGCACACCTGAATTTGGGGATTTTCTACCATTCGTTTCGGCAGATCGTCTTCAGCTTTGTCAGGTTGGCTGTGGACAATCAGTGGGCAGCCATGTTGAGTTCTCTCCAGAGATGTTCGAATGGATTCAAGTCCACTATATTCCCTAAGCCACTCTTGCATTGTCTTAGCTGTGTGATTAGGGTCATTGTCCTGTTAAAAGGTATACCTTCAGCCCAGTCTGAGGTCCTGAGCGTTCCTCAGGTTTTCCTTAAGGATATATCAGTATTTTGCTACATTTAGCTTCTACCCTGCCCCAGTCCTTGCCTCTGAAAGGCACCCCCACAGCATGATACAACCTTTAACTTTGGTTTTCTCCAGATATGATGCTTGTAACTGAAATTCATCAGACCAGATAATTGTTTCTCATAGTCTGTTGGTCCTTTGGGTTCTTTTTTTGGGCAAATTTCAAGTGTGTGTCTGGCCAGTAAGATTGTAGTGATGGTTGTCCTTTTGCAAGTTTCTCCCATCTCCACACATGATCTCTGGAGCTAAACCAGAATAATCACTGAGTTCTTGGTCACCTCTCTTACCAAGGCCCTTCTCCTCGGTTTGTTTTGGCTGGGTGGCCAGCTCTAGGAAGAGTCGTGGTGGTTCCAAACTTCATCAATTTAAGATGGAATTTAAAAATGTATGTAAACTGCATTTAAAAATGGAGAGCAATGTGCTTTGGGGAACCTTAATGCATATTTTTTGTAGCCTTCCCCAGATCTTGACAGAATCCTGTTTCTCAGATCTCCAGGCAGTTTCTTTAACCTCATGACTCTGGTATGCATTTTCAGCTGTTAGACCTTATATAGACAGGTGTATGCTTTTCTAAATCATGTCCAATCAATGGTCTCCAATTAAAGTGTAGAAACAACATGATCCAGAGAAACTGGATGCACCTGAGCTAAAAAGTGTAATAGCAAAGGGTCTGAATATGTCAGTGTAATATTCCATTTGTTGCTTTTTAATTAATTTGCAAAGTTATCACTTTTTTTTTTTTTTTTTTTTTTTTTTTNTTTTTTTTTTTTTTTTTTTTTTTTTTTGGAGTGTAGGTTGATGTGTAGATTGATGTGATGTGAACATTTTTCCAAAGCATTTTAGCATTAAGTTACAACATTACAAAATGTGAGAATTAATATTTTTTGAATGCACTGTAACAAGAGCCACTTACAGCTATGGATAGCTAAAGTTATCATACTGATATGAATTATGGCATCACAATTTTTCATAGTGTGAATGTTTTTGTTTTTTTTCTGCCCAAAGATAGATCAAAATATGACCCAAGCCATTTTCCAAAAAATAGATGCCATTAGATGCTGAGATACTGAAGTTTAAAGTCAGTACTGTTTAGTTTATATATGCACATACTTTGAATGTGGCTTCAGAACAGGAAACACACTTTATATTAGGTGTCCTTAACTACTATGTACTTAAATTCAAGAATAAGTACAATGTATAGTGTTCATATATTATTGCAAAACACTTGTGCTGCTATTAAGAGGTGGATAAGGGTAAGGTTAGTGACAGGTTTGGTGATATGGGTAGGTTTAAGGTTGGGTTCAGGTGTAAAGGAATGCTCAGTGGTGTAATTATAGATGTAATTACATGCAAGTATAAAAAAAAAAACATATATGAACACAATAAGTGCATTGTATCAAATTATTAATTTAAATGTTAAAAGTTAAATGCATCCCATTTACCTTCTGTGTCAGTGAGTTCACTTCCTGTAACCAGGAATTTAACACATGGGTGCATCACATATAAAGGTCATGTTTTACCCCAAAACTAGAAGTAAAAATAAATTCTTGTAGGACCAATTCATATATTTTGCATGTGAAATTATTTTATGTGGCACTTAATAATTCTTAATTAAAACTTATTCTTAATTAATAAGTTTGTAATTCTCATTCTCATTCATGATATCTTACGAGGATGGTCATATTTCATCTCAAAACCAAAGGAGAAAAAAAATAAGAAATTATATTTTGCATAAAGCCTATTTTAGGACATTTATATTTAATTAAGCAGATCCTCTCTGTACTCTCACAACCCATGAATTACAAATATATACAGTACTTCAACAGACGCAGTTAGAAGAGTAACTTGTCCTCTTCAGGTCTCTGAACACAAGCTGGTTTATATTAAACTTATGCTTGTTGGTCTATTTTGGGGAGTGGAAGGGTGAGATGGAGGAGGAGGCTGGGAGGCACAGAGGAGGGTTGAGGTGGTTCGGCTAGCCTGGCTTCCTCTTGTGCTGTGCCTGGCCTGCCTGGCTGTCTCGTCAGATCTGTGTCATCACTCCCAGCTGTGTTAAATGCATTCCTAGCCTCTCCACTCAAGCCGGAGCAAAGCAGCTCCTGGTGGCTCTGCAGCAAACACTCAACAGCACCATAATCAGTGATCTAAAGACCCACCCTCAAGCTCTCTCTCCATTAACCCTCACATGTCTTTTTTTTGTGTCAATTGACCCGTTTCTCTTACCGTTAGTAATTTCCTCTTCACCACAACTCTATTCATATTTACTGCTAAATGAAAAGGTCTAACTTACTGAATAACTGGGTTGAGGGAAATAGGGTTGGGTATCGTTTAAATTTTATCGATTCAGATTCTGATTATGCTTATCGATTCCAAAACTTATTGATTCCCAATTTCAACTCAAATATGGTAAAAAAAAATGAAGTCAGACATTTAGATATCAAACATATTTATTCTGTCTTTTTGCAAAACATTCTGTTGCAGCTGAATACCATGAACAAAAATCAGCAGCCTAAAGAACAACTAACTAATAAACTAGACTAACTAATATACATTTCAAACAGCATTAAAGACAACACAGTAATAAAATAAGAACAAATAAGCAAATTAGCACAAATAAATACAACTGAAAGTTCAGAAATGAAAATCAAGTGTTAATAAGAACAATCCTTATTAAAGTTACAAAAGTTATTCAGTCAAAATCAGTGAGTGATTTTCTTTTTCTTTTGTTCTTTGATTAACAGTAATGACACAGACAGCAGGAGCTTTATTAGGCTGCTATCACTTTAAGACCGAATGCATGGATCCAATATACTGTAACACATGCATTTTCTTTCTCAACTGTTTATATTCACTTAAGACATAACCAACTGTGTTTATGAGGATATTTTGACATAATTTTGTGTGTATTTGTCCATTCAAGCACAAGATGAAGCCAAAGACAACTCAGTTCAGTATTCGTGCACTATATGAGAAGCAGCTTTTTGTCGGAATGTGCCTAGTACAGCGAATTGATTTCTCTTTCGTATCTGCTTGCACTTGAATGGTTTGAAAACCACATTAAAATGCACACATAGTAAGCAGAATCGAAATTTTAACTTTATATCAAGTATCCGATTCCTGACCTTAAGTTTTCGATTCCCATCCCTAATGGGAAATGTGTTATACAACCACAAACTGTGTTGAGTGTGAGGAGAGATGAAAACTGAAATTTTACTTGTGTTGACCGATATTTACCATTTACCAAACTCAAAAAAAAAAAAAAAAAAAAGTTATTTCTGTTATTTTGACTAGTACAAATATATTTGATCTACAGCCTTTTTTAACCTTATTGGATGTGAATATAAGGATTCAAATAAAAGGGGAATAATATAAATAAATTCCCTGCAAAAAAGACAGAGGGTGAAACGTGAATAAGGATTTGTGAAGAGAAATTAAAGAATCCATGTAGTTAAGTGAAATAAATCATGCAATATTGCTAAATCCGTGAAAAAATGAGGTGAACAGCTCTTAAAACAGAATACAAAGCCGACATATGGCTTAATCCTGTTGGCTCACGTACCTCTCATTCCACACAAATGCAAATGTTTTCATATTCACAAAGTAAAATATCCACATAAAGTAGAACCCTTCACATATGCAAAAAATGTTCGCTCTACCACCATTGGCACAGCCCTTACAAACATTATTTAAATAGAGCCGTGTAACTCTGTTTTTTTTCTGCATTTTATTTTGATGAGTAGGTTAAGAAAATGTCATAAAATATACAGTAAAAATCTAGTTTATTATATATTGTATTATATATATGTATATCATTATAGATTGGATACATTTTTAAATATAGATGGATATCTTTTTTTTTTCTTTCTTTCTTTCTTTCTTTCTTCTCTTTCCCCCAGTAACACTCTTTCTTTCCTCCTTTCTGTTTCTGAGCAGGGGTGATCCGCATTTGAAAGGCTCTGAAAAATGTGGATTCTTTGGTGTTTACATGTGGTTTGTGTTGATGATCGACAAAGCAAAGAATTCGGTGACTTTCTTTTCAAAGCGCATATTCTGTTTCTGTCTTTCTGTGCCTCTAAAAAACAAAACAAAAAAAACATTAAAAAAACAGATGTGTGTTTTTCATTCTCTGTAGTGCGCTCACTTATTTGTAATGTAGGTTTTTTCATTTTGGATTATAGTCAAACACAATATACCAAGTTAACAACATGTGCTCTGTTACTAACCTATACAAATAGTCAGTACTTAAATTGAATGTTTTCCCCAACTGTTGTTACATTATCGATATGTGACCCACATTTTGAAGTAAAATATGTAGATTTTCAACACTCCAGAAACACATGATTTAACCAATGAGTTTTCCACTTATTAAATGCCATTTTAGAGTCTTGTTTTTGAGAATTTGATGTAAAGGAAATTGTGTAGAGAGGTTCTAAAATCAGGATGATGATATTATATTTTAGGTTAGTTTTTGAAGTTAGGAAAGTCAAAAGATGGACACCACTACCTCTTTTAACAGAGCGTGCTCTCTTCCTGTTCCACATATTTAAAATAGATGATTCTTTTTTTTGGCGACTCGTTTTTTTATTCCCCGTGTTTCTTTAAGAGGTCTTCTCTGGTCAGCCTGAATTACATTCCCATGTTCAGGGTGGTGAAGAAAAACACAAGCTCTTGCCAGCAAGCAGACATTTTCAGGGCCAGAGTTATGACTTACACTAGTCTGAGAAGGCGCCTACGCACCGTTTGTCTGCGATAATCTTTAAGATCAAAATTAGGAACAAATGGTAGCACTATATTTTCCTGTTGGTAGTTTATGTCTCAAGAAATCTTAACATTCTTACAAGATTCTGTTCTAACTTGAGTCACAGCCTCATTCAAGATCTATTTTAATTATCGTGTTAAGAATTGAACACCTTTCCAAATGGCCTATGTGTAATACCGTCTCATTCCAGGTTATAAGATATCTTGGAAACTCCCAGTAGGGTCCATCCATTCTTGCATTGTGACATTTTTGCAGATGCTGTCTACTTTATGAATTATTGAAGGCTATACTTCGTAGTTCAGATCATAGTGTACTGCAGCCAACATAAACCACACTTTATTTTTATTTTTTAATGCCGTTGTTACATTCGTCTAACAGCACAGTGATCACAGGACCCAAGAAAGATGTTCTACTATTCTTGCCCATATAACTGTTACGTGGTGCTCTCCGAAAAAGTGCAGCTGCAAATATGAATATTAAATGATGTTTGACAAATATGCCATCTGAATGATGAATTGCAAAACGTGAGTTCCAAGAACTGTGGTAAAGCTGTGTGGTCTTCTCAACATGTTTTATCTTTTCCAACAGCTCAATCTCATCTTTCTGGCGGTGACTATGTACAAGATGGTAAAACACTCAATGTCTATGAAACCTGATTCCAGCAGACTGGAGAGCATACGGTAAGATCAATCTTCAGCACTGTCGAACACATTTAGCAGCTTTGTTTTTAGCCCAGCTGTCTGCACAATTTCACATTCGGACATTTTCTTTCATCTTTAGAACTCAACTATTTTGTTGTCTCAACTTATCATCTTGATTGCTTTATTCAAAGTGGCAAGATCTTAAAATGATAACACATTGATTGTATCTCCACAATCTGGCTTTGTGGCACTGAGCAGCTTTCTGTGGTAAAGACTGCACATGAGGTAGAGGTTGCATCTGGAGCTGGACTGTAAATACTCAAATACAGCTAATTGGGGTTTATGGGAATAATTAGAGAAAGCATTACATTTTCAAGCACCGTGTTATTAACTTAGTCATTCACTTCCTGCAATGTGATATCACAGTCTGACCCTCTCATAAACATTTTCCTTGGGAACTACATGCATATTTCCAGATGGGCCATACAATGGAATGATACGCAAGATGTTTTATTGGACCCAAAATCATGATTACTTTTAAAAATGCAGCAGGAGACAGAGAGAAATCTCCCCTTGTCATGTCCATTTGAAGAGATCATCCGTTCAGGACATTTGAGCCACAGAAATAGTTGTTGGAATCTCTTTTGGGAACAAGTCCAGTGATATACTGCTGTCTTGACTCTTATATCTGGGTGGTCTAATCGTAGGAGTGGGTTAAATTTATGAATAGATTTTCTGTTTGCAAACAAAAGTAGTGTGTTTTTTTTAATCATTAATTTGTGTTTGTGTGTTCCGAGTAAAACTGAGCAAATAAATGCAATAGCCAATCAAAGGCAATTAAATTTCTTGCTCACAGAGAGGAAATAAGCTCAGTACCACTCAAACCGCAAGAGTTTTGCTCAGCATGAGCTCACTTGAGTTCTTCACTCTGGCGAATGCTCTCGTTAAAATGAGCAAGGTGTAGAAACAATGTAAATGAGATTAATCAATGCATAAAACAGCTGTAAACTAATTCAGAAACGCACACACAAAAAGCTTGCTGTGTGGCCTACATATAAATAGGTACAAACAGAACTATTTGATTGGCTGATGAATCTAACGGTCTGAAATTAGATTGTAATCATTTGTCATGCTTTGCTTGTCAAGGAGGACTCCACTTTGATGGAGTTCACTTTGATGGAGTCCATTTTGATGGAGTCAGATTTTGTTAGTCTGTACACTGACAACATCTACAATTGTACAGAATCAAGATTAGAAAGAGATTGCAACTGCATAAGCAAACAGAGAAAAAAGAGAACTAAAATGACAAAAATGTGCATTTTAATTTTTAGACCCGTTACACTGGCAGAGAAGCCTTGATATTGTTCACAAAAGCTACGGAATGTATTTTAAACCATTATCCTGTCATTTTCAGGTCCTGGGTGTTTGGCGCTTTTGCATTGCTGTGTCTTCTTTGTCTGACGTGGTCGTTTGGCTTGTTTTTCTTGAACGACTCTTCAGTAATTATGGCATACCTCTTCACTATCTTCAACACCTTACAAGGGATGTTCATCTTCATCTTCCACTGTCTTCTGCAGAAGAAGGTAAACCCAAGCCCACCTGTGAAAAGCTACAGGAATTGGTTTTCATACACCACATTCTTCATTATTGAATGCTGCTGAATGTGTTAAATATTGATTCATAAAGCCATTTTCTGGCTGCAATGTTTATTTTGCGATTTTAATTCAACTAAAATCCTTTGAGTTCGTCATACTTTAAGTCAGTAGAAAATTTAAAGTTTGTCTTTTTTAAAAGCTTGTTTTAAGAGGCTATATCCTTTATGTATTAAATAAAATATATATTTAATTGTAATAGTTAAAGTCAACATAACAGTGTTTGCAATCCAGTTTTATTTCAGGCCCATTTGTGAGTGAAATATCTGTCAGTGTACTGAAAAATTCAATAATGAAAGGCATTAGACTTTTTCATTTTCAAAAAGTCGCTCACCCTGAGTCGCTCTTGCTCAAATTTTAAGTGTTACACAGTGAAAGAAGTTTAGAGACAGAATTGCCCTGAACCTAAACATACAAACTGCTCATTTTAGAAGTAACTTTCAGATGGCACTTAGAGGCTTTGCATCTGAAGTCTTCGCATATATATACAGTACAGTCCAAAAGTTTGGAACCACTAAGATTTTTAATGTTTTTAAAAGAAGTTTCGTCTGCTAACCAAGGCTACATTTATTTAATTAAAAATACAGTAAAAACCAGTAATATTGTGAAATATTATTACAATTTAAAATAACTGTGTACTATTTAAATATATTTGAAAAAGTAATTTATTCCTGTGATGCAAAGCTGAATTTTGACCAAAACGGCCACAAGATGGCGCCGTAAATCGGCGAATCCGATATTACAAAACCGATACCCGATTATGGAAAAATGCTTAAATATCGGGAAAAATATCGGTAAACAGATACATCGGTCGATCTCTACTGAAGACTGGAGTAATGATGCTGAAAATTCAGCTTTGCCATCACAGGAATAAATTACTTTGTGAAATATATTCAAATAGAAAACAGTTATTTTAAATTGTAATAATATTTCACAATATTACTGTTTTTACTGTATTTTTAATTAAATAAATGTAGCCTTGGTGAGCAGACGAAACTTCTTTTAAAAATATTAAAAATCTTAGTGGTTCCAAACTTTTGGACTGTACTGTATATGTATATATATATATATATATATATATATATACACACACACACAGTGGCAAGAAAAAGTATGTGAACCACTTGCAGAATCTGTGAAAATGTGAATATATTTAATAAAATAAGAGAGATCATACAAAATGCATGTTATTTTTTATTTAGTACTGTCCTGAGTAAGATATTTTACATAAAAGATGTTTGCATTTAGTTCACAAGACAAAAAAAATAGCTGAATTTATTAAAATGGCCCCATTCAAAAGTTTGTGAACCATTGATTCTTAATACTGTGTGTGGTTACCTGGATGATCCACGACTGTTTTTTTGTTTTGTGATGGTTGTTCATGAGTCCCTTGTTTTTTCCTGAGTAGGTAAACTGAACTCTGTTCTTCAGAAAAATCCTCCAGCTCTTGAACTGGATTTTGTATTAAAATTATTCACATTTTCACAGATTCTGCAAGTGGTTCACATACTTTTTCTTGCCACTGTATGTGTATATATATATATATTGTGTGTGTTTTCCTCATATTTTGGTTTAATCAAACTTATAGGGTTGTTAAAAACAAATATACCCTTCCAGACGTTACTTTTGGCCACTACACTGTACATTATGTATGTCTCCTACCCTTTACTTTGCTGTAAATAGTGTAATCTTTTTTGCTCGGGTCTTGCGTTTGGTTGTTAACTGACCTGATGTTGGATTCTGTTATCATAGGTGCGTAAAGAGTACAGCAAGTGTTTCCGGCAGTCTCAGTGCTGTAGTGCTCTTCCCTCTGAAGGACCCCACAGCGCTAACAAATCCTCGACTTCCAGGTCCACAGCTCGATATTCATCTGCTACACAGGTACATCTATAACCTCTCCAGTTGTATCATATGAAAAACCAAACACAGTAAACCAGGGTTCCTCAGATCCGGTCCTGGAAGGCCACTGCCCTGCAGAGTTTAGGTACAACCCTAATCGAAAACACCTTATCAAGGTCTTCAGAGTTACAGGCAGGTAAGTTTGATCAGGGTTTGAGCTAAACTCTGCAAACATGTTCAATTAAAACTCCTGAAAATTATCCAATGATTCAAAGAGGCCATTTTATGCCCTTTGACAAAGTCTTGATTTTGTTTTTGGGCTCTTCTAGAACAGTTTTTATTTCTTTCTTTTTCTTTTTTTATTACTTGAACATTAAATTTCAATATATAATTGTACTATTGATTTCCAAAATATCAAAGTTACTAATAATTCAACTGTGCAAACAGGTTAAGATCTGTACTATAGAATACAATATAAAAACAGATGCAACACGGGGCAAAATGTGTTGACATTTAAGAAGAACGCTGTGCAAATTTCAAGTTTCATATATTTTGAATTTGGTGCGGCAGGGGGGAAGATGCATGAGGCACTAATTTGCTCAATTTAACATTTATTTATTGTATTTACCTAGCCTACCCTGTACAGACAGTGATGTGAAAATGTGGTCATGTTCACCACATTCAAACATTTCATACACTGGATTTAAACCGCTCGTCCTGTTACAGCAGATTTATGTCACAAACAACTGACATTACTAATAACTATTATTATAACTTACTTTTATCAGCATTTGTCACTCAACATTTCATTTTGAGCTGGACACAAACAATTCAGTAAGTTGTAACCAGAAGGCTTGTCCTGAATGGATCATAAAATCAGTGCCTTGTTGACAGGAGAACAGCTGCAATTGTAATCAGTCCAATTCGCATTTGAGCCAGTTTACGAATCGGACATGGCTATCGTGTCTCAAAGCGGATGTCTATTTCTTCAGTTCCAAATATTGAGTAACTATGTTTTTAAAGTAAAAATTATGATATTATGATCTATGAAATAGATATACTCTGGTAAATTACAGATACTTCAAATTGTACTCAAGTATAGTAACAGAGTAAACATACTTGGTTAGCGTCCACCACCGTCGGATACTTGCGAACAGTTTTTAAGGTAGTTTGCTGGTTGGTTGGTCCAGTTTTCTTAAAGACAATGGCAAGATTTTGAGAAAACTACGCACTTGCATTACATCAGTAATGCATAACCACAGGTTCATCCAACTAGAAAAGTACTTACAGTTCAAAAGGATGATTAATACAACTTTAAGCTCAAATAATAAATAGTTTTACTAAAGACTTGATGTAGTGTATAATGTCTTGCCTCACTTCCATTTTAAGTTCACCTCTGTAACGGCATAATTCAATTCACTTCAATTCACGTTTATTTGTATAATGCTTTTTACAGTATTAAAACTGATTATAGTGTGGTTGAAGACAATAACAAAATCCATATATTTACAACTTGCTGCTTTGAAAGAAGTATTAGAACGATTCACATTCCTATTTCCATAGCAACACATCAGCTTGTCATTATACTCTTCACACTGTTTGACCCGTGTATTGTTTTTATAGATTTTGATTAAATTTTTTTTATAATAACCTTGTCAGTTGATGGGTAATTTATAGCAAGCCGACATGTTTGTGTAAATGAAATGCTATGACAGAATCAGAGCTGTTGGATTTACAACATGTGAATTCCTCCCTAAAGACATGAAAGTGAGTGGCTGGTCAACAGGGAGAAGAATAAAGTACACTTTACAGTTACCTATACAATGTGTGCTTGACACATCCAAAATACAAATTATGTCTGAAAGGTTATTTTATCGATTACTATTGTGGCTTTCAAAAACATCAGTGTGTATTTTTCAAACTGTGAAATTTTTACTAGTACTAGCATGTATTTAAATGTTTGAAACCAAAAATAAACATTCAATAAAACAGTTTTACAGAAAATTCAAATATAATTTTCTCTTGTAGTCGACAGATTTTGTTGATAGAGCTTGACCTGCATTGAAACCACAACATTCCTTCAATAATAAAGATTTCTTGATAAGTATTGAACAATAAGCAGAATATTGTTGTTTTCTCTTGCCCTGAATTGCATTGCAATTATTGTGGGGGATCTTAAGCTGCAAAAGATGAAAATTTGTTTAGACTTTTTCTTTAGCAGTCTTTATTCCACATGTAGTGTTAATAGCCCCACGAACACTGAAGATGTGTCTGAAATCGCCTCATATACCCTACTTTACTATTCCCTACATTACTCCACTAATATAGTCCACTTGAAGGAGTGAATGGAAATGAGTGAGTGAATTTGGACACTGAGTGCGCCGGAAGGGCTGCTGGTTTTGCATAGTTTGTGCTTGCTGTTTAATAATCATTTGAAACTTGACAAACTGGCAGCTCCAGTAGTAATGAAAAGATTGTCATGGAAACTATGTATAAACATTAACTAAACAATTTAATAATTAAAAGGAATTTACGTTGTACCCACATTGGACGAGCAGTTTAGAAAATGGATGGATGGACGATTCAGCTGCAGGCGCAATATTCTGGTCAGATGCGGGAATTCATTCAGCATGACCCTCACAGTGCATTATAGGTATTTTCTAGCCGTCATCAGTTGTACACTCGTTATCACGGTGCATTATGGGATTGAATGAGTGCACTCCATAACATTCACTGGTTTCGGACACCACTACAAATGTCAGTCCCCTCGAATAGTGCCCTGTTTAAGGCTAATGGGGGGTGATTTCGGAGACAGCCTGAGACTGCAAAGCTGTCATTCTACATAAACATTAGCTTCAATAATCAGTGAACGTGTCTTTCTCTCGCCTCAGAGCCGCATCAGGAGGATGTGGAACGATACTGTGAGGAAACAGTCAGAGTCTTCCTTCATCTCCGGAGATATCAACAGCACTTCCACACTAAACCAAGGTGACAGATCTTACATAGTGAAACACTGAACTCTCAGATATGCTACTATAGATTTATAGATACTACAGTGGGTACGGAAAGTATTCAGACCCCCTTAAATTTTTCACTCTTTGTTATATTGCAGCCATTTGCTAAAATCATTTAAGTTCATTTTTTTTCCTCATTAATGTACACACAGCACCCCATATTGACAGAAAAACACAGAATTGTTGACATTTTTGCAGATTTATTAAAAAAGAAAAACTGAAATATCACATGGTCCTAAGTATTCAGACCCTTTGCTCAGTATTTAGTAGAAGCACCCTTTTGATCTAATACAGCCATGAGTCTTTTTGGGAAAGATGCAACAAGTTTTTCACACCTGGATTTGGGGATCCTCTGCCATTCCTCCTTGCAGATCCTCTCTAGTTCTGTCAGGTTGGATGGTAAACGTTGGTGGACAGCCATTTTTAGGTCTCTCCAGAGATGCTCAATTGGGTTTAAGTCAGGGCTCTGGCTGGGCCATTCAAGAACAGTCACAGAGTTGTTGTGAAGCCACTCCTTCGTTATTTTAGCTGTGTGCTTAGGGTCATTGTCTTGTTGGAAGGTAAACCTTCGGCCCAGTCTGAGGTCCTGAGCACTCTGGAGAAGGTTTTCGTCCAGGATATCCCTGTACTTGGCCGCATTCATCTTTCCCTCGATTGCAACCATTCGTCCTGTCCCTGCAGCTGAAAAACACCCCCACAGCATGATGCTGCCACCACCATGCTTCACTGTTGGGACTGTATTGGACAGGTGATGAGCAGTGCCTGGTTTTCTCCACACATACCGCTTAGAATTAAGGCCAAAAAGTTCTATCTTGGTCTCATCAGACCAGAGAATCTTATTTCTCACCATTTTGGAGTCCTTCAGGTGTTTTTTTAGCAAACTCCATGCGGGCTTTCATTTGTCTTGCACTGAGGAGAGGCTTCCGTAGGGCCACTCTGCCATAAAGCCCTGACTGGTGGAGGGCTGCAGTGATGGTTGACTTTCTAAAACTTTCTCCCATCTCCCGACTGCATCTCTGGAGCTCAGCCACAGTGATCTTTGGGTTCTTCTTTACCTCTCTCACCAAGGCTCTTCTCCCCCGCCAGCTCTAGGAAGGGTTCTGGTCGTCCCAAACATCTTCCATTTAAGGAACCTTAAGTGCAGCAGAAATTTTTTTGTAACCTTGGCCAGATCTGTGCCTTGCCACAATTCTGTCTCTGAGCTCTTCAGGCAGTTCCTTTGACCTTATGATTCTCATTTGCTCTGACATGCACTGTGAGCTGTAAGGTCTTATATAGACAGGTGTGTGGCTTTCCTAATCAAGTCCAATCAGTATAATCAAACACAACTGGACTCAAATGAAGGTGTAGAACCATCACAAGGATGATCAGAAGAAATGGACAGCATCTGAGTTAAATATGAGTGTCACAGCAAAGGGTCTGAATACTTAGGACCATGTGATATTTCAGTTTTTCTTTTTTAATCTGCAAAAATGTCAATTCTGTGTTTTTCTGTCAATATGGGGTGCTGTGTGTACATTAATGAGGAAAAAAAATTCTTAATGTTAAGTTAAAAAACTTAAATGATTTTAGCAAATGGCTGCAATATAACAGAGTGAAAAATTTAAGGGGGTCTGAATACTTTTCGTACCCACTGTATATGGGTGTTTTCTGCTTGTTGACTTGTTTAACAGTGATGTTTATGTGAAAGTTAACATTATTTTTCTTGCGTCTTAGTATCTTACTGTAGAGTTAGGAATAGGAGTTGATTTATGGTATGTGCATGCTGTGGTGGAAATTCACCTGTAAGATTCAGGTCACTCAATAGTAAAATTATCAAACCAAATTTTTTTCTGAAAATCAAAATTCAGGGTGGTCTCTGTTACACCCGAAACATATTTCAGAGAGCTATGAAGTGAGCTCCAAACTAAAGTCAAACATACATATTAATTTTTTAACAAAGACTTTCAAAATTGATTGGATAAACAAATGAGGAAATTATCACAAGGCATCCTACTTCCTATATTCATATATGTACATTTTCTAGTTCATCGACATCCTTTAATAGTCGTGCCCACCTGACGTGCATAAATATCTGACTCCCTCAAACTCTCCTGGTCCAACTGACCTTGACTGCAGAAAGAAATCATTGTTTCCTAGTTGCCTCTCACAGCATTTGTAGATTAGCTTTGAAACATCAGAGTGAGAGAGAGAGAAACATAAAATATAATATATCTGAGTTTTTCACCGTGTATGACAGAAAGAGTGGGCCAGTACTCAGTAGTTACAACATCTCCATGCTTATCAGTCAAAATCTAACCCTTACATGTATATTCTTAAACAGTTAACACTCTTTTGAAACCATTACTTTTGTCCTCCTTCACTAATCCCTCTGTCAGAAACAACATATTTTAATAAACAATAAAGGTAGAAAATCTGTTGTCAGTACATGCAATGGTTACACACGTCTACACATGTATGCATGTCAAAAACAAATGGCATCTTTTCGTTATATTTAAAAGTTATGTCAGGAAATATATGCAACTCATATAAGATTAACAAAATTATCATGTATAAGCAGTAGCATTGATTGAATAAACATAAGAAAATATTTCTCTTGCATTGCAAGTATGCACAATTTATAGTAATTATCATAGTAACTACATGTAACGTAACAAGGACACAGTACAAGAGATCATTATGAAACAGACAATTTATTACAGTATGATGATTTATATGGACTGCTTAAGTGAGAAAGTTAGCTGAATGTAATATAAAAATCATTGATTATATATTAATGCAGATAAAATTATTTTATATAGGTCCACAGCGAGAACATAGCCTTATTTATAAAAAAATATAAAAAACCTTTGTATTATTTAACATGTAAAACTTTTTTAGTAAAACTTAAAGCCTTTATGTTTAAAGGTATTCTATTCATAATGTATTTTAGAATGCATTATATCTTTTCATAAATAATTATAACCAAAGTTAAAATGCATTATAATATTTGCTGACTCCTTGCATTAATCTTTCTAAAGCTGTAACAATGAATATATGAGTATTATAATATATTATAACTGTGGTTACAGGTATTTATAAGATCATACTACGCATTACATGGCATAAGTAACGCATTACTTTTATAATGCATTATACATAAAGGCTTTAAGGAAAGTGTTACCACTTTTTTTTAAATAAAATACTAATTTAATTACTATTATTTTATTACTACTGCTTCAAGACAAAGCATCAGTGAACAATGCTTGCAATTACCACTAATTAAAAAAGTGAACACTTGTATTATTGTAAGTGAACACTTTCACAAGAAGTAATGAAGATATTTAGTGTACCGGTGTCTCTTTTTTAATTTAGTGATATACTGTTTGTTCATGGCATTAATCCATCTAACTACCTATTTTATCAACCAATTTTATCAATTTAATATGCTAATTTATAGCATGTTATAGCAACTTTTTAGGTTTTTCCCATTGCGTGCTACATATAGGTTTGTAACAATTATAAAGAAACAAATCAGTTCATAGTTTTCAGTCACATGACTGGCGCAGAGACCTGGTGAGCAAAACATCCATCAACTGCAGCACAGTCCTGTCAATTTCACATCTGTTTCAAGGCACGAATATTTAGATCACCTCTCAAAAGAGGAAAAACAAAAATATGTGAACAAATAACAAGTTTTGGGCTCTTGTGGTTCATATACAGCACCTGCTGCAGTATTTTTATCACTAAAATCATGACATTCTAAAACGCTTAATGTGAAAAACACTTAAAGTGCCTTAATGTACTAAAACAGTGTTATTAAATGATCAAATTCAGTTTACACCTCATTGATGATGCATACTAGATACAGGTGAACAGATGAGCCCAGAATATGAATGTAACACACTAAAGAGTTGTTTTTTTTATAATGGTTTTCTATGGAAAAACGCTTAAAGGATTAGTTCACCCAAAAATGAAAATAATGTCATTTATTACTCACCCTCATGTCGTTCCACACCCGTAAGACCTTCGTTCATCTTCGAAAGACAAGATATTTTTATTAAATCCGATGGTTCAGTGAGGCCTCTATAGACAGCAATGCCATTGAAAATCTCAAGATCCATAAAGGTACTAAAAACATATTTAAAACAGTTCATGCGAGTACAGTGTTTCCATCTTAATATTATAAAGCGACGAGAATACTTTTTGTGCGGCAAAAAAACTAAATAATGACTTTTAACAATATCTCGCGATGGCCGATTTCAAAACACTGCTTCGGAGCTTTACGAATCGAATCAGTGAATCGGAGCGCCAAAGTCACGTGATTTCAGCAGTTTAGCCGTTTGATAGGAGATCCGAATCACTGATTCGATTCGTAAAGCTTGTGAATCCTTCCATTATAGCCAACAAAGTGTAAAAACTGTGTAAATAAGAAATTCATTGTACAATTAAGATTTTTTATTTATTAATTTATGTTTTTATCATCGCAAGAGTTTTGGCGGGAGAACACGGGAGAATGAAGAATTCAATGATCAGCCTCAGCGATTATAAATGGAGGCTCTTCTCTTGCTTTCTGTTTATTACCCATTCAATCTGAATACAAGTTTAGTTTTTCATGCTGCTAAGTACACTGCAAAGTTTCTGGATTGACAACCATATTTAAATACGTGATTGATTCAGAAACTGCAGAGATTGACTGTGATGCCCAACAGATGAGACAAAACAGAACATTTTTAAAGTACTTAATTCAACAGTTTTTGCTCTGGTACCAAAATTAGTATTAAGAACTGCAAAATTTTACTGGTATTGGTACTGACTACTGAAATTTTGGTACTGTGACAGCCCTAGTATGCACCATTATTAAGGTATATATTGGATTTGGTCTTTTAATGTCACCGTCTTAATACATTAGTACTAAGTACAAACCTGGTAAAAATCACTGGTGGTCAACGGAGAAAAGCCTTGTTTTGGCCTCCAGGTGAGCGTTTATTTAAGGGTGTGATATCATGTGCAAACTATGAATAGTAGAATGTGGCTTAATTGGATATTTTATTGTTTCATTTTTGTTAATTTTCTATCTATAGTGGGATCAGACAACACTATCAGTTATGTCTAGCTTGACCTGAATATTGAGTCCCAAGCTAAGCTGTGTGCAAATAGTTGCTTCGTTCTTTTTTCATCAGCACTCTACATGAAGTCTTGAGGCCTTTGTCCTAGGTTGGAAAGTGACAATGCAGGCTGCTTTTTAAAAATGATCAATTATTCAGGCTTTGCAAAAGTGTTGCTGATGAGAGTATGATTTCAGCTATGATGCAGGTCAAGTTTAGCTTTTCAAGTGTTCTTTGCTACACTTAGGCCCTGTTTACACCTGATATTATGATGCGTTTTGTTTAATCGCATCACAAGTAGACGAGGGAGACACATTCCATTTTATACCTGGTGTGTTAATCCATATTTTTTGTCCAATTTGGACCAGTTCTCTCTTGAGAGAGAGAGTGAATGTACGTCGTCCATATTTTTTTTTTACAGTCTACAGGTCCTTCTCAAAAAATTAGCATATTGTGATAAAAGTTCATTATTTTCCATAATGTAATGATAAAATTAAACTTTCATATATTTTAGATTCATTGCACACCAACTGAAATATTTCAGGTCTTTTATTGTTTTAATACTGATGATTTTGGCATACAGCTCATGAAAACCCAAAATTCCTATCTCAAAAAATTAGCATATTTCATCCGACCAATAAAAGAAAAGTGTTTTTAATACAAAAAAAGTCAACCTTCAAATAATTATGTTCAGTTATGCACTCAATACTTGGTCGGGAATCCTTTTGCAGAAATGACTGCTTCAATGCGGCGTGGCATGGAGGCAATCAGCCTGTGGCACTGCTGAGGTGTTATGGAGGCCCAGGATGCTTCGATAGCGGCCTTAAGCTCATCCAGAGTGTTGGGTCTTGCGTCTCTCAACTTTCTCTTCACAATATCCCACAGATTCTCTATGGGGTTCAGGTCAGGAGAGTTGGCAGGCCAATTGAGCACAGTAATACCATGGTCAGTAAACCATTTACCAGTGGTTTTGGCACTGTGAGCAGGTGCCAGGTCGTGCTGAAAAACGAAATCTTCATCTCCATAAAGCTTTTCAGCAGATGGAAGCATGAAGTGCTCCAAAATCTCCTGATAGCTAGCTGCATTGACCCTGCCCTTGATAAAACACAGTGGACCAACACCAGCAGCTGACATGGCACCCCAGACCATCACTGACTGTGGGAACTTGACACTGGACTTCAGGCATTTTGGCATTTCCTTCTCCCCAGTCTTCCTCCAGACTCTGGCACCTTGATTTCCGAATGACTTTGGACCACTGAGCAACAGTCCAGTGCTGCTTCTCTGTAGCCCAGGTCAGGCGCTTCTGCCGCTGTTTCTGGTTCAAAAGTGGCTTGACCTGGGGAATGCGGCACCTGTAGCCCATTTCCTGCACACGCCTGTGCACGGTGGCTCTGGATGTTTCTACTCCAGACTCAGTCCACTGCTTCCGCAGGTCCCCCAAGGTCTGGAATCGGTCCTTCTCCACAATCTTCCTCAGGGTCCGGTCACCTCTTCTCGTTGTGCAGCGTTTTTTGCCACACTTGTTTTTAAGTGTGGCTGGGAGTTTTTAAAAGCCTCAGGAATCTTTTGCAGGTGTTTAGAGTTAATTAGTTGATTCAGATGATTAGGTTAATAGCTCGTTTAGAGAACCTTTTCATGATATGCTAATTTTTTGAGATTTTTTAATTAGTGGTAATTGCAAGCATTGTTCACTGATGCTTTGTCTTTTTTGGAATTTTGGGTTTTCATGAGCTGTATGCCAAAATCATCAGTATTAAAACAATAAAAGACCTGAAATATTTCAGTTGGTGTGAAATGAATCTAAAATATATGAAAGTTTAATTTTTATCATTACATTATTGAAAATAATGAACTTTTATCACAATATGCTAATTTTTTGAGAAGGACCTGTATGTATTTTTCAGATCTTTCGATCTAATGGATGAATTAAGCTCACGCAGCTTACAGTACATATGAACGCGTAAGGAGACAACGGAAAGACACACGGAGAGCAGCAGCTTTCGTTTCTGCTCTGATAGCAAGACCACGTCAAATGCTATGAGTGCGTGTTCGAAATCAGGCTTGGTGAGAGAACATTTTGCTGGAACATTTTTTGTCTTTTGTGGCTGTTTGAATACATTCGACCACATGAGCGTTTACACCACGAAACCAATTCAGTTGAATGCGTTTTTGACTACCTCTGGAAGTGGTCAAAAGTGGACAAGCTCAAAACCTTTTAGACCTTGTTTACACCCGTATTTAGTAGGGGCGGGAATCTTTAGTTCACCTCACGATCCGATTCCGATTCTGGGAGTCACGATCCGATTTCAAAACGGTTGTTGTTGTACTTTTTTTTTTCTTATTAATTCATTAGTTTACTGACTTGAAAATTGTAAAATCCTTACATTTACTTATTCTTACATAAGTAATTATAAGTAGCCTACTCTTTAAATAATTACAAATTGACAAAAATACTAAATTAAAACAATTTTTTATTAAGAATTTTAAACTTATGTAACTTCAAAACATACAAGCAAGTAGCAAATATAAAAAGGGAGCAAAGAACTGAGTGATTTTTCTTTCTCATCTTTACTGTTGTTTGATTGTTACTATGACAACATAGACAGCGGGAGATCTAATTAGCTGCATTCACGCACGGATCTCTTGTGAGAGAGAAGTAATGTGGTTTTTCCTGTCCGTTTAATCCCTTAAGAGAAAACTGACTGTGTTTACATTAATTTTGCGTCGTAAAACCATTTTGAGACGCAAGTGCAACCACTTACCCGAAGTCACGCACAGCCGCATGCGCGAGCACTCTTCATAAAAGTGCGCGTCAGCATTTGAAATTGAAAGCAGCCTTCTGAGTTTCATATTTTAAATATATAAGTCCACTGCATTCCAAACAACATAAATGATGACTTCGTAGAGCATTTGTATGGAAAATACCGGCGGGTGAGACCGCGCACAACATCAAACAAAGCGCGCGTCTCTCACGGGCCATTCTGTGCAACAAAGCCTGCAAATGTCCTTTGTAATTCAACCTTTCTGAACTTTATGAATGATTCTTTTGCGGAAGGTTCGAGTGGTGTATGTGTGTGAGGAATTGGAAGCAGGCAGAATATGGGTGTTTCTAAAGCGCACACAGCGTCATCGCGCATCCGGTTAAAAACTATAAGCTCAGAATCGATTCTGAGAATTTCAGAATCGTTGGAAAGAGAATCACGATGCATCGTTTTTTTTTCTCCCACCCCTGGTATTTAGTGTCGTCCACTTGTGATCCGATTGACAAAAATACACTTGGTGTAAACAGGGCCTTAGATTTGGGAATGAAAGTTCATCTAGCCTAATACTTTTCAGATCAAGTGTTTTTGTAGCACTCCTAATTATAATCTAAAAATATATAGCTGTAATTTGGCATGGTGAAAGTTGTTCACTTCTGTTCAAGTACAGCATTTGGTTGGTGGGCCGTTCTGTTCACATATCTGAAACTCTCGGAACAACTTATCACTCTGTGGTTGTTAACTTATGTAATCACGTTTTCTTCTGTTCGGCTTTCCTAAACCTCTCTCGTTCACAGTCATCCCTCTTATTGCTCCTCTCTTTATCTATTCAACAGGAATGACGGGCAACTATCTCCTAACTAACCCTCTCCTCAGGCCTCACGACACTAACAACCGCTATAACAACCTTCTTGCCGAAACCATCGTCTGCAGCACACCTTCACCTCCAGGTGCTCTACAGGGCTGTTCTCATTCTGCCGTTTGGGAATGTTGAGGTGGTGTGGGTTGGAGAAATACAGCACTATTAACACACAACTGTCATTTGCAGAGGCTGTAATGAAATCACTGCGGCCGTTCTTCTTTAAAAACAATTGTTTTTCAGCTGCATGAATCTTTTGCTTTTTTTTTATTACCATTACCTCCAATTTATTAGTTCACCCTTTTTGTTAATGATTTCGTTTTTTCTATTCCTGCTTTATATTGTTAACCGGGCATTTCCTTGGGAAACAAGTCATCGTACCAAACTACACACAAAATATTATTTATTATAAAACTTTTTACTGTAATCATTTTTACAATGCCTTTTTTAACGCTGATAACCTTGCACTTCCACTTCCTTCTGAAGTCCGGCATGGCGTTCCACGTAATCTGTAACTTATACAGAGTGACGAATGGATTTGAACCATCTTTGTTCTACAAACTGGGAAATCTTTGGAAGCATGATATGTGAATCAGACCCTGTTCTCTGTAGTGCTGTTAGTGAACATTATGAGAAGGATTTGCTATGTCAACGTATTCAGTGCAGACACACTTCAGATGCAGCTTTGATCGCTTCGGATCTAAACACAGTCAAAGGAAGCAATGCCATGCCTCTTTATGTAGTAGACTAATGGATGTTGTAAAAGGGAAAAGGAGAAAAGGCTTCCTACATGTTTTAAACTATTGAACCACAGGTCACTTTGCTTTAGTAATCTTTCCCATTTAATATTGTATTATCAAAAAAATGCATTTAATCAACATTTTAAGCCACTTTAAGTATAAAACGAAGTAATGATCTACTGTAGCTTCAACAGTCTAAGTAGACAGAATTGAATAAATTATACAAATATTGTAGTTTTTTTTACAAAACCAGGTAATCTGTACTTTATGGTACAATATGCAAAATTCACAGCATATGATGAAATCGATCATCACTGCGAATTAATCTTTGAATCTTTTTGAATAAATAAGGCGGCAGATGAGATTCAGTGCTGTTTACGGACATTTGGATAAATGTATTCACACTGCTAATTAAATATGCTAGTTTTATTTCTTTTTGTGAGTCTTTGTAGCCACTTCTCAGGGCTGACTGCAGCATGAACGCATTCCGCGATGCCTGAAACAGGAGGAGTGAACAAAAGAAACTCTTTAGTAATTGCATCTGAACAGCTCGCTCAGACCAGAGAAAGAACAATTTCCCTGAGACCTTCACTCTTTACATTCCACTTAGGCAAACACCAGCAGCAGAAGAAAAGAATATCTGTGCCCATTGTAAACACTGAGTGCATGCAATACATTTCCGACACCAAACAATCAAAGATCTGGCCTGGCTTTTCTCCCAGAATTCTTGCTTTCCAGCTTGTCCAAATGCATTCTGTCTGCATCTGTTGGCCAGGCAGTACCAGTCTGGATTATACCCATCACCAATGCATAAACAAATGCAAATAACCTTGGCTCAGATAATGTTTTATGCTTGTTTGCTTTATTTTTGTCCATCCTTTCTCCGCATCGGTCCCGCTCTCCTCCCGTTCAACCCTTTGATGCCTGTTTCACACTCTAAAAAGAGACTCCTTATTTCGGAGCAGAACACAGATATATTTTTCACATCCCTGCTATCTTATATTATTTAAATTCATCCTGTGCTCTGCATGAAACCGAGCAGCAGTTTCTAAAATGTATGATTTTCTCCACTTTCTGTTCTTTCACCACTTTATTTTTATTACTTAAGTGATACTGTTGATATTTTGTACGGCTTTGTAATTATGACTCAAGATGTTTATGCATTCATATAGGCCTAAACAATTTTTTTTGTAATTAATTTAGTTTTAAAGATTGTTTGGCTAAAACTTACACCTGCCACATTCTGCATTCTGCCTTCTGATAGATTCACTTACTACTGAAGTCAACTCACAAATCATAAAAAAAAACAAAATAAGTTTTAAAAAAAGCTCTTTTGTTTTACACATTCACATTTTATTAATGGCACTTCTATCATGGACATTTACTGGAATAATCTGAGCTGAATTAAAATATTGATCATATTTTGTTGATTATTTATGATTAGTTGGGTGCCATTCAAAATTCAATTGTGACATATATTTTAAATTTCAATACCTGTATTTAAATGTAATTAGAATTAGGAGGTAGGGGGAAAAAATATATATATATATTTATCTGGATCATCTTTGAGATGTTTGTACACTTTGATTGGAGTAAATCTGTGGCAAATTCATTAAAGATTGGACAATTTATTAAAGTAAACACCTGTCTATATAAAGTTTACCAGCTGAAAATGCATATCAGAGCAAAAACCAAGTCATGAGTTTGAAAGGACAGCCTGAAGAGTGGAGAAACAGGATTGTGTCGAGGCACAGGTCTAAGGAAATCTACAAAACTGTTTGGTGCATTGAAGGTTAACAAGAGCACAGCGGCCTCCATTATTCTTAAATGAAAGAAGTCTGGAACCGCCAAAAAAAAAAAAAAAAAGAGTAGGAAACAGGATGGAGAATTGTAATTCAGTTTTGAAGTGAATTCAAATGGAATGAAATTTAAAGATATTCAAATCATTGCTCTGAGTGTAGTTTTAATACTTTTTTCTTTTCACATTTCAGTATAATCACCCCATAAACAAACTAATATTAAGAAGTGTTTGAAATGCTTCAAATTAGAATATACTTTATAAACATCCCTTTAATATATCATTAATAAATTGACATTTATTTTTATGGGCAAGGGTGTATTATTAGCACACTTGTTGTTATAATCACTAAAATGATAATCACTTTTTATAGCTGTTAATAGTTTTTAATCATGTTTAAACTTGATTAATGTCAGGAAACAGCAGCCTGTCATTGCAAAATTGCAAACTTTTTCTTAATTAACTTGGTTAAAACAAAATGCCAATTTATATGAAAATAATATGGGCACAATTATGTTTCATCACAAATTACGTTATTAAATAACAATTCAACATCTTGTGGCGTCTGGCCAATTCAATTCAAATTTGAACTTGTGAATGAAAAAAGAGCCAATTCCTATTTGTTTATCAATTTTATTTAAAAATTGTGAGTGAAATAAAATGTGTGGTGGATCTTGATGGGCTGAATTCAGACGTTTGTAATTTGCAAGCTTTTCTGCTTGATGATTTCTCACTTTGTCTTCGCTGCAATTTTCTAAAGAAGGCGTTATTTGACTCTTTCTTTTCGCACATGGGCAGTTCTCAGGTCAGCTAGCCTGAGCAGACACACATGATGTGAGTGTTTTCACCCTGCCTGCAGTTTGTAATCGGTGTGCTCTACAAACATGCTTCCATTCTGTTGTGTTCTATACAGACATTTACAGCATGTTTTGTGTCTATGCTTTTCGCTGTTGCATCTGGCATTCATTTACAATAATGGCTCTTTTTGTGTTTTTTGCAAGAGGTTCTTTGGCTGTCTTTTAACATTCTTTTTCTCTGTGCTGTACTGTTATGGACATCAGTTTATGGAACATTGAACATTTTGTTTGAACAGTTTCCGTTTAGTGACATGCATCTCTACTTGTTAAAAGAGGACCTATTATGCCCAAGTCTTGATTTGAGCGTTTCCCAAAAGTATTGTTAGCCTAAGTTGATCGTAGCTCCATTGGTGGCAATGGTTCTATACGATCAACTTAAGGCGGTGATACATGGCAACGTTTTGAGCAACGTTGTCTGGCAATGTCGGCGAGCGATGATGCTTGGGCACTTTCCCATTGAGAATGGGCAACAAATTTCTATCTGGAAACTTAAGATTGAAATTTGTTTCCCATTCTCAATGGGAAAGTGCCCAAGCAACATCGCTCGGCGACATTGCCTGGCAACATTGTTAAAAAAGTTGCCCCATGTATCATCACCTTTAGGCTTACGATGCTTTTGGGAAACGTAGCCCTGTTTGGTTCCTGTCTCTATGAAGCCCCTCCTTCTGAAAAGCACAGTGTGCTCTGATTGGTTGGCTGGACCAGTGTGTTGTGATTGGTCAAGCACTACAAGCGTGCTTGGGTAATGCCCTGCCCCTTACCATAACCATGAGTTTCAACATTACTAATGAACTCAACCAGGCCCCCGCCCCATTATTTTGCATTTACTTTGGGTGGGAATTATTTAAATGAGGAATATTGTGAAGTGTTCATTCCCAAAAACTCCGGTCTACAATGGAGGCGTTTCAGGAAGTTCAGGAACAGTGCGCACTGATATAGATAATAACTCCCTTTGGAGTGACTTTGTGCTTTGGAACTTTGCAGACCTTTTTCATGCTCAAACTGCAACATTACACACTAAAGAAAGTTGAACATGGAATAAAGCATAATAGGTCCTCTTTAATTTATAATTTTAGTTTTTAATGTTATTTTTAGTTGGCATTTGGCATGTAATGAGTGGGATGAGAAATATCATGTCTTTAAATAGTAACAAATACCCAGTATTGTCTGTCATGCTACTTACTATTTGTTCATTTCGCTAAATTTTTGGTTTTTCATTTCAGGCCAGCACTCCCTGACCAACAGCCGTGATGTCAGCACCATGGACACACTCCCTCTCAACGACAACTTCAACAACAGTTACTCCCTCCGAGAGGACGACTACGAAGACCCTGCATTGAGCTGCCCGACTACTGTGCACCTGGACGACGCTGCCTTTGAAAAGATGATCATCTCCGAGCTGGTTCACAACAACCTGAGACCTCGCAGGTTGCCGCAAAACCAAACCAGCTCAAAATGCCAACCAGGGTCCGACAGCCACAGGGACAGAGACCTGGCTCCAGAGGAGACCTGCGTCAGCGTCGACGGGGGTGTCGGGAACAGAAGCGGGAATGAAGTCGACGTCATAGTTGCTGATGCCGACACCTCCGCTTTGCCGCCATCCGCCAGCCACCAGGCGCTGGAGCTTCTTCTCCTTCACCCGAACGACCGGGAGACCCTCGAGGCTCCGCTTTTGCCCCAACGAACTCATTCGCTCCTTTACTGCACTCAAAAGGCATCTCAGCAGGCCGTCAGGCCGCAGAAAGACAGCAGAGAGCCAGAAGAAGATGAGCAAAGCGCAAGAGAGGAAGACAACGCACCCTCGCCAAATAACAGAGACTCATTGTACACAAGCATGCCCAATCTCAGAGACTCTCAGTCCTCCTCACCTTCTGAATCCCCCGACCTGGTCAGTGGACAGGACGATGGTTCCCCTTGCTCATCAGCTCAAAGTGAAATTGAGGAACACTGCTACAAGAGCTTGCCCGACTTGGGAGATGGGACTCAAGCGCTTTCCTACTATCAGATTAGCCGAGGAGGCACTAGCGTGGGCTGCATTGGCCCCAGGCTCCCCGAGGGCTGCCTTCCACTAGAGAGCGAACCCACTAGCGATGGACAGATGCAGCTAATCACCAGCCTCTGAGCCAAGAATGTCAACTTTCGTCCGTTTTCTTCTTTTGCCTCACATTCTGTCTATTCAGCCACAAACGACAGGAAGAGAGGGACTAGTCAACGGCACAATGACTCTTTCTCACTTGTTTTTTTAGTAACAGAACTGACGATCTGGTCAAACTCGAGCAGAAAGTGTCAAGACTGGGATCATCTACATCTGCCAAAAGCTTTGTACAGTATACTGTAAAAAAGAAAAGAAAAAAAGAAACATGCCAATGTCTGATTTTTGTAGAACTTTGAAAACTCTCCCAGCCAGTTTGCAGGTGAATCTTCCCTTCTTGGAAATACAGAATGAATGGAGAGAGACTGTGATACAGAAAATTAAAATAATTAATATCCCAGACTCAGGCCTTATATTTTCTCTATTGCACAAATAACTGTTGTACGAATGACAACTAAAAATATATTTTGCAGTACCAAGTGTAAAGAAAGACAGTTCAGCCCATAATCACCACATCTCCACTTGTGAATGATGTGTTTAGTTATGGATTTTACCATGAAAATTGTATTTTGCCAACGTATATGTACAACAAAAAAAAAAAGCTTCCTTATTTTAATTTTTTTTTTAGCTTAATGGAAGCTGTGTCTTGCACAGATTTGGTATGAATTGGACTAATATGTAATTTCTTTTACTTAAAAAAAAAATGCTTTGACTTTGTCAGGGATCGATAACATTCATATGTGTCAACGCAATGTCTTAAGAACATATCTCATTATTTGGCACTAAATAATTTATTGTATGAAGTTTGGAAATAAAAAGGGTTGGAATGAAAGTGGGTATGATGTAAAACTGTTGATATTAATTTCAGTCTTTTCTAAGACCCCATTACAGATGTACATTCAACTCTTGTTTGATATTGAATAAATGTGACAATTTTTTCTTGTTTGCAGATATATCAATCATTCAGTGCGGCATTAAACTAGCAAAATTATTTTATTATGAAAAAACTGCAGAGATTGCCTGATTACTTATTTGCAATATAAAAAATTTTTTGCTAGTTTGTTTTTTCCAATCTATTAGCAAAACATCAAGTCAGCATGAAACTCCATTCATAACCAATTTTAATACACAAATGTGATGTATTTCACAGGGGAAAATACTTTTATTCATACTTCTAGATCTGATTTGGAATAAATAGCTGGTGACTGATTTGATAGCTGATTTTGCCTTGTAAAGGTGCAGTCGCATTAGTAAAATTTTACTGTAAAAAAAAAAAAAAAAAGTCACTTTCAAACCACCTTCCGTATTCAACATACGAAGAAAGTGTATAACTCTTGAAGTTCAAAATGCTTGACGCCAGTTTACACTTTCTTCGTAGCTTGAATACAAAAGGCGGTCTAGCGGAAGCTAGATATTTTACTTCATAACTTGTTAAATATGTATATCTTTTTACACAAACACATCGCTTCGCTTCAGAAGGCCTTTATTAACCCCCTGGAGCCGTGTGGAGTACACATTTATGATGGATGAATGTGGATGGAAGCACTTTATTCAGCTCATACTCATTGGTTCAGTTCACTGCCATTATAAAGGTCGGATTTTGTTCATCAGAAATAAAGTCTATGATGGCTTGGGGGGGGTGAGTAAAGCTGATGAGCCACACATTTCTACCACAGTTCATGCAACTGAATATAAGAGCTGTTAAGCATAAACACAAAGAAACGGCCTCATTTTTGTTTGGAAACCATCCTACGTTTGATCTTATGATAATTTCTCCAGTGAGTGTACGTGATTCAGAGAACAAACAAACGTATGCCTCTCTTACAGGTTTGAAATTTATAAATCGCAAATGGTTTCCAATTTCAGCTTTGTAAACGCTATCTAAATTAATGTCATTAACATATCAAAGAGCAACAGTCAAATCCTTTACTTGAGAATGGCAAGTGGCAAGAATTGCTTTGATTTCCAAATACCTGCAGTACTCCAACTCACTGCCACAAGAAAATGTACGTAGGCCTACGTCTGTTTAGACCAGGGGTGTCCAATCCTGCTCCTGGAGGGCAACTGTCCTGGAGAGTTTAGCTCCAACCCCAATTAAACACACCTGAGGCAGCTAATCAAGGTTTTTAGGCATACAGGAAACTTCCAGGCAGGTGTGTTGTGGTAAGTTGTAGCTAAACTCAGCAGGACAATGGCCCTCCAGGACTGAGTTTGGACACCCCTGGTTTAGACTCTGACGTGGCGCTAAGCGTTTTTTCACGTCAAAGACCATTGTTATAAATATGAACGTTGGCGTGGATTTCGTTTCATAAATGAGGCCCCAGATCTCTTGCATTTTCTATATTATGAAGACATTACCCCCCCCCNCACTGTTGAATGTTTAATGATCACGTTAGCTTACTTGTGCATAAGCAATGCTTGTGTCCATTCCTTATGGTTTATGCCATAGACTGTAAAAAAAAAATATGGCCGTAGTGCTCGTGACGTCACCCGTAGGTTTCTGAAGAGCATTTTTGAAACCTAAAGCCGGCTGTTGCCATGCAGCGCGTCACTACCGGATAACAAAATTGGCAAAGAGGTGGGACATGGGTGGAGCTGAGGTGACGTGACGGCAGCAGATAAACGGCTAGTGGTACTACAATCCACCTGTCACTCAAGTGGCCGTGCCTTTAATTATGCAGAACTTTAAGGCTTAATATAATTTAAACGGATGAGTTATAAAAAAGATTCACACCCCTCAGAGTTGTCATAAAGGGCAAAATTAGCTGTTTAGACCAAAACCACAATTTGTACCAGGCTGTAAACATGTTTTTTTCTGCTGTAAAGTTAGGCATTTTTACATGGGGGTCAATGAGATTCTGCTCTCTTTTGGAGCCTGTCCCTAGCAGCCAGTCGATGAATTGCAGTTTAAGTCACTTCCGTATTGGCTTCAAGAGAAACGGGGGAGGTTGCGGCTTGGTTTATGTAGATCTTCTTCGCTTTTTTTTAGATCTGGAGATGCTGTAGTATTTCAGAAGTTTCGTAACAGAGCCCCCTACTGTATAACAGTGAAAACGCAGATTACTGCAACAACTCGCCAATGGCGGAAAAGCGTTTTGTAACAAATGAGGGAAAATGAGCACAAATGAGCATCAGTGATGGGGAAAGACTTGAATCTTTGAAATTAATTCTTAATTCGTGGCTAAGATATCTTGTTTTCCAACATGTCATGTGCGAATTAAATTATTAATAACCCTTAGACCACAAAACTTTTCCATGGAAATATGTGAAAGCTTGGCCAATATATTGCAAGTGTACAGTCCTGTTGAACATGTTTTTACATCACTGTGGCAGTAAGAAGGAATGAAGGAATGAGTCTATGGTAACGACACCCAGGAATGACTTCCCCTGAATTCCAAATAGAATAGTGCCAATTTATTGAGGCCCCGTTTACACTAGTGCGTTTTCGTTTTAAAACGCATAAGTTTTGCTATGGTTACGCCTGTCGTTTACACTACGCCTGCATTTTGGGGCCTGAGTTTGTAAATGGGGCCTGAGAGGGATTAGTATAGCAACTCTTCACAGCACCTGGGATGCTAAGGGTAAAATTCTGAGGAAACGTTTGACTCTAAATCACAAGCCATTTTGGCTGGAGCTTCATCCCGGCTGTGGGAAGCTTGGAATATCAAATAGAACCAAAGCAGACAATAGCTGTTTCCATCCATCTATTTTTATGAGCATTTTGGGATATCGAATAAAAAAAACCTGGATGGAAATGCCAAGATGCGCATAAATTCAAAAAATGTGCATAAAAAACATATGCACTTAAATGAGTCGTATACATTTTTATGCAATACAAAAACATGCGCATAAACTACGATTGAAAAACTTTAACCAAATAAATTCCTTGATGTGCATTAAAAAAGACGTGACTTTGCGATGGGATGGCATAACTGGACCAACCAGCAGACCTTTCTTGCACAGCATCTGAAATGCTGTTTTGGTCATTCTGTAATCCCTGAGCAAAGTCTGTCATTAAAGTGGTTCGGTGTAATTACCTTCCAGAAGTTCCTCACATGATTGCGTTCACAAACACCTGGCATCTGAATGAGAGATAGCATGACAGCGTTTATTGTGTTTCGCCTGCGTGCTCTAAGGCACAAGTAATTTATTATATAGGAAAATTATTATATACAGTGGCTTCTACTGCAGCAACTTTAGCGCCAGTTTATCAGGACTCACTGGAAGGAAACAGTGCTTTATTCGCAAATGTTTTATGTGATATTCCAAATTTGCGCACAAGTTAAATTCGCAACTTTGGATGGAAACATAGCTAATATGTTTACTAAGCTGATGCGAATGAAGGCCCGGCATTATGTCTGCATGATATGAAGAAGATTTTTGTGTTCACACAGACTTGTGTGAGGACAACAGTGTATTTGTGAATGATTTGAGATCTTGTAAAGACAAGTGAGTGCTCAGTTGAGTGCTCAAATGTCTGCAAAATGGAGATGAACTCAGAAAATTAGGTATTGCTGAGCCTTAAGTAAGCCACTTTTGCTTCCTCAAACTCTTACCAAATCCTCAACACCTGAAAATGCCGCCTTCATTCTTTAATCATGACTTCCTGATGCAAGAGCAAATCTGCACCACAATTCAGATGACCTGGGACCTGCATTGCACAAATGGACAGCAGGTGACGGCTGCTCCAGAGAGCATGCAGTGCCAAATCTACTGGATGTGACTGGGCTTCCCTGATGATTTATGCAGACTGTCTCAGTACTGTCAGACTCTATCAGTATGTGAAATCGCAACTGAGCAAAAACCTTAGAAAGCCAAGAACACAAACTGGATTATGTTCCACAGTACTCTTGTCAGGTACTGCAGACCAGATAACCAACACACAAGCTTCTCCAGCATTTTAAGAACATATCTGCCATGACAACTTTGACCCAAGGCAACCTCCTCTTAAGGCCGAGATACACCAAGTTGACGGTCGGCTGTCGGGCAGTAACAGGCCGTTTTTGAGCATCATTAGCAGGGCCGGATTATCATTATCATTACGGGCCCAGGTGCCCGTGTGCACTTGGGGCCAAAGCAAGGGGAAGAAAAAAAAATTTCTGAGTGTATTTACACTCATTATGTGCAAATAGCAGGCTTGTTGGCAAACGCTATTACACTATCTTCCCCCACCAATGTCTGGTTGGGGAGACTGTTCTCCTCCAAAAAATGACCCTATGGGTGGTTTTTTCAAGCACCTTAATACGACCTATATTTACGTTTTAAAGTCATGCGCCCTCTAGCTGGCGTAAAAATAATGACAGTGTCGTGTTACGTCTGTCGTCATGAAATTACGTATGACCGTCTTTACCAATCAAAATGCGTGTTCATTTAAATGCAGTGTGTGGACTTTTTGCACAGTCCCTTACCCGCCATTTGTCCTATATCCATTTAGAAAAAGACAACACCTACACCTACCCCTACCCCAACCCAAAAACCTACCCTTGGTGATTTATAGTGCATATACACTTAATGAGCACATGCGTTCCCTAGGACCGAACCCACGATCGCATGATCACATGATTGCATATTGTTGTATATTGCAATGCTCTACCAATTGAGTCACGCAAAACCCTAAATTATGACTCAGATAAAAGGGTACAATGCATTAAAATGAAAGTGTCCTGTTGTCGATAGGGGCGCAACTTTAGCAAACGCTCCTATGGGTCGTATTTCATGCATTAAAATGAAAGTGTCCTGTTGTCAATAGAGTACCTCAGAGATTACGTGTTTTTGTAGGCAAAACCCAGAAGCGAGTTAGCATTTTAGGACTTCCGGTTTCATTGCCCTAAAGTTTATGGGTTTTTTGAATGGGTTTTTGCTAAATCGCCTGAAATAAGGACTGTGGTTAACAAAGCCTCTAAATATTTTCACGTTTTGATCCATGACATAAAACACACCAGTTATAACCCGCTTGTGATTTTTTTAAACCTTTATTGTGTCTTAAAAACGGCGGTTGCTAACAAATTGCTAAAAGGGACTCTGTCCTTTGGCGGGGACTTTAGACATCATCATGACAAACAGGACATTTGGACAGCATTTCTCATGATAAAGTGGATAAGTGTTCATACACAGCGCAGATCATAATCAGCGATCATGTTTTTAAATAAAGTTGTTTTTTAAAATAAAGTTTGAGGAAGCTTGGTGGTGGCGACGTTGATCCGCGACCATGGTGTGCTGTAGTCCGTTTATAGCCTGCTGTTAGCTTTTTATATCTGACTATTTAGGCTTCAAAATGTATAAATGTTGTGTTAACTTGTAAAGCTTATCTTGATAGACAGAACGTGTAATTGTCATAACCCTTTGTTATTTTTTGCGATTTTCCAAAAGTCTATGGGAAAAATGCATAGGCTTTCAATCGAGGGAACCCGTGCGCCGCTAACTTCTGGGTTGGCCAACAAAAACACGTCATCCCTGAGGTACTCAATAGGGGCGCAACTTTAGTAAACGCTCCTATGGGTCGTATTTCAGGGAAGTGACAAACGACCTATATGGGCGTATTGGTTGGAGGATATTTTGGCTCGCACACCTGGCTTTGGATGCGATTGATGCAGGTTCGAAACTGCTTTTTGCCGAGCTCGCTCTTCTCCCTTTTCCCATCACATACCACACAGTGACAGGAAAGGCATTTATTTTCAATAATAGAGAAGAAAATGTTCGAAAAGTGGAAATAAAGTGCCTAAAGAATGTTTAATAATAATACAAATTGGGCATGGTTAGGGGTAGGTGCAGGTCATTGTGCCCAGGGGGGCAATAGACTTAGAAATAGAATAGACTAGAAATAAAATAGAAAATAGACTATTGATACCTGCTGATATAGACAGATTTTTACTTACACGCAGGCGCAGAACTCACGTACTAGTTTACAGTCGCCTTTAGTCCTTTTGGTGTGTTCAAGGACTAAAGGACCTGGACCTGGTTCCTAGAATATTTTTCATGTAGCTCAGTGTCTTTCACGCCTTCGACTGTCCTAAAATAATAGTTACTATTAAATAAAAGTTACTTGCTGAACATCTACAATTTTGAAATGTGTTCAATTTTAATGTTACTTGGAAAAGATATCAGAATACTGCTGAATAGCAGCATAATATTTTTTAAACTACAAAGTGCAATTTTGTGGAGTTGCTAATGATTCAATTAATGGAAACATCCATAAAACTTTTGTCTCAAGTGCGCAAAATACAACAACAATCCACCTGCGTACACACTAACCAGATGAAACGCATAAAAGAGAGCCATAAACAAGCAGACAGCACCAGCACTCTTTTATCAGCATGTTTTTAAGACACAACACCAGGCTTAATGAAAGTCTTAAACACCTTCAAAAAGCTTTGCAGGGTTTCTATGCATATATATTGCCTCATTCTTACTCTGAAAAACAGCCCGTCTCATCCTATTTCTATGTAATTATCACCCTTCAGGTGGAGCAGATGGCAAATTAACCGCTGGATGCAAACTGCTGACAATGTTGTCGTCTTATCCGTTTTGCATGATGACAGTATTAGTGTTTTATGCACATCCTGATTACAAGAATTTTGACGGTGGGCGTTTTTTTTCAGGGACTTAAAGTATGGAATGATTTCTGCAGAAGTTCTAAGGCTTCTGTGTTTGTGTGTGTGTGTGTGTGTGTGTGTGTGTGTGTGTGTGTGTGTGTGTGTGNATCAAGCTCCATCTTGAAATTTGTTGTTTGCATAAAGAAGGTTCATTAGTAGCACTTGTTATGCAGTACAAACTTATTGGTTATCTTTTTTTTTTTTTTAACACAGTTCACATTTGTGGGAAAGTGTATTTTCTTTTTTTCGTTAGGCTTGCAATGTGTGTGTCTAAGTAAATCTATTCATTTTGTGAATGAGTGCACTGGGGGTTAAATTGGGCCACATCGATCTGAGTGCTGTAACAGGCACAAACCTGTTGCAAGGCTTTATAGACAGTGTCCAGTTTTCTTCCTTACCCCTGGGGAGTATTACAGTGTCCAATTCACTTCATAAGTAGTTAGGGTAGAGTAGTTGAGCCAGTGAGAACTAACATGGTGTTCCAGGTTCTCAGCCAGCTCTTAATCAAATCATTGTGTGGAGAATATGGTTTTGGAGTAAGGAGTTGTTTTATTTATCCATTTTGGGAAAAATGTGTGCATATGTTGAGTGATTTTTTTAATGGTGAATGATATGCAATTATAGTAGAGTCTTTTTTCTATTAGAGATCATCTGAACTTGGTCAGTGAAAAGTAGATAAAAACGATTTTAAACTTTTAAATTTTAACAATTTACACTAGTTTCAGTTACATATCAATCTGCTTTATTTTCCACAGTGTTGGGTATAATGTGTTGCAAAGTAAAGTCAAAAGACGTTGCTAATGAGGATTCCTGTGCCCAAGACAAAAAGAAAAGTGCACTAAAATACAGTTCCATAATGTACTTTAAGTGCTCTATTTTCACACACTAATTTTGTACTTAATATACTAAAAATGATTCTTAGAACTTCTTAAGATAATCTTAAGAACATCTAAGTGTACTCAACTGTGCTATTTTGAGACACCATGAATATAAACTAAAATGTTAGAATTAAAAAAATGTATTTAGTTACCACTTGTACCCTTTCATACACTTTTAAATATACTCATCAGACATAGAAAATAGACTTATGAATTATTTAAAATATAAGAATATATAATAAAAATGTAGTTAAAATGTATTGCTCTCATATACATTAAATAATTCATTTCAAATGTATTGTAACTATGTTTATATTCCCTTTATATGATGTAATTAAGTATGTTAATGGTGTTTTAATTGTAATTAATGCATTTCTACTGTATTTTTCATGAAAATCCATTAAAATAGAACTTAGTGATAGTATATAAAAATCCACTAAAATTGTATGTAAAGCGTTCATAGCACACTTTTAAGTAATGCATTTTGTATATTTGGTTTACTTTATCTGACTTAAAATCAATCAAAGTGTTAGTGTTAATTAGTGCATTCATATTAAATGTACTTATGTACCACAGTTGGGAAAATTACAATTTAATTTAAATTTAGGATTACTATATAAAAGTCTACTAAGATTGAACAAATTTTTAAAGCATTCAAAGCACACTTTTAAGAAATACACTAATAAATACACTTTTGCGGTAGTATACTTTATTTCAATGCACTAAAAATCCATTTAAGTATTAGTGGTATTTAGTATACTTTTTCAATTGCACTTAAGTACTACTGAAGTAGAAATATACTTTTAATTGGTGAATTTATAGTGTATAACTTTAAAAAAAAAAAAATTAGCACAAAAAAAAATAAGAATGAACTACAAATGTACTTGCTTCTATTTAAGTATTTTTTTAGTGCATTCAAATACTTTATTTTTACCTGGGTGGTTCAACCTCACCCAAACAAGCAAGAATAGATTTTTCTTCAGGATCAGGAGGGAAAGTAACTCCAGAACAGAAGAAAGAGTTTTATCAGTGTGGTGGAAGAAATGCCATACTTTTTGACTGTGGAGTCGCAGTCATTTAGAAACATGATAATGAAGAAACCTTTGACAGACAAATGCATAGGAGTGATAAACACTGACATTGGAACATTGGAGTGTTTAGAATCTCCACAACCATAGATGTGTGGACTAATACTGCCGTATAGGTTTAGAAAAACAGTAAATAAAAGATTTTTTTGTTTTCGAATGAACTATTTATTTAAGGTCTACAGTACATCTATCTGTCAGTCTGTCCTAAGAAAGATTTTTTGGGGGGGATTTAGCATTGTCCATTCAACACCAATGTCTGAACTCTTCCAGCACCACTGTGCTATAAAGATGGAGTGTGTTATTTTAATGTAGGAGAGCAGCTGCAGCACTACCTGAGGGAGATAACATGAAGAATAACAACACTAGAGGTATCATTTAATATAGATGAACTGCTGATTTTTTAAAAGCAGCAGGGCACATCCATTGCCATTCTCTGTACCATTCATCTGACACCCATCAGAGACCTGTCACTGACACTTGATCCTTGGATTTTGTTAAGCCTTATGGATACATTGAGGAATGGATTTGTAGGGAAACTAATCAAAATTGTGATGTGTCGTCTGTGACACATTCGAAAGGGCAATGGTAAAACAAGATAAAGCAGCACTCAGGATATTATGGGTACAATAAATTTACCCTTATACAGAGACAATAATCTCAGTTCCCAAACAAATGATACACACCATGCTGAAATGGCAAGATGACAGGACAATGAGGCCATTTCAATATCCTTATTTCTGAGGCTCCCATTGAGCATGATTGACCAATTTCCAATAGACAACATGTAACAAGCCTGCGTGTGGGTTACAAAAAATAAAAAAGACCACAGAGTCAATAAGAAGAGACAGCAATGTGTGAATGTCTGCAAGACAAATTACTTAAGCGACACAAAAGCTGCTGTCACTCAGAAAGGTCATTCTAACTTTTTTCACAAGAAAACCAAGGAGTCTCAAAAGACGTATAGAAGGATGTCAACTGAACTGCATGCAGAATTTTTCTGTGTACACCGATACTAAAGGGCATTCTGGCCGATAAATTGTTTGACCATTTCATGACATTCAGTAGCGCCTTGGGCCTTCTTCTTTCACCCATCTTGGCACTTGGCAGTACTGAGTACTGAGCTGATGACTTGCTTCATTGCAAAAACAGAGCTAAATGGAGATCACATTATTTCAGCTTGTCTTCAAAAGAGAGGACAGTTGGAGTCTTTCTCTGGTGAGAAAAAGCTGGAATTAAAGGGAGAGATATCCAAATCCAGTATAGATTAAGTGCTAAAAACAATCTCTCTTTTACAGAAATACTGGGAAGGATTTTTGAGAAAAAAAAAAAACTTGCTTGAAAAGAGCCAAAGATTTCCCCCTGCAACTATTATACATAGGATAGCTTCTGCTCTCTTGGCATAGGCTGGAATGCAAAAAACCCCCCTGCTGGGCATTTTGGAAAATTGCACTGTTATTGTTAGCTTCATTTGGGATTACTACATTGGGTGCCTCATGGTGTGCTCTTTAGGAGGAAGCAGGGGGAGCAACCTTTCATCTTCAGTACATCCAAAGACACTTAACTGGAGAAGAAAATCAAAGCCCTTATGTATAATGCATTATAAAGGTATTCATAATGCACATTATAATGCATTATATCTTTTCATAGATAATTGTAACCAAAGTTAAAAAAACATTATAATATTTGCAGATTCTGAAATGTTTGCAGATTCTGGTTGTTTGTCGTGTGTTTTAATGCATTGTACTTTCTAAAGATGTGTTCAATGAATAGATAAGTATTATAATGTATTATAACCATGTTTACAATTATTCATGAGACCATACAATGCATTGTGAACTAACATGAAAAAAACAACAACTTTATTTTTATTAACTAATATTAAAATAGATTAATATTTTGCTGCAACAAATGCATTGCTAATTGTTAGTTCATGTTAGTTGAATGAGAGCTAATTGTAAAGTGTTACCGATTTTCCATATGCCTGTAAGTACTAGTGTTTCTATATCCTAAATTAGTTAGAGACTGAATCCTCTTGCGCATTGCTGTGACATTTGGAAGTGGAGAAATTTGTCTTCAGCAAACTTTCTGTCAGCTGATTGAACTTTAAATTTGACTCCTGGTCTTCATTGAGCATATTGGTCTCTTTATGATGTCAAACTTTAGGTCCACTTTTCTGTAGAGTTTAGCTCCAACCTTGATCAAACCCACCTGTCTATAATTTTCTAGTAATCCTGAAGACCTTGATTTATTGACTTCACCTTGACTTGTGTTTGATTGGTTGGAGCTAAACTCTGCAGGAAAGTGACGCTCAAGGGCCAGAGTTGAGAACCCCTGCCATAGTCAGATGTAGCCAGGAAGGTCAAACACCAGACTGAGCAGTGCGTGAATGAGAATATGCTGGCAGATGGATAAGACTCTTGCTGGGCAGAGCACTGGAGCTGAGTGAAGCAGACGAAGACTCTTCCCGAAGCAAAGGGCTAGAGAGAAGGCGAGTAGCAGAAAAACACTAGGAAAGGAAGCAGAGAATGAAAGAGAGCGTAATATTTCTAGTACCATTGATGAAAGTAATTTAATTCTTATGTCTCTTTTTTCCATCTTAGGTGGCACATGGAAACTAACAACAAGGTGCTACTGACATCTAGTGGTTAGACTGGACATATACTCTTTAATGAAATCCCCTTTTCTTTAGATGTGAACAAGTTAAAGGGTTAGTTCACCCAAAAATGAAAATTCTGTCATTAATTACTCACCCTCATGTCGTTCCACACCCGTAAGACCTTCGTTCATCTTCGGAACACAAATTAAGATATTTTTGATAAAATCCGATGGGCTCAGTGAGGCCTCCATTGCCAGCAAGATAATTAACACTTTCAAACGCCCAGAAAGGTACTAAGAACATATTTAAAACAGTTCATGTGAGTACAGTGGTTCAACCTTAATATTATAAAGCGACGAAAATACTTTTGTGCGCCAAAATAGCGAATTATTTATTCAACAATATCTAGTGATGGCCGATTTCAAAACACTGCCTAATGAAGCTTCGAAGCTTTACGAATCTTTTGTTTTGAATCAGTGGTTCGGAGCGCGTGTCAAACTGCCAAAGTCATGTGAACTATTGAAATTTCGAAACACTTATGATGTAATGAAGCCTCCTTTACTGACATCACGTGACTTTGGCGCTCCATATTCCAATACAATCTGTTTTGTTTACAATTAAAAAATATGTTTACAGTGTAAATACCTTGAAAACACCTTGCAAACATTGTAAAGATGATACAGAACCTTATGCACGTAACTGAATCTTTAGAAACATTTACATTCGCAGTCAGTCCCAGTAATTACTAATGTATGAGTGGAAGGTCCAAGGAAGACGAAGTTGAATATAATATAATAAAAGGTTTATTTGATAAATACAAAGATAATAGCCAACATGGGAGACAGCATGTAAACGTGACACGAACAACCGTACATCGAACTGCACACAAGCAGGAACTTAAATACAAAGTGATGACGAACTAAATGATGATCAGTTGTAAAGATAAGTTAGTGTCCATGGTGACTGATGAGCAGTGTTGCCAATTTAGCATTTTTGTCGCTAGATTTAGTGACTTCCCTGCCCCTTTTAAGACTTTTTTTTTAAAAGCCAAGCAACAAATCTAGCAACTTCTTGGACAAACCTTATCTAGATTCCATGATTCGCCCACTGGTCTATATTTATATTAATATAGATGAGTGGACTCGCCAGTATGACGTCATCTAGCGGCATTTAGCGACCAGTTTTAGCTACTTTCAACTGAAAGCAATTGGCAACACTGCTGATGAGTGGCGGGAAACTAGAACGAAGAAACGCGTGATGAATGAAAACAAACTGAAAGTCCATTATAACTAAGACAAACTGAATGTGACTCTGACAACTAACAAATAAAATAAATTACTTTTTGTTTTTATTTTTATTTTCATTGTGAATGCTCAAAATGTCTAAGTTCAGTTTAAATTACTATTCACAGGTAAAAAAAAACTTCTTTTAAAAAAAAAAAAAAAAAAGGTTTCGNAAAAAACAGGTTTCGAAAACTTGGTGGGGCAGCATAATATGATTTATGATTCATAGGTTTATGATCTCCCCACCCCCTTTTAACAACTAAACAGTTTCCTCCATTTTTCAGATTTTTTCTGATTAATAATAGCTTTAGATTTAATATTAATCACAAAAGTACTTTCTGTGATTCTGAAATTGAAACAACAGTACATTTGTTTTTTGACTATTTAGTTAGTACAACTGTTTAATTAGAATGTTTAGAGACTTTTGGTCTAACATACGAATGACTTAAAATTACAATTAATCTGATTTCTTCATTTTCTAAAAATGACATAACTTTTGGTATAATAATGGAAGATGTACACGTTCAATTTCTACTGAACAATATTTTCATTTTGGGAAAATGTTACATTCATGTTATATTAATTTACTGTAAGTTCCCTAAAACGAAGCCATTGTTTTCTGTTTTTCAGAAAGAATTTTGGATTTACTCTTTAAGAATGGTAAAATTTAAAAGTGGAAGAAGACAACTTGGTTGAACTTGGTTCAACTTACGGAAAAAAACGAAACTGGTGCCGCGTTCGTTCCGTAAGTAGAATAGGAAAGTCGTAGGACATACAGCGTAAGCGTTTTGAAGAATGCGAAAAGCGGAAGCACGTGCAAGGCGATATTTTGTTTATAAAGCATATACAGTTGTATTTTTTTTAGAAAATGACAGATCGTTTCGCTAGATAAGACCCTTATTCCTCATCTGGTAGGCCTATCATTTAAAGCCCTTTGAAGCTGCACTGAAACTGTAATTTTGACCTTCAACCGTTTGGAGGCCATTGAAGTCCATTATAAGGAGAATAATCCTGGAATGTTTTCATCAAAAACCTTAATTTCTTTTCGACTGACGAAAGAAAGACATGAACATCTTGGATGACATGGGGGTGAGTAAATTATCAGGAACATTTTATTTAAAAGTGAACTAATCCTTTAAGTGTATGTAAACTTTTGAACTGCTTAATTTGTGTAAAGGCAGATATTATATATTGTGGACTATATGTAAACATCTCATAATAATACATTTTTGTTGCAGAGGTAAATAAAAAAACTATTCTTGATCTCACTTATTTATTTTTTTAATTATTGATATTTTGCAGATTCTGAAAGGTGTTATCACATCAAATAATAGGCTACTATTCAACAAATAGCGCAATATGCTGATATAATATTTTAGAGCTGAACATAACTGAGCAAAACTACTTTATATTTTACTAGAATAGTTACATCTATTTTTTTTTTAGTTTTTAATAAATTCATTTTCGAGATTTTTCATGACTTGGAAATCACATTTTTAAAATTCCAAGCTAAATTTCCAAGTGTTCCATGATCATGTAGCAATGTATTAATGGTGTGTGCGCATTTAAATAGAGAATAGAGCGCATTTATGAAGGAGCTGCATATCATCTGCTCATGTGATTGTCAATGGCCATCTTGAGAAGTGATCAGATAAGGTGTGCAAAAGTCTTGAATGCTTTTTACAAGTTGAAATCTTGTAATTATGGCAATTCTAGCATGGTGTGAGCACCTGAAGTGCTGAGCGTGTCTGTGAGGGAGAACTGTAAAAGGATGTGCGCCAGAAAAATACAACCGCACAATGTTTCTAGTAATTCGCGTATGTAACTAATTTAGTGTTGATATATTTTTTACATTTTGTGTGATATCACAAAAAAACAAGTATCCTGGGAATGTTGGAGGGGCACAAGAGAAATCTGGGGGGGGCATTGCCTCTCCTAACCCCCAATCACTCCCCGGGTGCCGCAGCAAAAATGGCTGCCCACTGCTTCGAGTGTGTGTTCACGGTGTGTGCACCTGGATGGGTGAAATGCAGACTCAGAGCACAAATTCCGAGTATAGGACACGTCACTATATCAGCACGCTGTGATTACCTACGGCCAGGGCTGGACTGAGGCTAAAATTCGGACCTGGACAAACCCAGCCCATGCGGCCCACGAGTTCCCCTGTGAATGTTTTTGCTGGGGTTAGGGCCTTAAATTGGAGTAAATAAATGAATAAATAAAACAAGGACAGTGACAAATAATGATGGATATNTACTCGTGTGATATTGCTCATATTTAAAATATGAAACCCATGATCCTAAAAAAACATTTTAGGTTCCAATACAATCTAATGACTTTTATTTACCATTGCTATTATTATTATTATTTTTAATGAAATAAAAAGAAATGTTCAAGAAGAATCAGTTGCAGAACCTGATGTGAAAACAGTGACTGTAATAAACTTGTTTTTTTTTTTTTTTTTAGATAAAACAACACCTCTGTGCTTATTTTAGAAGTTACTACTTGCAGCCATATTGTATCATTGTTTTTTTTCAACATTTTATGTTTACGTTTTACCTGTTATTCCTGTTTTATTACATTTAGCTGTTGCACTGCCTAACTGTTATCACTTAATTTGACCCTCCAGCAGGTGGCAGTATCAATCCTCTTTCTGGTCGCAATCGCCATGTCTCTCCTACAGCAGAGGAAGATTTGGCTTAGTGGGTGAAGAACGCTGTGAGAAAGTCAAGAGACTCCGCGATCACCGTGGCGGAGACGAGAGGCTGCCATCTGCGGCAAGGAAGGAGAACCGCTGCCGAGGGATCTGTCCTGCAACCGATTTCTCTGTCTGTAGTTCGTCGTCCGTGTAAAGCGTTGGTCCATAAGATACGGCCCGAGGTGTCGAGTTCAGGGAAGCTTCCTCCAAGGACTCGCTGTCGTCTCGTCCGCGCTCACAGCTGAGAATCGCCCGTGTCTCCCGCACTATGGGAAACGCAGCTACTGCCAAGAAAGGCAATGAACTGGAGAGCGGTAAGAGGAGGAGCGTTTGATTCACCTGATATTAAGGGGTGCATTACTTTCAAAAGTCCTTGCTGTTCTTAGAATGTCAGTATTTATTTAACTTTGTAGCCAGGGCTAATGTTAGTTAGCTGCTTAGTGAGTGCAAATGTTAAGCAGGTCTGGAGAGGTGTGTGCGTTTCCAAACTGTTATTGCAAGTTAATTTGCGATCATTCTGTGTTTACCACAGCCAGCAAAAAGGTTTTTGTATTTAGATTTCGCTGCTATGATTGTTTGTCATCTAGAAACCACAAAGTGAGTCAAACTAGCTCGGAGGCCTAAGGCTATCAGTGGCGTTTATTTTTCTACGTGAATGGAAATGCTTATATAAACTGAAACTTTAAAACGGGAAACAAGGCCTTGCGAACGCTTTTGTTGTAATAACTTCTACTTCAAGTATGCAATGGAGCAAAAAGGTTAGAGGCTAATAAGCTATTTGCTAGGTTAGAGAGAGGCCCAGACCTGCTGCTGCGCCTGTATCAGGAGAAACACTCGCTCAAACGCGATTTCTTATCGTTCACACATGTTTTCTAGATCTCTAGTTGCCATTAGATAATGTACATAAAAATGAACAGTTGATCTAGTTGTGGTGAACTGTAGAATCAGGGCTGCAGGATAAATAAAATGTACACTGACTGAAAGGTTGGGCCTATTAACAGCAGTCTACTGCCTCTAGTAAACAACATGAAGCCATTAAGTTAATTAAACGCCTGTTGTAGCTGGTATAATAAACTCTTGAAAAACGAACTAAAACGAGTGGTTTCTTGCGGTGTTCGTTAATACATGTGAAGATAAGTAGATGTTGGTTTTCAACTTTTACTGCAGGGTTGCTAACTTGAGTTTAGCTTGGAGTGAGAATTATGGAAGGGGAAAATAATAGTACAGTGTATTATTTGTCAAAACATTTGGTAACTAAACAATTTAACTACGTTTAGTGACAGTTACAATGTTTACATGGTGCAATAACAGTAGCCTGCTGCTTTCATTAGTGTTTGACACAAATTTCACAATTTCAGTTTATAAGTTAGCGATACATTTCCAATCTTGATTCAATATCGATTCATTTGAATAAATATCAGGTACAATTACATGTTAATTTTTCTCAGGGAAACAATCTCTCAACTAATGCTGTAAACGTACAGGGAGCCCTGTCAGCTGGTATTGTTATTAAAGATTAAAAGATCATTACAGGGATCATCATAGGGCTAAGCCCCTCTTCACGCCGGGCCTGCTGGTTCAGACTGGTTCAATCAAGAGGTTGCAAGTCTTCTTTCGTTTAATTAAAACCTATACCTTGTCAATGTGTGTGTTCGATTTCATGCGGTGCTGCGCAGACCGAATAGCATATGACATCAAAATACTGCGAGAGCAACTTGAAAGAACAGCTTTTAATGATTAATCGTGCAGCTCTAACACATAGGAATGTCAAGCTGGATTTTAACTACAGTTAAAGACACAACATCTACGATTTTGGGATTAAAATATCTGAAAACCACTAGTGTTTCCAACAATGTTTAAATCCAGAGAAACCAGCCGTTTTAACCAGTGTAACGGCCCCTGTCATTGCTTTACCTGTCAGTGGTGTTATACCCTTTTTTTTTTCTTTTTAACTTCAATAGAAACCATGGAAACACCAAAGATGCTTTAATGTAATATATTATGTTTTATTAGGCAGGTGAGAAACTGTTTGGATACCTTTATCGACAGAAAACTAATTGTTATATAGCTCAACACTGTTAGTCTTACTCTTACTCTTGTTTTCTTTTCTTTTTTGTTAACAACTGTTTATTGAATTTTCTTCTGTGAACAGCAGTGTAAAACAAAAAAAACTGCAAATTTAAAACCCATGTTTTCTTTATTTACTGCGAGTAACACAAATGCATTATCAGCAGACTTCAAAATGTGCCAAGTACCTCCTATGGATCTAAAACCAATAATTCATTTCTATATTAATAACAAATGGTAAACAGAATGAGATTTATATTCTATGAACAAACTTCATGAAATCAGCCTCCATGTTGGAAGAAGTTTCTATCAAATCTCAAATTGATTGTACAAGATTGTTTATACCCGTTGCAGAATAGGCCATTCCAAGATGACACACAAGTTTTTTTAATACTAGGAAAAGATCCACCAAAATGTTCTTTCTGTCAAAACTCTTTATCATTGAAGCATGTTTTATTAGATTGTGCTGGTTTTAACCCTGTGAGAACCCTTTTTTATTCAGTTAACTCTTATGAAGTTTTTAACAAAGTTAAAAGTTTTTAGCAAAAATAAATTGAAAACACCTGATATAGTTTTACCATAAATTTTTCTCGCCATGAAAATAGCCACTGAAGCTGGCATGGCGTTAAAAACAGACAAACAAACTGCGAGTATCATGTTTGTATCAGGAATTCTGAGTTCTGTCGGATTGCTTTTCATCGGCTGTGGAGGTGAAGATGACAGCTCCCATGATTCCACACTCATTCATGGCATCATCAAGCTACACCTTTGTTATTGTTTTGAATAAACAACCTCTAAACCTCTACATGCTGTGCTTTTAAGGCAGGTTGCATGAAGCGCAACAAAAAAAAAATTACTTCAAAATATATAATATTACATGATTTACTTTGAAAACTTTCATAAACTTGTTATTTGTAAGTCATTAAATATATCTTAGAATTCAAAGATCTGTCTCTGTTCCTTCTGAAAAAAATAAATTAGTGCCCAGTTTCATAGACAGGGCTTAGACTAAGCCAGGATTAGGCCTTAGTTCAATTAGGATATTTAAGTAGCTTTTATAAACTTACCCTAGAAAAAACATTGCTGGTGTGCATCTTGAGACAAAACAATGGCACTGATGTTTTATTTTAAAATATGTTAGTGCAAGTTGCTTTCAGTTAAAACAGCTCAAACATGCATTTTAGTTTAGGACTAGCTTAAGCCTTGTCTGTGAAACTGGGGGAAAATGCTTAAACCAGCCTCTAGCTGCTCTCACTGCCTGGCTAGCCATCTGGTCTCTAAGCCTGACCAGCTGAAAAGTGCTAAAAAACCTCAACAGAGTATCTTATTTCATGTGTAAAAATGAATAAGAGCAAAAATGACAGATTGCTTCTTTAAATCATTAAACATGTTGGTACAAACTGGTATGATCAGTATATAAAAATTAAACCAGTTGAATATTTTATACCAGTTTTTGGCATGCTCTGATCAGGATTCATCAGGATTATATTATTGACAACAATGTATTTTAAGTAAAAAATCAAGAGATGAGAAAGTATGAATTGACAACTCTTTATTTATTGGCAAGCAACATTCCATTCCCTCTCTTAGAGGTGGTTAGGAACAGTTTAGAGCTTAACAAATATAGCATTCCTGTGAGATAAATAATAAAAATAAAAAACAGAACAGTCTTTATCAACAAAGTAAACAACACTGCATAGTCTTCACTGTATACATTTAATATGGATTAATCCTACTAAATCTACTAAAGAGCAATGAGTGATTTTCTGTCTTTACTTGTTTGATTAACATTGACACAGACGACGGCAGGAATATTAGGCTGCTGTCACTTTAAGACCGAATGCACAGATCCACTATACTGTTACACGTGACTCATCTCTTAACTGTTTGTTCACTTTAGACATAACCAACTGTTTTTATGTGAATACTTACCAAGTTGGGCATTTCTGTGTATATTTAACCATTAAGGCATGAACCAGAAGCTCAAAGTTCACTTTGCTTGTCTGTGTTCCACTCCGTCTCGGAGCGCGCGCACAGAAAGCCGCTTGGAGAACATTATCTCTTTCGTGGCTAATAACTTTTAATAACTTTTTTGTTTTTGTTTGTTTTTTTGTTATAGAGCACATCCTACAGTTTAGCAAAAGTAGCCTGTATTTTACAACAATCGCTGATCTAGCTGATTTGGACATTAAAGGCACGGTATGTAGAACTTGCGCCGCTATAGGTCGCCTATTCAAAACAAAGCCGTAGCTTGATGTCATCTTCACCTCACAGGTGGTGGAAAAGAATCTGGTTGGGACTCGGGCAGAAATCATGTTCATGGATTATTAACGTGAATGTATTATGAAGCAGAGCGGGGCTGAGTCCTGTGGGAGCTGAACGAGGCCGCTGGAGCGATTGCTAATGAGAGACGATCGTGACACATGCCTCTCGACCTGCGGAACTTTTATTATGCCGCAGTCGCCACTTCCGCTTCTTCCGGTCAAGCGTATGAGATAACACAGCGCTGTTTTGTCATATTAGGTACATTTGAGTGTGTTGCTGCCGAGCGTTTGTGAGTTGTGCTGCTGTGAGACACATGTTGTACACTAGCTAGATCTAGATCTATTTTTAAAATATATTAATAAATGCCGGATGGCTTGTGTTGACAAATGGCATGCAATTAAACAAATGTATTGATGGAGAAAATGCTGTATTACTGTTACTAAAAATAAAAGTGCATCTGATTATGCTATGTTAGCTACTTGACAAAATAGTGTTTTTCTCTGAGGCATGGTAAAGCATGGTACTTGCAAAAAATCAAGAAAATTAGATTTAAACAATAAGACTAAATGTGTTGAGCTATATAACAGTAATTTGTTTTCTGTCTATAAATGTAACCAAACAGTTGTCCTCTTGTCTAATAAACATGTAATATTATTATTATTATTATTTTTTTAAAGATTTTGCCTTTATTATGATAGGACAGTTACTAGACAGGAAGCGAAGTGGGAGAGGGAGAGAGGGGGAGGGGATCGGGAAAGGTCCACAAGCCGTGACTCGAACTCGGGTCGCATTGGCGGTACATGTCGGCGCACTGCCCATGAGGCCATCGGCATTGACAACATGTAATATTTTAAAGTGTCTTTGGTGTTTCCATGGTTTCTACAAAATAAAATCAGAAATCGAGGATAACATGTATACATTTAATATGGATTAATCCTACTAAATCTACTAAAGAGCAATGAGTGATTTTCTGTCTTTTCTTGTTTGATTAACATTGATGACACAGACGACGGCAGGAATATTACGCTGCTGTTACTTTAAGACCGAATGCACAGATCCACTATACTGTTACACGTATGACGTCACTGATAGGCGACGCACGGACAGTCGGACACGTCCATGTCCTGGTTAAAAATTGCTTATTTCTCTGGATTTAAACATTGTTGGAAACATTTGGGATAATGTAAGTACACAAGTCAACAAAATATATAACGCTGTTATAGTGGGTTTTGGATATTTTAATCCAAAAATTCTACATATTGTGCCTTTTTAAGTTTGGGCTTTTAGGGAGGAATGAAAGTGCACCGCTGTGAAAAAAAGAAATGCACTAAAATATCACAGCCCTAGTTTCTTGCTGTCATTTATGTAGGGTTGCTGTCGTTGCAATGTCTCTGCAATCTGCAAAGAAGTTGCAAATGTATTGTCCTTTTCAGACACCTGGTAGAACTGCCAGACGGTGAATGTAGTTAAGCAATTTTAGCTGTGCATAGAAAAATTGTCTCACGAGTTTTGCGTCATCTGATCAGCTCTTCTGATTGGCCTTTATAGAGTCCACCTATAAAGCTATTATCAGCCGATAACGATATGTGTCCGGTCAATCAAAGCACCCCTACAGTTTATCCTTTTAAACTGGTATACTTCTCCCTTTACTGGTATTATATGTGACCCTCTAGAAACATTAGAATAATAAAAAGGCATTTCATGACCTCTTTAGAAAGCAGAAAAGTGGGGCACAAAAACATGTTTTGTGTGAATCGGCCCTCACTGTTTGGAATGACATGAAGGTAAGTAATGATAGCATTTTTATTTTTCAGTCATGTATTTTTTTTTAAAGGATAGTTCACCCAAAAAATGAAAATTCGCTACCTTTTATGTCATTCCAAACCGATAAGACTTTTGTTCACCTTTGAAATTTAGTAATGAAACCTGAGATTTCTGTCCCATGCAGTCAAAGCTTTCACACATTAAAAAGTACAAAGAGACATAATCCATATGAATCTAACTGTTTAATCCAAGGCTTCTGAAGAGACTTTCATGATGAACCCATGTCTTTTTTTATTCACATATAAACATTGATCAGTGCACCTACGTAGAGCACATCGAATAGAAGCTCAACCGACCATACTTGATGTGTGAGAACAAAACTCATCGGTTCATGCAGAAGATCAATGTTCTTGTGTGATTAAAAATCTGATATTAAAAACTTATTGTTGGAAAAAGTAGCTTGTAGCTGGAAAAGTTACGTTGTTTTGAAAGCAGCTGAGTTACTCTCAAAGCTACTCGTGTAAGTGTTCAATGCATCACCGTCAGAGTCTAACGCTGGTATTGATTTAATTGTCATTTTATTCTGTGGAAACTGCCCAGTGTTATCGTAAAATAAAAATCACTAAAAAGTGAGAAAAAACGGCATAATATTAAAATGATATACACCTAACAGATAGTCTATGATTATTTTACAGTTTTGGTTTATTTCCAGACTATTAGTATATTTTGACAGCTTTTATTAGGTGGGCCAGTGCCTTCCTGGCCTTTATATGGCTTCACCGCTGCAATATAACAAATTTTAGGACTGTGCTGTGACCTTCCTAAATTAAGCAAGTTTGTAGATGTTTGTTTTTGGCCTAAACAGTGAACAAAAACAGTCACTAAAGACAAATGAGTAGTGGTTTCTTTGTTTCGAGTCACCACCACAACAACATTCCAGTGACCTGTAATCTTAGTACTATGAGAGCCTTCCAAGCCTAAGTACACAGCTGTGGTCACTGACGTGAACATCTTGTCATCTTCAGAGGATGAGTAATTAGTAGATTTGAAAGGCTTGATACAATAAACTGCAATCAACACCGTTAGTTTAAGTGGCACACATCCTTAGCCTGAATGCACTGCTCAGTGTGATGGACCTACATCTCCAAATGCAATGTGGACTTCAGATTTGAAGTGCTAAAACCAGCATTTTTCACACTTAACATTAGGTGGCTTTAACTACTAGTATGCACTTGACTATTTGATACTGTATAGGCTACGTATGATGTACATACCTGTACTCCATTGTATTTGATTTTAAAGTACTTGCGGATTAAGTCCACTTTTAAATAAACTTTTAATCAGGGATTTTCAAGATGCATTTATGTGAGAAGCTACATTGATTAGACACTTAAGATATTTTTTTCAGAGAAGGTATGTCTTATGCAAGTGTTTTTGTTTTGCTGCACTGGCAGATTTTTTTTATTTTATTTTTTTTTACATATTTTAAGTGTAAGCAAGTTAAAAAGTAAAAATGCCAGTGTGGTAAGACAAAATACATTTATGTTCAAGAAAGTCTATGAAAAAAAATTGTTGATGCTGATTTTTTTTTTAGACATATCTACTGGAATGTACAAAACAGGCGCAGACTCTCCTTGCTCTGTGTTCATTGTCAATATAAATAAAGCACTTAATTTAATTTTACAGTTCTGTAGTTTGCAATTAAATGTACAGTTACCTCTGTTTATCCTTCATAACATTAGCAGGTTGTTTGACCATCCTGGCACATCTCTAATTCTGTCGCAGACAAATTTTGTCAAATATCAACTCAAAATCAGTTTTTCTGCACAACAACATTTCTAGAAATTCTGTAAATCCTGAACTGTTTTAGTCTTTGTCTATAACTGTCTACCCATAAGCAGTCATACTTTACAAAATGGTTTGTTCCAGGCCATCACATACTTGCGAAGCAAGAACATACCATAAAAGGATGTGACAGTGAGAAGAATCCTCCTGCAGGCATCTGCGGTTGTAAAAAGTCTTCAAACAAAAACTATCTGTTAGAAAATAAGCACGCGTATGGAACAGTGCCCAAAACCGTTTTGTACACATTGCTCTTGAATGTTTCGCTAAATTCTTGTGAACTATGATTAGCATCCTCAGATTGTCTCTAGTAGTCATCTTATTCAGCAGAAGTGATAAACTTTTGACTGGACTTTTGTATCGACGTTTGTTTTGTCTAGTTTCTTTAGACCTGTACTTTTGTCACGTCTAATCCATGTCTTGCACCGTCTAACTGATGTGATTGTTTGACAGAAATCTTTCTTTTGTATCTCTCTTTGTCTTTCTCTCCTTTTCTCTGTCTGATTCTTCATCATCCCATCCATGTGGGTGAATGTTCCTGAAAATCCTTGGTGATCTGTAGAGACTTTTGGTATGATCACGATTACATTAGGTTACCGCAGTGACGGAAAACATTTGCATAAATTCTCTTGACCAGTCTAAGAAAAGCCACAGTAAATGTAATGATTAGCTTTCTGATCATTTTTCTGTCACTGCGGTCAACTGAAGTCTGCTGTGTTGTTTTTGTTTTATGTGGGATTGTCTTAACTTACACTGTTGATGTCCTGTTTCTGTGTTAGTCAGTAACAAAATATATGCATGCTTCACAAGAACACCTTTTCACCATTGATGTCCATGGTTGCCATGCCTTGTGAGATTGCCTGATTTTGTTATAACTAGCTAGAAAAAAGATTCCCTTGTTTTACTAATTTGTTGACTTGAATATGAAGCATCTTTAAATGCAGATTAGTTTGTTGAATTCCAGAGTTCCAGAAACAGTTTGCTTGATTGTACTGATTTTTTTTTTTTTTCCTTTCTTTTTTTTCCCCCCTCCTTGCNTTGCAGTCAAAGAGTTTCTAGCCAAAGCCAAAGAAGATTTCTTGAGAAAATGGGAATCACCACCACAGGTGAGTTTTTTTTTTTTTTTTTTAAATCCTTCCTCATTATGAGTGATGAAGCAAAGCATAAGCCCCATTCACACAGCCAGCCACTAAAGCCTTGTTTATACTTTCACCTGGCTCCGCACCGTAACCCTCTGCTTGACTGTGTGCGCTCCTCCTTATGCTTGACACGCCCACCATTGTAATACTCTTTGAAATGACAGGGGGCGACTCTGAGTCATTTTTCTCTAAACCATCAGGAAGCAGGGGTGAGAAGTAAGGTACACATTTGACGATGTTTGTTCATTACACTTCACCAAACCAACGCTACAAAAGAACCAAAGAATCATGGAAAATACAGTACACCTTGAGATTATTACTTGTGACATTAGAACAAAATATATGGATATGAGAACATATGTATAAAACTAAATCAAACAGTCTCATTTTATTTCATTGAACAATTTTATTTTATTTCATGAACATTTTTACTAAACATGACCCTTTATTTTTCATTAAAAAGGCTTATTTCTGCTATTGTAGGCTCATTTTGTAAATGTAAGAAATTAATTTGGACAAGTGCAAACTGGGTGCCTGTGAGATGCTGGTACAGATGTACCTGTTTGGCCAGAATCTGCGCAAAGTCGTGCATCTTCGGAATTGAAGCTGTGCGAAAAGTTACAAAAAATGCCGTGCACACTGCGATGGCGTCACTTTTGCCGTTCGCACCTGAATGAGATCATGTTGCTTAAGCTTGGTTTATACTCGCCGCATCAAATAAGTG
>RJVU01069537.1:1717584-1771998 GCA_003731715.1 Anabarilius grahami
ACAACCTCAGTTGTTTGACATTGTTCCCCGTTTGAAAGTTTTTTTTGAAAGATGTAAAGATTTTAGAATGACATTTAAAATTCAGACTTAGGGAAGGAAAAAAACACAAAGGCCAATTCAGCATTGTTACTTTTTTCATGGCAGCGTCACACAGTGTTGTGATTGGAAAGGTAGGCGTTGCCAGAACCTATTGGCATTTTTGGTGTTACGCGTCGCTTTTATTTTCTTTTTACTTTAGACCAAAACAACTGACAACTTTTTATTTTTTTGTTACTTGTGCATATCTGTTGAATTCAGAGTGGTTTTTCTTTTATTTGAACCACCATGTGTGTTGAAAGCATGACCAAAACCATCATGTTGTGAATGGCAGAGGAGGAGGTCTTAACTCTTCAGATTTGCCTTAGAAAACTCGATATTACAGAGCCCACAGAATGATTGCATTACAAATGTTACAGTGATCTTTATCACAATGTTACAGTGAAGGTCCAGTCTCATGCATATACTGACAGATGTTGTTAGCAATATAAAATATATCTTATTTTACCACTTCTGTGCATTTTTATTCATTATGCAAAGGTTTTATTTTAAAAATGTAAGAAAAAAACCTTAAAGATTGGTTCACTTTGATCATTTTAACTGCTGTTTATTATCTGATATTTAAAACTAAGAACAACAGCAAATGCATTGGTCCAATCGCTGTAAGATGAATTAGATCAGGGATGGGTAGCTTCGATCCTGGAGTGCCGCTATCCTGTAGAGTTTAGCTCAAACCCTGATAAAAACTCACCAGCATGTAGCTTTCTAGTAATCCTGAAGACATTGATTCGCTTGTTCAGGTGTGTTTGATTGGGTTCGGAGCTGAACTCTGTTGGACAGTGGTCCTCCAGGACCGAAGCTGCCCATCCCCGATTTAGATCATCACAGTGAGGCACTTATCAGTTACACATCAGTTACTTGTTCACTTTTTTGTCACTGTTTTTAATTTAATGTTGAAGCTGTTTTGCAAAGTTCTCTCTTAACTGAAAATTGTAAAACTGCCAAAACTCCATGTTCTCTCTTCCATTGTTGCTGTTGAACTTCTGTCGTATTTTTTCTTTTTCTTATGACCGAATGTAGTGTTGAAACTTCTAGGTATGCATATTGTTTGAAAAGTTTGAATTTTGAGGTACATTCTCACAGACATATACTAAGAAACTGAATATGTTACAAAGAAAGAGAGAAAAAAATCAGAGGCTAGTAAGTCTCTTCTCCTTTGTATCACATATAATCCAGTTATTGTTCAGCTCATACTGCGTATATGCATTATTTCTTATAAATGTTTTTATTTATACACATATTAGAGAGATGCTAATAAATTTTATTTTTAAGATTGGTTGTTCTTTTGAATGTGTACAAATGATCTTTACACTTGGACTAAATGCCTTTTAAAAATCACCTTTCCAATCTGCAAGAATTTAAACATTCTTTCAGACAGGCTGATGTTAGTAAATAGCATTGTACTGTCACAAAAGGTAGCAGCATTGTCACTTAAATTGCAGTTCATTTAGCCACTACTAGCCTAAAGCCTGTTAGTGCTCATGCAAATACAGCTAGAGATTTCTGTCCCTCTATTGAAAGTCCATTCCCCTGAAACTACTCCATTTGAATCGATCGGTTTAATACAAGTCTTCTAAAGAGATACAATTGTTTTTATTCGCATATATAAAGCATATAAAATATGGTAAACAGAAGGTCAAACATGCATGCTTAATGGTTTTTGAGTTAAATCATTCCTTATTTTTAGTATTAAACAACATAATCCTTGTTTTCATTCATCAAAAATGTCAGACACTGAATGGCACAGAGAAAAGTGATTTCACAACAGCCCAGTAGGTGGCGATGTGGACTAATGTCTTTCTGGATGCACAAACTCTTGGTTTCTGACTCTGTTGACTGAACTAACTCCAGAATACATTTCTGGAGCAGATAACCATGAGTAAGCAATGTTTGTTTTATTAAACCTAGAGTTTGTGTGACAGGAAGTTAACCATCCTTTATGGAACAATTTGCTGACAGTGCCATTTACTGGTCAAACGTAATTCTACTTTAATTGCTGCTGGCAATTGTTCTATACTGATGCTTTTTGATATTTGTTAACCCTGCAAAGCCTAACATATGAAATAATAGTCCGAAAAATCGAATGTGCTTTGTTTTATATTTGATACTATGAGCCGTAAAAGCCTGATGTGTGAAATATGAATATGGAGCTCATACTCGAGCAGGGGAAAAAAGTATTCAGAGGCACAAACTGAGCAAAAAATAAACAATTTTGTGCAGTTGCTGATATTTATATAGCCAAAAACATTTGATTATAGTCAGAGCTTTTATTGTAAATCAATTTGATCTTTATAACTCTAAAAATAAAAGAATTAAGAAATAGAATAGGAAATTAGCATCAGTGCAATTATTTCATTACATAATAGTAGCCTACATTTTTTTTTTTTGGTTGTTTTTTGTAGTTGCTTCACGATTTAATAAGTTGGGTGTTTGCATTTTTCTGATGTTGTATATTTTCTTTTAATTAAAAAATGTAAAGGTATTTGAGAAATGGGGAAAGTATAAAAGTTACAAAGCGAATTGCATATAAAGCACATGGTAACACTTTAGAATACTGATCTTTCATTAATGAATAACTACACAGGAAAAAATGAGTAACGCATTCTTAACACTCTAGTAACTACTATTTACTACAAGTTCATAATGTGAATAATGTATAATTAATTCTAAAGTGAATCAGTATTCTAAAGTGAGAAACATGATAACTCTAGTAACTACTGAAGTCATTGTAAACTTTGGAGGTTTTTGTAAAGTACTGGATAGTAATACTCAAGAATTACTTCATAATTCTAAAGGAACTACTAATTATTTGGATCAGTATTCTAAAGTGAAGTTCATGGTAACCCCTAGTGGGGTTAATTACCAAATACATCAGTAAGAATTACTGTACAAAACTGTACAAAAACCTCAAAAGTTTACAATGACTCCACTAGTTAATGTTTTTCACTTTAGAATACTGATCCAAATAATTATTAGTTCCTTCTGAAGGATTTGGTAATACTTCAGTCATTACTAGTGGGTTACCATGACTTTCACTTTCGAATTAATTATACATTATGCATTATTCATGTTAATTATGAAACTGTATATAGTAGTTCTTAGTAGTTCTCTGGGAGGTATGAAAAAAAATAGTAGTTACTGATAAGCTAATAGTGAACTACCACCTTCAACTGAGCACTATTACTTACTAATTCATTAATCAGAGTTTCTTGTTAGTTAATAGTAGTTACTAGGATGTTAATGATGCATTACTCATTTGTTCCTGTGTAGTTATTCATTAATGAAGGATCAGTATTCTAAAGTGTTACCAGTAAGGGTATGGTAACTACTAGGCTTGGTTTGTAAAGATGTTTTTATGCATGTTTGGTGTGTGGCGTTTTGAGCGCTTTGGAACAGTAAATCATTTTGCGATGCAATTGGTTTAATTGATTCAAAGCAGAGATGATCATATTGGTAGATACGAAGGTCTCTATCATTGGAGAAAGCGTAATGTCCAACTTAGACATGTGCCTTGACCAATTACAATACAGCCTTGGCGTCATTGAATTTCGTTCGAGTTGTGTGACAGTCAATCACTGTTTGCGGATACCATAGAAATGAATGAGAAGTGCTGTAAGCTGAACCCTACCCATCACTCAATTGCCTGTGACTTGGAAAATGCCTTATTTATTCAGTGTAGTGAAGCCTCTCCTCCAGTGACATCCATTAAAAAAAAAAAAAATGCCTCGTCTCCTTCCCTGCATACTGCAGAGTTAGCAGGCATTACACTTTTTTTTTTTGCTAACCTTGAGAGCTTTGTTCAAAGTTTTGAAAAGATTAGTTTCTTCCATCACTACTAACAAGCACATGAATAGGCGAAATGGGAAACGGATAAATTCTAGATGATACACAAGTCTGAAACATAACATAGAAGTAGCCTAAATGAATTATATTGCAAAGAATAAACCAAAGTAACTACATCAGAATTCAAAATGTTGAGAAATATTAATTTCTATCACTTATACATTGCTTCACAATTGGTTGTGATACTAGATGTAACCATTAAGACTTGCTGCTTGCTCACTGATCTCTATATATAGATTTATATAGATAGAGATCTATATAGATAGTTTCATTCACCTCAGATAAGGGATGTAGGAGATGAAAATTACATCACTCCTGTCTTGACCGTGGTCCAGTACACGGGTTGGAAATCTAAGATGGACACTATTTTAACGATGTCTTTACTACTTTTCTGGACCTTGAATGTGTTCATTTCATTGCTTTTTATAGGAGATAAAAAACCTCTTGGATTTCATCAAAAATATCTTAATTTGTGTTCTGAAGATGAACGAAGGTCTTACGGGTTTGAAACGACATGAAGGTGAGTACTTAATGACAGAAATTTCATTTTTGGGTGAACTAACCCTTTAATGCTTTTGCGTTCCCCAATACACTTTGCATTCACTCTGAAAACTTGAGTTCTTTGTGAATGAATGCAAAGTTTCTTGGGGGAATGCAAAAAGAGAATGCTAACGTCACAGACACGCCAGGCTCCACCATCAGCCAATCACAACGCACCCAATCACCAGAGTACTGATCGCCGACACCTGCACCTCATCAGCACGCCAATCACTAGCACTATAAAGGACTCGCACTCACACACAGTCAGCGTCCGGTCTCGTTTGTATCTAGACTTACCTGTATGCTTACCTCAAGGACTCCTAGCAATCTACTTACCTGTCTCCAGCATCTCCTGTTCTCCTCGTGTGAATTCCCATCTGTGTGTGAGTGTTCTCCGTCTCCAACGTCAAGTTCCTCCAGCGTCATTCAAGATCTCCACTTCTACAACCACAAAAGGACAGTATCACTTATCTGCACTTCATTCATCATCATTGCTTTGAGTTTCACTCTGCTGGTATCAATAAACATCCCTGTTTGTGAATTCCTGTCTCTGACCCTTCTGTGTTGTAACAGAAGACCGGACCCTAACAGCCAGATACCAGCATGAGTCACCCGGATCCATTCCAGGAGCTCGTGGACGCTTTGCGCCGAGCACTCACTCCCCGTCCATCTTCACCGGCACCAGCAGTGACTTCCGCAAACACCGTCCTCACTCCTTCACCTACCGTTCACGCATGTCCCATGGCCAAACCAGCGCCCTACTCAGGATCGGCGGAGGATTGCAGCGGTTTCCTCCTGCAATGTGCGCTGGTCCTGGAGATGCAACCGCACCTCTACCCCACTGACACTTCTAAAATAGCATTCATCATTTCTCAACTCTAACGCAAAGCTTTACAATGGGCAGAATCCCTCTGGTCACAGAAAGGTCCTGTTGTTCAATCCTATACCTCCTTCGTCACCCACTTCCGGGAAGTTTTCGGCTAACCAGTCACTGACTCTTCCATTGGTGAGAAACTCTACAATTTAAAACAAGGTTCAATGTCTGTCAATGAATATGCTTTGCAATTTAGAACGCTAGCTGCCTCCAGTGGATGGAATGAACAAGCGCTCATCACCACCTATCGGCAGGGTCTGGATCCCAGGGTGCGGTTGCATCTCGCTGCATAAGAGGATTCAATCGGCCTCGAGCGCTTCATCCAGCTGTCCATCCGCTTTGGCTCTCGTATGCAGTCGTGTATCGAAGAACACCAGGGCCAGCCACTGTTCAACACCCTCCTCCGTCGGTCCGAACCCGTCAGCCCTCCAGAACCAGCCAGCGAACCCATGCAAGTTGAAAACTCAAGACTCTCATCTGCTGAACGTCAAAGACGGCTGACCCTGAATCTATGTCTTTATTGTGGTGCTCCTGGGCATGTCATATCTGCATGCCCAATTCGTCCTCCTCGTCCCATGGTGAGTGCCATCATTCCCTCCATTAAGAAGATGAAACCACTCACTACTGTTGTAAATCTTTCTAATGCTGATGTATCTATTCCAGTGGTGGCGCTCCTCGATTCAGGGGCAGCAGGAAACTTCATCTCTGGCGCCTTCTGTCGACAACTCAAGCTCAAGACCTCGCCCTCTCCGACCATCTACCAGATCCACTCAATCACGGGCAAACCCGAGTCGAAGAAATGTCAGTCGCTGTGTTGGGCCCCCTCCAACTAAGAATCGGAGTATTACATCTTGAGGAAATACACCTGCTGGTTCTGGAGGAATCCACCTCTGACGTGGTTCTAGGGCGCCCATGGTTGGAGCAGCATAACCCTACCATCTCGTGGAGTACTGGTGAGATCCTGAAGTGGGGCGATAATTGTTTCTCTAACTGTTTCTCTGAGTTTCCAGTTCCTAAGTCTCCTCGTTCCAAAGATATCTCCATCTGCACCACCTCCATCGAAAGCCGTTTGAGAAACGCTCCGTGGACATTCCATCTTGTTACGCCCCCTTCAGTGACGTCTTCTGCCCGCAAAGTGCCTCCAAGCTACCTCCACACCGGCCATGGGACTGTGCCATCGATCTGCTTCCGGGTGAGCCAGTGCCCAGGGGAAGAATCTACCACCTGTCCATCATGCCCACCGGCCACTATGAATATCTTGTAATGCCATATGGCCTGGTCAACGCCCCCTCCGTATTCCAGGATTTCATCCATGAGGTGCTCCGGGAGTTTCTCCACAAATTTGTCCTGGTCTACATCGATGACATCTTGATCTACTCCTGGAGCCTGGCCGAACATCGCCACCATGTTGCGGAGGTCCTCCAACGCCTGAGACAGTTCCATCTCTTCCTGAAGGCAGAAAAATGTTCATTCCACCAACCCTCTGTACACTTCCTAGGATACATCATCGATCACAGTGGCATCCGGATGGACGAGGGGAAGGTGGAAGCCATCAAGTCCTGGCCCACTCCATCCACCATAAAAGAACTCCAACGCTTCCTTGGCTTCGCAAACTTCTACCGTCGCTTCATCAAGAATTACAGCTTCATTGTTCATCCACTCACCAACCTGCTCCGGAACCAGCCCAAGTCTCTGTCCTGGACTCCAGCTGCCACCAACGCCTTCGAGGCCCTTAAGGAAGCCTTCACCACCGCTCCCCTCCTCGTCCACCCCAATCCAGACCTGCCCTTCGTAGTGGAGGTGGACGCCTCCAACACAGGAGTGGGAGCGGTTTTATCTCAGCAGCAGGGGACACCAAGTAGGCCCCATCCATGCGCCTTCTCCTGCAAGCTCAACCCGGCGGAGGTCAACTATGATATCGGAAACCGCGAGCTCCTGGCGGTCAAGTTGGCCCTGGAAGAATGGAGGCATTGGTTGGAGGGAGCTAAACATCCCTTCCGGGTCCTCACTGACCACAAGAACTTGGAATATCTGCGAGCTGCTAAAAGACTGAATCCCCGACAAGCACGCTGGGCTATGTTCTTCTCCCGCTTTGATATCTCCATCTCCTATCGTCCTGGCTCCAAAAATGTCAAGGCGGATGCCTTATCTTGTCTCCATGCTCCTGAAGAAAAGAATGAAGAACCAGAAACTATTCTCCCTAAGTCGATCATTGTGAGCCCCATCTCCTGGTCAGAAGAGACTCTACTCTCCTCCAATGCCTCCACGAACACTCCACCGGGTTGCCCACCAGGCTTGCTTTACATCACCAGGACACGACGCACTCCACTTATTCACTCTGCCCACACGTCACTTGGCACTGGCCACCCGGGGGTCAATGAAACCCTCTCGCTGCTGAAGGAGCGCTTCTGGTGTCACAGACACGCCAGGCTCCACCATCAGCCAATCACAACGCAAGCAGTCACCAGAGTACTGATCACCGACACCTGCACCTCATCAGCACGCCAATCACTAGCACTATAAAGGACTCACACTCACACAGTCAGCGTCCGGTCTCGTTTGTATCTAGACTTACCTGTATGCTTACCTCAAGGACTCCTAGCAATCTACTTGCCTGTCTCCAGCGTCTTCCTGTTCTCCTCGTGTGAATTCCCATCTGTGTGTGTGTTCTCCGTCTCCAACGTCAAGTTCCTCCAGCGTCATTCAAGATCTCCACTTCTACAAAAGGACAGTATCACTTATCTGCACTTCATTCATCATCATTGCTTTGAGTTATATTCACCTGCACTGCTGTTTCACTCTGCTGGTATCAATAAACATCCCTGTTTGTGAATTCCTGTCTCCGACCCTTCTGTGTTGTAACAGCTAAAGCATTAAAATATATAATTTTTCTCCCATTTAGTTTTTTTTTTTTTTTTTTCTAACACCATGTCCCTTTAGTGCCTCCATAGGTGTCCTATTGTTTAAAGGAAATTGAAAATGGAAGGGGGTGTTTGATTGTTTGTTCTTTTCTTTCTCTTCAAATAAAACGTGACCACACAGACACTGACCTGTTGTTCTTGTCTTAGCTAGGAGCCTACACTTGGAAATGTATCCCCATCCAGAGCACTGGTAATCCAGATTTAGTAATTGTTTTGTTTTGAAAAACAGGCACAAAAGTAAGATTACCTGATCTTGGATAGCAAAACCTAGGATTTCCAAATTTAGATAATTCTGATCCAGATTAAACTTTTTGAACAACTGGGCCCTGGATTTAAAATGGATCAAAATAGTTAAAACATGCAGTCTTTCTTTAAAAAATAAAGAAGCAAAATAAAAGAGATTTTATTATTAAATAAGACATGTTTATTTTATTAAAATAAGGATCTTGCATTTGTTTAACTCTTTACTTTGTCAGCTAAATTTGTCATTAAGCAGAAATCTCTACACTTGCCCCAAATGTCTGGAATTTTCTTGTAGACCTTGCAATCTCCAAAGCTTTAAATAACAAAATCTATAGCAAAAGGCGCCACTAAATAACGTTTGTGAAAGGCTCATTATGAAAATTTACAATTTATTTTTTTTTTTTTTCATTTGTCATAGGTCTTTTTTTCTCTCAGAATTGCATGAAATTTGGTATGTCTAAGATGGGCTCCTGAAATAAAGGTAACAAGAATTTTGATCATGTAATCATGCAGCAGATGGCCAACATATTTTTGAATATAGCAAGTGCAAATTTTTTCTAAGTGAACTTCACAAAACTGTGTTCGCATTACCAAAATGACAGCCTCTGGAAATGTGCAACTTGCAATAGTCTCACAACAATTTGTTTTGATTTGTTGCAATTTCTTATGAATTCGTACCTCATCGTGATCATCTCGCCACTGAGGGGTAGATTTAGGTATGAGTTTAGGAATGATGGAGCTTTTCATGCAGTTGCTTTTTTTCCCTCCTCATAAAAATCGTACATTTTCAAACAAAACAAATTGTACAAATTCTAATTCTGCTTTAGACCCAAATACCCCCACAAACACACGTATGTCTGGACTGGAGGCGCTACACAACGTAGGCTATACAACAAGAAATGACGAGACCCTCCTCAATTGGTTCCAACGGTTCTATTATCTTCTTACTGTATGCTTCATTGGTACCAATGGTTCTATCTAGGCTGACGAATCATGATGCTTTTGAGAAACGCAGCCCAGCAAATATTTAAAACGATATGTACTACCAATTGTATACACTAGAGGGAGCCACATGATTAAAAGTTCTGCAAACATAATGAAGGAATGCCTTTTTGTTGCCTGTAACATAGTACTATTTGCATAAATAGCAACAATAACAATCAATATCTTGCAATTACCAGTCTGTTTGTAAATAATAATAAAAATGTACTAACTACAATATTTAAGAATGTACTTTGTAATAGACAATTCAATAGTAAAATGCACACTACATTATGACTTAACCTATATAAGCAGTTACATCAGGACAATCTGTGGCAAAATTAATTGGTAACACAAAGCAAAATGATCAGGGGCCGTATTCACAAAACATCTTAAGGCTAAAAGTGGCTCCTAACTTGCCGATTTAGGAGAAACTTAAAAATAATGGGTGTGTCATTCCTGATTTTTTGCTAAATCTTTGAAAAGTTATATTAGGGGTAGTCAAGTCACCTTTATTTATATAGCGCTTTTTACAATGCAGATTGTGTTAAAGCAGCTTTACAGTGATAACTGGTATATAATTTTGGCTGCACAGCAGCTCTTAAAGAATAGTGTCAATGCAGGCAGATCAAAGCACTGTTGAATATCAAATGTCAAGTCAAATGTCAAGTGTCCCCAACTAAGCAAGCCAAAGGCGACAGCGGCAAGGAACCCAAACTCCAACAGGTGACATCAGGTGGCAAATAGGTGTTAAAATGGAGAGAAAAAAAAAACCTTGGGAGAAACCAGGCTTAGTCGGGGGGCCAGTTCTCCTCTGGCGAACAGTTGTGGTCGTGTCCAGTTAAGGATCGTATTCATCACGCCAGTATGGACGGTTTGTTGAGGAACTGTGCCACTGTCTGTCGTGTCGATGAGGCCTTCACAGTGGATGATCTAGTTGACTCGATCTCTGCTGATACTTCAGGGCTGCGTTGTGGTCGTGTCAGGGCACCGGTCCTCAGTCTCACCTGGATACGGCCTGGATCCGGTTGACTACGGTAAACCTCGGGATAAACAGAAAGACTAATATTAGCGTAGATGCCATTCTTCTTCTGATGTAACGAGTACATCTGGTGTTATAGAAAGTGTTCCCGGTCTCCGTATAGCTTTGTTTTCTCTTACTTTTATTGAATCTCTTACTTTTATTCATTGTTGCTTATATTATTATTATTGCCTACCACATTAATCTGACGTTGCTGGCTTGTAATCTTTGAATCTAAATCGCTGTTACAACGTGTTTGCATCTCGCTAGCTTGTTTTGTCATCAGTCTCTCACGCGCTCCTTTTTCAACGCGTTCATCAAACAGCTGTGGTAACTCGGATCAGTCTACAAACACGGTGAGTCATGTCATCCTCTCCCAGTGTTATTTCGTGTTCAGTTTGTCACATGATTAGCATAGCTCTCTCTGTCAGCGATGAGGGATTTACATGTCATAAATGTAGGGAAATAGTCAGGCTGACAGAGAGAATCTCAGAATTAGAGACACGCATCCAAACTTTAATCGAGGATAGTAAGAATGCAGGGGCTTCAGATACTGTTTTGGATGTAACTAGCTTAGTGAACTCTGTACGTTGTTCGGTTCCAGCTGTAGAGCCCGCGCAGCAGGGCAATTGAGTAACGGTGAGGCGGCCTAGCCGTGGAAAACACCACTCTTCCATTCCAATAAGAACATCAAACAGGTTCTCCCCACTCAGTGACGCACCCACTGAGAATCCTGTTGAAAGTGCCCTAGTTATTGGCGATTCTATTACATGGAACGTGAAAATAGAGACACCAGCCACCATAGTCACATGTTTGCCGGGAGCCAGAGCACCTGACATCAAAGCAAATTTAAAAGTGCTGGCTAATGCTAATCGTAAATACTCTAAAATTATTATTCACGTCGGCACAAATGATGTTCGACTTCGCCAGTCGGAGATAACTAAAATTAACATTAAAGAGGTGTGTGAACTCGCAAATACAATGTCAGGAGGAGTAATTTGCTCTGGTCCCCTTCCTGTTTGTCGGAGTGATGAGATAGTAAGCAGATTATCATCACTCAATGGATGGCTGTCTAAGTGGTGTCCGCAGAATAATATAGGTTTCATAGACAATTGGAAAAGTTTTTGGGGCAGACCTGACCTGTTGAAAAGAGATGGTATTCATCCCTCCCGGGATGGTGCTGCTCTTCTCTCTAGTAATATGGCACATAGTCTTAGAGCTGAATCATGACAAACTGGGGCCCAGGACAGGAAGCAGACAGACTGGCTAAACCAACCGTCTGCTAGCTGCTTCACGTTACAGAAGTCAGATAAATCCCAACACATAGAAACTCTTACACCTAGATATTATCACATAGAGACTGTGTCTGTACCCCGAATTAGTAAAAACAAAAAACTTCCAAACCCATTTAATGGTAAAAATTTAATTGATGTTCAACAAATAAAAAATAGAGATAATAATGATAAACAAATGATAAAGCTTGGGTTGTTAAATATTAGATCACTTTCTTCAAAAGCACTTATTGTAAACGATATTTACGATACTATATACAGGCCACCAGGACACCATACAGACTTTATCAAAGAAATTGCCGATTTTCTATCAGAATTAGTACTAGCTGCAGATAAAGTCCTTGTTGTTGGTGATTTTAATATCCATGTAGATAATAAAAAAGACTCATTGGGATTGGCATTTACAGACATTCTAAACTCTATTGGTGTTAGACAACACGTGTCAGGACCCACTCATTGTCGTAATCATACTTTAGATCTAATATTGTCACATGGAATCGATATTGATGCCGTTGAAATTCTGCAGCAGAGTGATGACATCTCAGATCATTATCTAGTCTCGTGTATACTACGTTTAGTCAAAGCGGCTAAACTGCCTCCCTGCCATAAATATGGTAGAACCATCACTTCTACCACTAAAGTTCGCTTTATAAATAATCTTCCTGATCAGTTTCATCGCCTTAGCATACCAAGACCTCGATGTTGCAAAAGAAACTATTGCCTCTGTCTTTTCCAGCACATTAGACTCAGTTGCTCCTTTGCGTTTAAAAAAAGATTAAGGAAATTAATCCAACGCCATGGTACAATGAGCACACTCGGGCCCTAAAAACAGCAGCTAGAAAAATGGAGCGCAGCTGGAAGAAAACAAAACTAGAAGTATTTCGCATTTCGTGGAGAGAGAGAATGATTGAGTACAGAAAGGCCTTAAAAACTGCTAGATCTGCCTATTTTTCAAAACTTTTAGAAGAAAATAAACACAACCCTAGGTATTTATTTGATACAGTGGCTAAATTAACAAGAAATAAAGCTTCAACTTCTGATGTTTCCAAAGAGCACAGCAGTAATGACTTTATGAACTTCTTTACTTGCAAGATTGATAATATTAAAGAAAAAATTATAACCATGCAACCGTCTACTACAGTATTGTGTCAGACAGTGCATTGTAGTTGTCCCTGAACAAAAAATTAAATTCATTTACTGCTTTAGGAGAGGAAGAATTGTCTTGTATGTTAGACCCTATACCGACTAAGCTATTGAAAGAGATGCTTCCAGAGGTCATAGATCCTCTTCTTAATATTGTTAATTCATCTTTATCACTAGGATACGTACCAAAAACTTTTAAGCTGGCTGTTATTAAACCTCTTATTAAAAAACCACAACTTGATCCTAGAGAATTAGTCAATTACAGGCCGATTTCAAATCTCACTTTTCTGTCAAAAATACTAGAAAAGGCAGTTTCATCACAACTATGTTCCTTTTTAGAAAGAAATTCTATCTGTGAGGATTTCCAGTCAGGATTTAGACCGTACCATAGTACTGAGACTGCTCTCATTAGAGTTACTAATGATTTGCTCTTATCATCAGATCGTGGTTGTATCTCTCTATTAGTGTTACTGGATCTTAGTGCTGCATTTGACACTATTGATCACAATATTCTTCTAAATAGACTCGAAAACTATGTTGGCATTAGTGGAATTGCATTGGCATGGTTCAAATCATACTTAAACTAAACTAAACTAAACTAAACATATCAATCACAAGTTAAATATGGAGTACCGCAAGGCTCAGTACTAGGACCGTTGCTTTTCACTCTGTACATGCTACCCTTGGGAGATATCATTAGGAAGCATGACGTTAGTTTTCATTGTTACGCTTATGATACTCAGCTCTATATTTCTTCGCGCCCTGTCGAAACTTACCAATTCGCTAAATTAGCAGAATGTATAGCTGATATAAAAAACTGGATGACCAGTATTTTCCTACTACTAAATTCAGAAAAAACAGAGATTCAAATTTTTGGACCGAAAATTTCACGCAATAATCTAGAATACTGTCTAACACTTGATGGCTGCTCTGTTAAGTCTTCGTCGTCAGCTAGGGTGTGCTCTTTGATACCAATCTTTCATTTGAAGGCCATGTTACTAGCATCTGTAAAACCGCATTCTTCCATCTTAAAAATATATCTAAACTACGACATATGCTCTCAATGAAAAATGCAGAACAGTTAGTTCATGCGTTCATGACCTCAAGGCTAGATTACTGTAACGCTCTACTGGGTGGTTGTTCCTCCCGCTTGATAAATAAACTACAGCTCGTACAAAATGCAGCAGCTAGAGTTGTTACTAGAACTAGGAAGTATGACCATATTAGCCCAGTTCTGTCATCACTGCATTGGCTTCCTGTTAAACATCGTATAGATTTTAAAATCTTGCTAATTACTTACAAAGCACTAAATGGTTTAGCTCCCCAGTACCTAAGCGAGCTCTTAATGCATTATAGTCCTTCACGTTTATTGCGATCTCAGAATTCAGGCCAGCTGATAATACCTAGAATATCAAAATCAACCGCAGGGTTGTAGATCCTTCTCCTATTTGGCACCTAAACTCTGGAACAATCTTCCTAGCATTGTTCGGGATGCAGACACACTCTGTCAGTTTAAATCTAGACTAAAAAAAACGCATCTCTTTAACCTGGCATACACATAAGACATTATCAATTTATATTTTCAAATCCGTTAAAGGATTATTAGGCTGCATAAATTAGGTCAGCCGGAACCGGGAACACTTCCTATAACACCAGATGTACTCGATACATCAGAAAAAGAATGGCATCTACGCTAATATTAGTCTTTCTGTTTATCCCGAGGTTTACCGTAGTCAACCGGATCCAGGCCGTATCCAGCTGAGACCAAGGACCGGCACCATGACACGACCACAACGCAGCCCTGAAGTATCAGCAGAGATCGAGTTGACTAGATCATCCATTGTGAAGACATCATCAACACGACAGCCAGTGCCACAGTTCCTCAACAAACCGTCCATACCGGCGTGATGAATACGATCCTCAACTGGACACGACCACAACGCAGCCCTGAAGTATCAGCAGATATCGAGTCAACTAGATCATCCATTGTGAATGCCTCATCGACACGACAGCCAGTAGCACAGTTCCTCAACAAACCATCCATACCCGCATGATGAATACGATCCTCAACTGGATGGAACTGAAATAAATACTTTGATTGTTGCGATCCTATCAGACTTATGATAGCAACCTGATTCGTAACAAACCACTGTTCGCCAGAGGAGAACTGGCCCCCCGACTAAGCCTGGTTTCTCCCAAGGTTTTTTTCTCCATTTTAACACCTATTTGCCACTTGTTTGCCACTTGATATCACCTGTTGGAGTTTGGGTTCCTTGGCGCTGTCGCCTTTGGCTTGCTTAGTTGGGGACACTTGACATTTGACTTGACATTTGATATTCAACAGTATTCTTGACATTTATTCAACAGTGCTTCTGATCTGCCTGCATTGACACTATTCTTTAAGAGCTGCTGTGCAGCCAAAATTATGTACCAGTTATCACTGTAAAGCTGCTTTGACACAATCTGCATTGTAAAAAGCGCTATATAAATAAAGGTGACTTGACTTGACTTGACTTCCGGCTGACCTAATTTATGCAGCCTAACAATCCTTTAACAGATTTGAAAACATAAATTGATAATGTGTTATGTGTATGCCAGGTAAAAGAGATGCGTTTTTAGTCTAGATTTAAACTGACAGAGTGTGTCTGCTTCCCGAACAATGCTAGGAAGATTGTTCCAGAGTTTAGGTGCCAAATAGGAGAAGGATCTACGGCCTGCAGTTGATTTTGATATTCTAGGTATTATCAACTGGCCTGAATTCTGAGATCGCAATACACGTGAAGGACTATGATGCTTTAAGAGCTCGCTCAGGTACTGGGGAGCTAAACCATTTAGTGCTTTGTAAGTAATTAGCAAGATTTTAAAATCTATACGATGTCTAACAGGAAGCCAATGCAGTGTTGACAGAACTGGGCTAATATGGTCATACTTCCTAGTTCTAGTAAGAACTCTAGCTGCTGCATTTTGTACGAGCTGTAGTTTATTTATCAAGCGAGCGGAACAACCACCCAGTAGAGCATTACAGTAATCTAGCCTTGAGGTCATGAACGCATGAACTAACTGTTCTGCATTTTTCATTGAGAGCATATGTCGTAGTTTAGATATATTTTTAAGATGGAAGAATGCGGTTTTACAGATGCTAGTAACATGGCCTTCAAATGAAAGATTGGTATCAAAGAGCACACCCAGGTTCCTAGCTGATGACGAAGACTTAACAGAGCAGCCATCAAGTGTTAGACAGTATTCTAGGTTATTACGTTAAGTTGTTTTTGGTCCAAAAATTAGAATCTCTGTTTTTCCTGAATTTACTAGTAGGAAATTACTGGTCATCCAATTTTTTATATCAGCTATACATTCCGTTAACTTTGTGAATTAATAGTTTCGTCAGGGCGCAAAGAAATATAGAGCTGAGAATCATCAGCGTAACAGTGAAAACTAACGCCATGCTTCCTAATGATATCTCCCAAGGGTAGCATGTACAGAGTGAAAAGCAACGGTCCTAGTACTGAGCCTTGCGGTACTCCACATTGAACTTGTGATTGATATGACCTCTCTTCGTTTACTACTACAAACTGATAACGGTCATATAAGTATATGATTTGAAACATGACAATGCAATTCCACTAATGCCAACATAGTTTTCGAGTCTATTTAAAAGAATATTGTGATCAATAGTGTCAAATGCAGCACTAGTCAAGAGGACTTCTAAGTTACTAAGACAAATCACAAACAATCCTAAAATGGAAGTTGCCGGCAATCTGCCTCAGCAGTCCGCCCAAAGACACTGTACACCACTGAGGCAATAGAACCTTGGGTGCTGAATCTTTCTTCATAAATACACTAAATATTTTGTTTGATAAATTTTAATCTGCGATGACATAACATAAAGGTTAATTTATGTACAGGTAAAATGCACTGAATGATGGAGAATAAAACATTGCGGTCAAAATGATGTCCTATTGTCTGCACCGATAGCCTTGTGGGCAGCTCGGGTGACCGGAGTTCGAGTTCCGGCTCTTGGGACCTTTCCTGATACCGTCCCCCCCTTTCTCTCTCCCACTTCACTTCCTGTCTACTCACTGTCCTACAATAATAAAGGCAAAAACACCATAAAATAAGTCTTTAAAAAAAAAGCCATAAATAATGTCAGATTACCTGTGGCAGTTGTTTTCAGGAGTTCGTATTTACAAATGATCGATTAGAGTAAATGAATAAAATAACCTCTCCAGTGCATTAACAATACGAAGAGGAAGAGGAGGGCACAGAACAGGAAATTATGTTGACTCATGATGTCATCACCACAATTAAAGGTTGAAACATTTCAATTAGGCAGTTATATCAGGTGTATGTAAACGAACAATTTTGTGTGAATTCTAAGAAACAATATATGTATTTAACAGGAAGCTTTCTGTTACACTTTGTACAGCTACTAATCGTGACACTTCGGGCCTAGAGAGATGTTAAGTCACATTTTAAAATACCCACTTCTCTTTTCTTTTCTTCCCCATATTCTCTTAATCCTGATTACCCCTTAACATCACAAAATATTGGGTTTTCAGCATGGCTGAAACTGGGAATCTTTAAAATATCTTGTCTCTTTTCAGAGGGCACTCAAGTCTTTCCAACAAATTGTGGAGCAATATAAAGTTCCAAAGTCTAATTTTTACAAATATCTTCAGTTGCGACTATTTTAAAACTAAAGATAGACAAAGGAGAGATAAGAATGGACATAACAGAGATTGAAGACCCTTTACTGAATCCAATTTTCTTAAAGGGATCAATGTCAAGGACAAATGATATATTGTCTAGCATTGCACCTCTGCCTTGCCGGGACTGAAGGGCGTCTGGAAGAAGGACATTGGTCAAACCATTGAAGAGAATGACTGGGCTGATGTGAAATGTACCTCCCTTGGGATCCACAAGCTCAATTTCAAATTCTTTAATAGGATATATCTTACACTGATGCGTATTGATGCGATGCAACAAATATCTCCTATGGGAGATAATAAAACAGAATAAATAAAATAAATAAATATTAAGATGATGTTTATCAATGCTACAGGCCTGTGTTGGCCTGAAATGTAATAAAGATAAAGGTACATTCATTCATTGTTTTTGGTACTGTGCCAACATTTTTGCCATACATAAAGAAAATACAATGGAAGATCTTCTTAGACTACACTTTGATATGACTCCAGTTTTGTATTTATTGAATCTTAATGTGAGCAGTCTGTTTAAAAAAAAAAGACGCAATACAGTTATTTGTTGTCCTGGTATATTTAGCTAAAAATGCATTTTGTTACTTTGGTCTGCATCATGGGCTCCATTTCATAAAATGTGGACATCACAGATTGCTAGGTGGTTACCACTTGAAAAGCTTAGCTACGAAAAACATAAAAAATCTGACAAATTCTGGCTGATATGGTCTTCCCTTTGAGAATATATAAAGAAACTCCCTTAACATGCATACCGGACCATTTTTAATATCTTTTAATTTCCTTGGATTTCCTATTTAAAGGATGCTCTAAGTCAGTGTAACCTTTTTCTATCTGTGATTGTTGTTTTAATTTATTTCAGTGAATTATGTTTTCATTTATTTACTTATTTATTTATTTATTTTCCACTTCTTCCTGTCTTTAAGGTTTTGTAAACCCTGTAACATGAATAGAACTTTATGTTGTGGTAGGCCTACTGTTAATATTAATTACAAAAAATTACCAAAAAACAAAACAAAAAAGTAATAACAACAGCAGTGCACAAAAAGTAAGAGAACAACAAAAAAAGAAAGTATAACAACAATCGTACTGGGAAGGAAAGGAAAACAAAGTTTTTTGAAAAATTGAATCAGATTCAGCAGCCACCCAACTTTTGTATTTGAACAAGAAGTTACATTCTTCACCAAAAAGCAATGTAGTAAATTCACGCTAGTTAGTTTTCTTAGCTAGTTACTTTAGTTAGTTTAGTGATCCTGAAGAGCATGAACTAGTTCAGGTGTGTTTGATAATGGTTGGAGCTAAACTCTGCAGGTTCATTTGTTAAAATTAATGTATTAACTAACATGAACTAACCATGAGCAATACATTTGTTACTGTATTTGTTAATCTGTTAATTATTTTGTTAATTAGTTAATAAAAATACAGCAGTTCATTGTTTGTTCGTGTTACTTCACAGTGCATTAATTAATGTTAACAAATACAATTCTTGATTTTAATAATGTATTAGCAAATATTGAAATTTACATTAACAAAGATTAATAAATGCTGTAGATGTGCAGTTCATTATTAGTTCATGTTAACTAATGAACCTTATTGTAAATTGTAACCACAACATCTGTATTTCAAACCCATCCATGTTGCGGTTGTTGTTGTTTTTGCCATATGCCTACCAACTCAACGTCATTGCCATAGAATCGGATCCGAACAGTTGCGATACACAGTGTGGATATCAATAATTTTAGATCAGATTCCAATCAGATACTAAAATATTCGGATTTGGACTGACAGTGTGAAAGTAGCCTTTGAGACTTTTGAATTACAGTAGCAAAATAATCACCAACCAACCACCAGAACACCCTAGCACCTGTAAGACCTGGCAGGCTGATAAAAATCTAGTTGTAGACCTCCACTCTTAAATTTACTAGAACTTTGTGATTTATTAGGTCAAATTGTTAAAAAAAAAAAAAATGAAGAAAGATTGGCTTCTAAGACCAGATGGATTTCAAATGCAAGTCACAGTTGTCCATTTTTGTGGGTCCCTTATCAATTTGTGATGAGCAGGGCGGGCGAGAGCCGTGAGGGAACGGCGCGAGGCCGGTGACGCGAGTGTTAATGATCGTCACCTGTGAGGTGCACCGGCCTCGAGTCCCTCACGGAGGAGCTCCGGGAGCATAAAAGGAGGAGCGACGACAGTGAAGGACGAGAGAGGACCAGGCCTGGACTTTATTTTATGTTTCTTTATGTTTGGGTGGCCGGCAGACGTCCGCGAGGGTCTGCCGGCATTACTTTCATTTTGTATTTGTTTATTTTGAATTAAAGTTTTGTTTGATGTTCGCCGGTTCCCGCCTCCTTCTTCCCCTATATACGAACTGTGTCACACAATTCTTCTTTCTTTTTAAAAATACATTTGAAGGTTGGAGTAAAGAGGGTGTTGGTGTGGCAGTGAAAAAAAATACTGCTAGCACTATTTGCAATGCTAATGAGCATTCCCAAACTGAATGGACATTAAAAAAATGAAGCTGCCTGAGCTATTTTAACCCTCTGTTATTCAGCTTGCAGCTACAGCAGATCAAAGGATTTGCTCTGCCCACCACTCTCTCTCTTGCAAATGCCTCTTTTCTCTGTGCTCCAATTTCAAGAGTGGAATTCCCACATCCTGAAACAGTACATGTGTCTGCACATCTGTCTCTGGAAGACTCTGTTTGGAGTGTCTAGTTCAGGCAGAGGATGAACATCTAAACTAATTACTTTAAAATAAATGGAGCATGACTGTGATTCCAAGAGTCAGCCAGGCATATAACATGATAGCAGACTAAAAGTGTATGTTTGTTCCAAAGCAGTGCAGCTCAACCCTGTTCCTGGAGTCTCACACTCCCAATTTCTGGTCTTGGAGTCTCTACTAATGAGCTACTGACCTGAATCAGTTGTGTTTGATTAGGTTTGAGAACCACTGTGTTAAAGCATTGCGTATGATGTTCCTGTTTTTTTCCCGCCCGATTTTTTTTGCTTTTGTAAATCTTTAGATTACAGCCTGCAACAAACTGCGTGAGTAAAACATTTACAGTGTACCTTTTGGTAATTATAGTGTACCTATAAAGTATGTAGATGTAGGTATAAGGGAACAATATGTGTAGTTTAGGGAATGAAAGGGGAACAACCAGAAAATTAACAAATTATTTTACTGGAACTATTTTAGAACTAAGGGTACTTATTCTACTATTATGATAGGCAAAAATCTTACGTTTGGGATCAATTTAGCAAGAACATACACTGCATACCTTTCTTGTTATAATGGTGTACCAATACATATAGGCTTTTTAAAAAATTACGGGGTACATATCAGTGCATTTATGGGGGGGGAGTTTGAAAGTGAGATTTTCTGTTTGAATTGATTAGCTGTTTTTAATTTAGGCTATGGCTTACTTTATTGTAATATGTTGGGTATTATTAGGGCCCGAGCACCAATGGTGTGAGGACCCTATTGTAATTGCTCAGTCAATTCTTCTTCCGAAATGAATCACATTTTTGAGGGCCTAAACATGCTCGAAAACTCATTCAACTTTGCACACGCGTCAGAAGTGGTGAAAATTTACGTCTGATATGGGTTTCAGAATTAGGTGTGGCAAAATGGCTCGATAGGGAACCTACAAAATTTCAATTAAACGCCCATCGCGCTATGTTGCACGAACAAGTATTAAATTCGGTAGACACATGTAACAGCCCAATACCTACAAAAAAAGTCCCTGGGTGCAAAATCTGAAAACCTGACAGGAAGTGAGATATTTTGAGTTTTCTCTGCCAAATATTTGCAGTTTTTGCCATTTCCAGATGTTGTACTTTAAAGGATTAGTCAAATTTCAAATAAAATTTTCCTGATAATTTACTCACCCACATGTCATCCAAGATGTTCATGTCTTTCTTTCTTCAGTCGAAAATAAATTAAGGTTTTTGATGAAAACATTCCAGGATTATTCTCCTTATAGTGGACTTCAATGGCCTCCAAACGGTTGAAGGTCAAAATTACAGTTTCAGTGCAGCTTCAAAGGGCTTTAAACGATACCAGACCAGGAATAAGGGTCTTATCTAGCGAAACGATCTGTCATTTTCTAAAAAAATACAAATGTACAGTTGTAAGAGAAAGTATGTGAACCACTTGCAGAATCTGTGAAAAATTTGAACAAAATAAGAGAGATCATACAAAATGCATGTTATTTTTTGTTTAGTACTGTACTGAGTAAGATATTTTACATAAAAGATGTTTACATATAGTCCACAAGAAAAAAAAAAAACACTCACACGATGCATTAAGAGTTGGGGGGTGAAAACTTTTGAACAGGATGAAGATGTCCAAATTTTTCTTATTTTATCGAAATATCATTGCTTTTCATTTAGTACTTCCCTTCGGAAGCAACAGAAGATACTTGCATGTTTCCCGGAAGAAAAAATAAGTACAATTTACCTTGCTATTCAAATTTAAAAGTTTTCACCCCCCAACTCTTAATGCATTGTGTTTCCTTCTGGAGCATCAGTGAATGTTTGAACCTTTTTTAATAGTTGTGTTTGAGTCCCTCAGTTGTCCTCAGTGTGATAAAATGGATCTGAAAATCATACAGTCACTGCTGGAAAGGGTTCAAATACGCAAAAAATGCTTAAAAACTGAAGAATCTGCAGGACCTGGAGGATTTTTCTGAAGAACAGAGTTCAGTTTAACTACTCAGAACAAACAAGGGACTCATGAACAACCATCACAAAACAAAAAAACAGTCATAGATCATCCAGGTAACCACGCAGTATTAAGAACCAATGGTTCACATACTTTTGAATGGGGCCATTTAAATAAATTCAGCTTTTTTTTTTTTCTTGTGGACTATATGTAAACATCTTTTATGTAAAATATCTTACTCAGGACAGTACTAAACAAAAAATAACATGCATTTTGTATGATCTCTCTTATTTTGTTAACATTTTTCACATTTTCACAGACTCTGCAAGTGGTTCACATACTTTTTCTTACAACTGTATATGCTTTATAAACACAAATTATCACCTTGCAAGTGCTTCCACCATTCCGCTTTCCGTATTCTTCAAAAAGCTTACGCTGTATGTCCTACGCCTTCCCTGTTCTACTTACGGTAAAAACGGAACAAGGAAGAGCCACAAGCTTGCAGGACTGATGTGGAGCTAGGGGCTCTAATGACCGAGGCAAAGCCAGTGGAATTGAGGGCAAAAGAGGAGCCAGAAGGAAGGAGGAGCCCAGTGGAGACAGAGGGATGACAGACTGAGGTGGAGTCATGGGCTCGGAGGCCTGAAGTGCAGCCAGGGAATCCATGCCACAAGTTGCAGCCTAAGAGGATGGAACCCACAGGAAAGCGTGAGCCAAGGAGCTGACGGCACCATCAAAGATGAGGGAGCCATGCATGAATGGAACCAGTGTAGGAGGTGGAGCCAGAGAACTGGACAGAGCCATCAGAGGGGACTTGACCAGGGAGCTGGATAGAACCAGTCAAGATGGAGTTAGGAGTCTGGGCAGGACCAGCAGAGAAGGAAGGACTCCGGATGGAACCGGATTATTGATACAGCCAGATGAAACTGGCAGAGGAGGAGAAACCTTGAGGGTGGAGACATGGGTGGGAACTGAATCCGTGGTCCACAAGTCAATAAGCCATTTCTTCTCTCCTGGCTCTGGGAAGTACTGGGCAGTGGGTGCAAACTCCGGGATGGCCCTAGGGGCAGGCTCTGGGATGGACATGGTGGCTGGCCCTGGCTCTGTAGCTGGAGTGGGCTCTTGCTCGGGGTCTGTGGCAGGTGTGGGCTCTGTCTTTAGGTCGCAGGGCTGATGGAATCTTCCTCCTCTGCCTCACAGGGGGATCCACATTGTAGTAGTACCCACTCAACATTCTCCGTCTTAGGCAGCTCATTGAGACCCGTATTAAAACTGTAAAAGACCTGTGTTTTCACTGTTATATGGTAGCGGGCGTTATTACACACCTGAAGAAACAGTAGAGAATCTCCGGATCAAAAAACAGGCAAAAAAAAAAAAAAAGAGAGCAGAAACAAGCGATAAAAGCATTGCATTTGCATGTTTAGTCTTTGATAAAAACATGTTTTTCTTTTCTTTTCTTTTTTTTGCTTTTTGTTCAAAATGTTACTTTTTTTTTTTTTACTTACCCACATTCAGGTGTTGATAAAAAGTATGCATGAAGCTAGAAAAAAAGAAGATTTTTTTGTTGGTGTTGTTTAAAAGCTGAGGTTCTTTCTTTTGATATATTGCATGTTCAGATAATCATGCAACAAAATATTCTTCTGGGGGCCATGAATTATTTGTGAAAATTATAAAAAATGGTGACAGTGGCTGGCAACTTAAAAAATAAAAAAATGCTGGCGGGGAAAAAGTTAATCATCTACAACTGTGTAATGTTAAGTAAATGAGTAGATCATCATTAAAGCTCCAGTATGTAAATTTTTTGGTTAAGAAAATAACCAAAAACAAAAAAAGTTGAGCAAGTCAATAAAACATCAATGTTCAAAACTGTCTTCCAACATCCCGATTCGCAATGGTAAGCAGTGTTGGGGAAAGTTATTTTTAAAAGTAATGCATTACAATATTGCGTTACTCCCTAAAAAAAAGTAATTGCGTTACTTAGTTACTTTTTATGAAAAGTAATGTGTTACATTACTTTTGCGTTACTTTTTCTCACCTGGCCTGGGTTTTTTAATAATGACAAAAAAAGTTCTATTTTTTGGGGGGGCAAATATTAAGGCCCTTTTATAAAGTGAAATGAATGAGCCTCAGGCTGAAGGAAATGCCTTATAGTAGGGGGCGCAGCTTAGACAAACCTTTCAGCTGTGCTGCCATTCTGGATTAAAAAAGGAATACAGGAAAAGGAAGTTCAACACTCTTATTTCTAAATCTAATATTAAGTAATTTTTGCTTTTTAGTATGGTTGAATTGGATCATTGAAGGTCAGCAGCAAAGAAATTGGTTAATAAAGTGAGATTAAAGAGATATAGTATATTTGTGTAATTTAATATAGTTGATTATTACAGGTCTGCATAAAATTAGATTGCATTTCACTGTTTTTATTCATTTTGAGGAATACTCAAAAGGTTTTCATGCAAATGAGATGATTAAATGCATGTTCACATTTAGTCTAGAACTACAATAACCATCATGTTTACACAACGCCTCTGCACTTTCCCCATTTCTCTCAACATGGGGACAGGAGAGCTGTCAGTCAATATATGTGAAAACAAAGTAACTTGCATTCTTATTTGAAAAAGTAACTTAGATATTTTATTATAAATTGAAAAGTAATGTGCTACTTTAATAGTTACTTGAAAAAGTAATCTGATTACGTAACTCATGTTACTTGTAATGCATTACCACCAACACTGAGAGTAAGGTTATAAAAGTAGTTTATAAATTGAGCTGTCCGGGGTTCTGATTTTGGAGAAATGTCAGTTTGACATCATTTTTCTTTGCATGGTTACATCATGTCCATAAACAGAAAGAAGACCTATTATAGTGTTAAAACAAGAGTAAATATTGACTTGAGATGTGGTGGCAACTCCACTGTAGGGATTAAAGACTGACACAGAGATGACTTTTTTTCTGCTCAACAGACATTTTAGTGGCTTAATAGGTAGCTAATAGTTTTCTAAGGCACGTTAATAAAAGCTACTTAACTCTTAGGAGTCGGTAGTCATGCCGGCGATACCACTTCGTTTTTTTTCTTTCCAGTGCGAAAGAGACTCAAAATAGGCTGTCAATTTTGACATACAAATAAGAGTTATATATCATTCAAATCTGTGCACTAATTGAACTAAGGGCTAATCCTGTCTTAATCTAAGCCATGTCTGTGAAACCGGGCCTTAATTCATTTTCTGTTGGCAAATAGCTTGGTGGCTCAGCAATTTCTCTTTAGCCTCAGAGCTAATACCTTTTCAAAAAGAAGAAGACGAAGAAGAAACTTACAAAAAGCAGCATCTCTGGTCTTCCCACTAATTGCTGTAATCAGCATAATATTCACAACTGGCTTGACTGTGAATTTCTACTCACATACTACATTATGGATGCACAGAATAAGACTACACTTAAGTCCACTCTGTTTCAAGTGAGAATACCATCTTAATGGCTATTTATGAGCACTATTCATTTATAGCACACCTTTAAAGTACTTTTTTTAAAAACTCACAATGTCCTGGACACCAATATTTTAATGATTCAGAAAAGATGAATTACTAATATTTCAATATAGAGATAAAGGTTATGATCATAAAAGTTTTTGGTAGTTCTAGTGTCTGGTAGAGTTTGCTTTTGTCATCTGACAGATCGTTTGGACCCTGTGAAACATTGCATGACATCAGACTTAACACGTCTGAATAAGCTGTGTGTGTCCCAGTTCAGAGGCTGAATCCTTCGAAGGCCATCCTTTGTTTCCTGGGCAATGAAGGATACAACAGATGGATGCTTCGTGACCTACCCTACCCCAGAATTCATTGCGCGCAGGTGACGCCGGTTTTATTTTTTGAAAGAGAGAAACTACCAAATTTGTTTTTCAACTTAGGCTACTCGAATATCTAATGATACAAATGTAATAATAATAATATAAATTAAAGCATTAAAGCAGTTCAAATCTTACTAAGATGCAATTTTAGTTTATACTCTTTCCCTCAGTTTCACAAACAAGGCTTAAGCTAGTACTAAACTAAAATGCATGTTTAAGCTGTTTTAACTGAAAGCAACTTGTACTGACATATCTTAAAATATGTCACTGACATCGTTTTGACTTCAAAAAGTTAGGAGCACCAGTATAAATTTGGGAGCACCACAACTAAAAAGCCTTGTCATTCGCTTGTCCAAATAAAAAAGTTGCTTGTCTGGAAAAAATAGGATTTTTGTGTTGTAAATATAATTTATTCTGAAGCAATATTCTCATCAGTGTTTACTCAGCTTTGACATTTAAATCTGCATATTTGTGGTATTTACCCCGAGGGCTTTTTTTTTTTTTACCTTTATAAAGGGCTTTTTCCCCTAATTTTATTAAATGCTTCATCTTTCAATTTAAATTCTTAAATTTGATTAATAAATTCAATTAGAATAATAAGATACTATAGTTGTGCTGTTACCAGTCAAATTAAATAATTTACACTGAAAAATTACAACTGCTTTAAATAATGTTATGAGATTGTTTTTTTTGTTTTTTTTTTAAATATACAAATAAGAAATGTTGGAAAGAATGAAACTTTTAAACATGAAACTAAACCGCCAGTAGGTGGTCTTAATGAGTGAGTCATTGAGTCATTCATTCAAACAATTCGTTCAAACAGATGATTAATTCAATAATGACAGTCCCTGGGTTCCATTTGGAAGGGCTCATCCCTATGCCCTAATCCCTTCAAAGGGTTTACCCTCCGGAGTGAGAGCTTCGAAGGGATGAAGGGTGTAGGGGTCAAAAAAACTATTTTTTTGGAACGCACTTCAGCGTCATCTTAATGAAACAATCAAGGAGGCACCTTCGTCTTTTTTCCCCTGGTTTACTCTTTGTATTAATACGCATTAATTTACTGTAGTAACTTTATAAGCTACTGCCGGTCTTTTACTTTAAATATAATGTATATTGTGTCTATGTATTTGAAACATTTGAATGGACTGATAAAGGGAGCTGTAAAGTATTTTTTTGCTGAAGTACAATGTCGTTTTGACCATAATAATGTACCAAATCTATTTCGTATAAATATTGCAGTATAGAAAAATACTATACATACATTTATAGGTAAAATCGAACCTAACCTCCTGAACCTATTCTGTGACGTCAAACAACTTCCCTGTGCAAAGGATCATGGGGGCCGAAGTGCTGAATCATTCAGTAATGAAAGAAAACACGATTGTGTTGTCATGAAATGCACGATTGTTCTGCTGTGATCTTTGTTTGGAACTATTTTTGATGCTGAAACATAACAAAAACAGTCACTATTGCATCTAAAATGTAAGTGATTTAATTTTAACTACTTTTTACAGTTCATTGAACTGTTGTATGAAACCAGTGTTACATTTTCATTCGTGATGGTTTTATTCAGGATATTCAGGAAAACTACTCTACTCTTGGTCGTGTAATGTTGCTTAACTGTATCATATTTTTTAAAATATAAAAACTGAAATGTCAAGCCGTCTGTAACTGTTCTTTTCATCATCTCTCTTCAGGTCTTTATATTTTGCGCGCTAGCTCCCTGTCACGTGACAACGAAGCGCAGTGAAAGGGAGTAATTGATGGCAAATATTAACCAACCTAAAATCTGCTTTAAACTTAAGAACGTAAAGATGAAGTTTAATTGGTTATGTGATAGAACGAGACCGGTTACTGTATCAGCTCACAGCAGGCACATACTGTGCAGTAATTAGTGAACCTTTTGTAGAGAAATGAAAACAGATTGTACCTCAACAATTATTTGCACTCGCACAAATGCTCCCAAAAATATTTTGAGGTCGCACACGTTAAATTTAGGGAGCATATGTGACTAAAATGGTCGCAATTTCGAGCCATGGCCTAATCTTGGCTTAGGCTAAGCCCTGTCTGTGAGACCGAGCCATTTTATGTTCAGAAATGGACCAAGGTGAACAAATTTAGACAGGTTGTGGACCCAGTTTTGTTTTCAGACAGTTGAATATAACTTTAAAAAAAAAAATCCAGTACAAACGTTACTGTCTTTCGTCAACGGCAGCTGTCACAGTTGCTAGGCTACAAGAACAATTCTTGGCTAGACCATCCCATTTAACAACGTTCGATCTGACCTTCGCGGACTTCGAAGGCTTAGCCTTTGAAGGATGCAGCCTCTGAATGGGGACACAGCTAAAGTTCAGCAGCATTATTACACTCTGTCACGTGACATCCACGTCGCTTGGCGATGCCCTGAATATCAAGGCTGTGGAATGTAGGTCAGAGAGGCATACAGTAAGTGCATGATTATGGCAGCATTGTGTGTGCTGTTTTTACTTTTCTCTTTGTCTTTGTCTCTTTCTCTCATCTTCCATGCAGCAAATAGATTGCATAAATTACTGCTTCCATTAATTGCATTATTAAAATGTATATAGAGTTCTTGCAACCAAACACGTGCGCAAGTTCATATTTCTTATCAATTTACCCAGAAGAATCCATCAATAAATATAGTTAATTACTATTACTGTAGACAGATTGTGTTCCACTCAATTTATCTCATCCACCTTGGCTACCTTCAGTTCTCATTTTAGTTTCTGAATATTCAAATTTTGCACAATGGTGATACAAATGAGGGCCAGTGAAGTTAATGCCCCATTTCTACTTCTTTTTATGTAAATCAAGTTTGCGGATGTAACGTCATCTGAACAAAATCATTTTCTTCAGTTATCACTGTAATCACTTAAATTTGGATCAGTTCCTTGAAGATATTTTTGTGGCTTCTGAAGAATTATAATACAGAGTGCAAATATTACGAACTAATTTAATGGTACTACTTTTTTTAAAATTTGAAAGCAGTGGTATAACTAATGGCAATGTGGGAAGGGCAGTCACAGTGAGGCTTATGGGTCTCTCACAATATCTTTAGAAACAGTACTTGAAGTTGGCATGAATTGAAAGTTGTGATCATCCTTTCTTCTCTATTTTGACATATATCTGAGTTCAATGGCTTCTTGAATAAGAAAAAAATATATAGTGCAGGACTTGATTTTGTCCTTGGGAATTGATTAGACTGTTGGATCATTGACATTTGCTATAGAATTTGGTCAGGTTCAACGTCATTTTGAATTTAACAGATAAAAACAAGGCTGTGATAGACTTACAGTCTTTACAGTGGCACACTCTGTATAAAGGTCCTACTGTAGATGTCACGGTAAGCACACAGACAAGACGTTAGGATCCAAGTGCAGCATTTAATAAGGGTAATCCAAAGTCGTAATTCAAGAGACAGGCAAGGGTCAAAAATCCAGAGCAACAGTCCATCAAACACAAAAAACCAGGGATACAAAAAGTGCACGTAACAATACAACAAACCACAACCAAGGACACAAACAACTGAGTATAAATAGGCAGACACTAATGAGCAAACACAAAACAGCTGAGAGCAATGAAACGAGGATAAAGAGTCCGGTAGTGCGTTATGGGTAATGAAGTCCAAGGGGTGAAAACAAGAGTCCGGGATAGAGTGCCCTCCAGTGGCTGATAGGGCACTCTCACAAGTGATCGTGACAGTAGATCACTTAATTTTCAAAACTCTCAACTTGAAAACTGTTTTATGGAGTATTTGTCAACTGAAAGTTTTTTCGGAAAGACTTTTCTTCAGCTGAGCAATCATAATATTGTTAACCCTCTGGGGTCTGAGGATTTTTGGAGCCCTGGAGAAGTTTTGACATGCCCTGACATTTGTGCTTTTTTCAGTTGTTCATAAACATATAAATGACACAAGTGTCATTACACTGTATTCAGCACAAACTAGGCTACAATAATATGTGAGGAACATGTATGTACATGTTTGTGTTTTTGAAGGAATAACGTTTATGCGTGGTTATTGAAAAAACAAAAAACTTAAGTCACTGAAATAAGGCCTAAAAATATATATTAAATCTGTGTTCACAAGACTTCTGGGTATTGGAGGTTATAAACTAGAGTTTTTGCTTCAGAATTAAGTAAAAATTATACTGCCTACTCATTCATTTATAACAATATATTGATTTAGTTTTTGTATGACACTTTTTGTCAAAAAAACACAGTATGCGTGGAGGCGTGAGTCATCATGAATAATGGGTCATTTACACCTGAGAAGACAAAAGAATCGCATAATAATGACCTGAAATTGCTTGCATATTAATGAGCTCTTTCAGTCAGGTAGGCTGTTCAAAAACCCCCTGTGATCATGCTGATAACAGGATTAAACAACAGTACGATCCTTTGAACGCACTGTAATTCAATCCCTCACAGCCTCATTTTCATTTCTGTCAAAAATTAAACATGTCACAAGTGCACCGGGCTCTCACTTAGAAGAGTTGAGATGCATTTCAGCATTAAGTGGTACTTTAATCTGCCGTTGAAATGGACAGGCATTAAGCTTACTGGTGTTTCCCTCCTAAATTCCATAAATGTTATGCTATTTCACAAGTGACAATTAAAATATAGCCAACAAAGTACATGTATATCCGATGGCAGATTTAATTTTATCGATCCCACTGCCGTAACAACTATGCATTTTGTGGATTGATGAATTTAGAAGCATTTACAATATATGTTTATACAATAAGAATATTGTGTCATATGTTTTATTTGTAATAGTTAAATGGGTAGTTTCCCGCACAGGGTTTAAATTAAGACAGGAGTAGGCCTTAATCTAGAATAGTTAATCATGGTTTAAAAATGGCTGAATTGAGTGTGTCAGATAAGGGAGACATACAAAATGTGCACTGGTCATGCACTCTTTGGCATCTGCCCTCTAGAGCAGTGCTTCTCAAACCTGTCCTGGGGACCCCCTACCATTGCACATTTTGGCTTTGTAAGCTCCATATATGGTGATTTCAGGGAGGAGACAGGGTGGAGATGCACATATGCACAATCTTCTACTGACTGGGATTTATAAAGGGATTATTGCACAGGTTCTGGTGTACGCATGTTTTATAAATCTGAAAAGGTTTGTGCATACGCATAATCTAGCTTTTTTACACTTTTAGGATGAAATCTATGAAAAGTTTTATAAATGAGGCCCCAGTTCATTTCTAGTCCTAGTTTCTTTGCTTGGTAAGAAAGATAAGCAAGTTTCTATTTGAGCTTTACTTGATACTGGGTTGGCTCAATTGTTCATCCTTGACCACGTTTTGCTATTTTTGGATGTGTTAGTTCAGGATATAGAGCTTAAAGGTGCCCTAGATTCAAAAATTGAATTTACCTCGGCATAGTTGAATAACAAGAGTTTAGTGCATGGAAATGACATACAGTGAGTCTCAAACTCCACTGCTTCCTCCTTCTTATATAAATCTCATTTGTTTAAACGACCTCCAAAGAACAGGCGAATCTCAACATAATACCGACTGTTACGTAACAGTCGGGGTGTACGCCCCCAATATTTGCATATGCCAGCCCATGTTCCCAACATTATGAAAGGCATTAGACAAGGGCAGGACGTCTGGATCTGTGCACAGCTGAATCATCAGACTAGGTAAGCAAGCAATAACAACAGCGAAAAATGGCAGATGGAGCAATAATAACTGACATGATCCATATCATGATATTTTTAGTGATATTTGTAAATTGTCTTTCTAAATGTTTCATTAGCATGTTGCTAATGTACTGTTAAATGTGGTTAAAGTTACCATAGTTTATTACTGTATTCACGGAGACAAGAGCCGTCGCTATTTTCATTTTTAAACACTTGCAGTCTGTATAATGCATAAATACAACTTCATTCTTTATAAATCTCTCCAACAGTGTAGCATTAGCCCGTTAGCCACGGAGCATAGCCTCAAACTCATTCAGAAATAAATGCAAACATCCAAATAAATACTATACCCACAGGAATCGATGTATGCATGATGAACACTTTGTAAAGATCCATTTTGAGGGTTATATTAGCTGTGCAAACTTTGTGTTTGCTGTTTAAGGCAGTCGAGAGCTCGCGGGGGCGGGAAGCGGGAGATTTAAAAGGGCAGCGCGCTTAATCGGTGCATATGTAATAATAGCTCAAAATAGGCAATTAAAAAAAATATATGGGGTATTTTGAGCTGAAACTTCACAGGCACATTCAGGGGACACCTTAGACTTATATTACATCTTTTGAAAAGGGGATCTAGGGCACCTTTAAAGGCACAATAGGTAAGATTTTTAGATTAAAATATAAAAAAACCACTAGAGCAATGTTATATATTTTGTTGACTTGTGTACTTACATTATCACAACAATGTTTTAATTCAGAGAAATCAGATATTTTAGCCAGTGTAACATTGCATCGCCTGTCAATGATGTCATATCCACATTACCCTCAATTTCCACTTTTACTTCTGTAGAAACCATGGAAACACCAAAGATGCTTTAATATACGATGTGTACAGCCATTTGTTTGAATGTCTTATTTTCTTGATTTACCACGAGTAACATGATTATACCCAAAAAGTAAATCAGACAACACTATTTTGTCAAGTGGCTAACTTAGCCACTGTAACAGTAATACAGCATTTTCTCCATCATACAATATATTTTAAAATTAATAAACTCATCAGGGGTGTTGACTTCATCCTTGGTAATGATCTTGTTAGGGGTTAAGTGCAAAGTTCTGCCCTATTCACAGGATGACCCGTTTTCTTAGCCCCATGCTGTTAGTTTGGCTTCTTTGCTTGCTTTGGTGTTCCCTGCTTGTGCAATTACACAGATGCAGTCTTGCAAGTTTAATGAAGCAGTTGACTAAGGTTCTGAATCAGTTAAAGCCGCTTTGTGTAGGACTCTCCCATCTTATCTACTACTGATTTTTCTATGCCCTTCTACTGGATGTATGTGCAAGCTCTACCGGGGAAGGTGTGTGCTATCCTGCTGAAGGAAATGTGTTGATGACCCAGTTTGCCATTTCTCAATGAAGTTTCTGAAACACCAACTAAATTATAGCGGTATCAAAAAAAGATGGTGATCAAGATCAGAGGCGTTGAAGGACCGGATCCTGTGCAGTATGAGTTTGCAGCTCTTTCAGTCTGGAAGACGAGATGTGTTGAACTGACATGACTTCAAAGTCAGCTCTGTCATCAGTGTGTTTGTCCAGTGAGTCTTTGGGGGACAGTGACAATGTATCGGCAAGGAACAAATGTTTCCCTTTCTTGTATGTGATTGTGAAGTTGTATTTCTGCAATCTTGGCATCATGCGTTACAGCCTTGCTGGGGCTGTGCGCCGATATCCTCGTGGGCAGTGCGCCGACATATAGCGCAGTTGTGCTTTGGGCATCCCGAGTTCGAGTCCCGGCTTGTGGACCTTTTCCGAGCCTTAAGGTTCGGTATGAATTTTCCTAAGTAAGTTATCATACCCAGGAACCACTGCAGTGCAGGAACATTGTCTGGTGGCAGCATTTCTGTGATTGAATGTAGTCAGTAGAAAAGACTTGTGATCCAGCAAATCTACCAAAAGGAGCTTTTTGCATCAAGCACCGAGAATACTGTGGAGTTTGGCATCTGCGCTGCCACTTCTTCCATTGTGCGCATGGGGTGATTTGGATATTTTAGAAACTTGTTTAGGCCCAGGGTCAATACACAGTCTTATTTCATCTGAGTTTTTCTTGTGAGTGGCCACCATAGAGGACACCCAATCGTTTGGGTCAGATACAGGAGAGTTAAAGCACAAAGCGACCGTTCTTTCCAACTCTGCTTTTACCTTGTGTTGCATTGCTGCAGGAATTCTATTGAGAGAAATGAGGCCCATCCGAAGACAGTCAGAAAGCCTGAGCAACTATCTCTGTATTTAAAAAAAAAATGTATTTAGTAGGGCAGGGAGTTTAAAGCGTTAATTAGATTAATTAATTACGGAAAAAAATAACGCGTTAATTTTTAACGCATTTAATGCATTTGCCCCGCCCCTAGACCTACATAGGTCATCTGACTTTTCATATAGTTGACTGATGATGAATATAATGCAGGGCAACAACTCTCTGTGATATAGCCTATAGAATGCAGTTAGAATGTCAATAAAATTCAAGATATAAAAAGCGAAATGGATCGATTTGAACCCTTTGAAGTGTAAGACACCACAAGTAATATCAGAACGTTCACTACTAAATTCAAACGTGCTTTGGCTGCGGTGGCAGCACCCATCGCGCGTAATAGATCAATGCATGACTTAAATGACAAATCACATTTAAATATTCGGCTCCGATTTATGTTTCTGTCGGTTGGTGCCCACAGCCGAACCATGTCCGAGCCAGAGTAGAGCCATGAGGACACTATTGAGAGCACGCGAGTTTTGTGGAGAGATTCGTGCTGCACATTACATTTATACGCTCTCATGTTAATGTATTACATTGATGCGCACTCGACATGCGTCGTTAAAAAATGCCATAGTAACTGCCTCAAGTGATCTATAAAAATGAAAAGAACGTCGCAACTTAAAGCTGCAATAATTTTTTATAGGTTAAAAAGAATGGAGAATATCTTGTGTTTCCATGTTTTAAGCGCCTATATAGCCTACAGTTCATGAAAGGCTATAGTTAGCAAGTTTGTGAATATTTTGAATAAAAAAGAAAAAATGAAATTAAAGTGATACATCTGTCATACAGCGCTATTGTGCCTGCGTGACGCGTCACCTCCCACATTAATAATAAATGTGCATATTGTGAATTAATTTAATAAATGTAGTAACTTAGCTTTCTTGGTAGCCTTCAGTAAATTAACTTCTCTAAGAAAATGATTCATAAAACATCAGTTGACCATATGTTTTACTTTTAATTTCATATTTCCATATGGATTAAAAAAACAAACAAAAAAAAACAATCAAGATATAGTTCACATCAAAATTAAAATGTAGTCTTTTACTCAACCTGGTGGTCCAAAAGTTTGTAATAAATTCTATGTTGAATCAAAAAGAATGTTTCTTTCTGAATCTACTTTTTTTTATGTCTACTTGATGCTTTACAAAGTAATGACTTCAAATAATCTTTTGGGGATAATTTCTCAGCCAAATTAGATGTACGATACATTTGCGATTAATTAATCGCCACATGTAATTAACTATATTAAAAAATGTAATCGCTTCCCAGCCCTAGTATTTAGTTACCACTTGTAGTACACTATGGATTCAAGCGAACTATAAGTGGTAACTAAATAAACTTTTTAAATACAGAGATAGTATATTAAAAGCACATTTTAGTTCATATTTCATGGTGTCTCAAAATAGCACAGTTGAGTACCCTTAGATGTTCTTAAGATTATCTTAAGAAGTACTAAAGAAGGCTTTTTAGTATATTAAAGTACAAAATTAGTGCACAAAAATACTTTGTATTTTAAGTACATTATAGAAATTTACTTTTTTTTCACCTGGGTATCCTGAGCTTAGAGAAAGCTCTGTTAGACGCATAGCCTATTGGGCAGCACATCAACATTGAGGCACAGCAACACCTCTCTTTCTCGTTCTCTTTCCTGCTCCTGTTCCCTTCTTGCCTCTCCCATTGTTTCCTGTCTCTCATCCTACAGTCCTGTCCATTAAAAGTGAAAAAAAAAACAATGTCATCAAATAAATAAATAAATAAAAAGAGTTTTACAATAAAGAGATCTCTTTTTTTCCTCATTCTGGACTCCTCTCAGAATGTTCTCGTTTCTCAGTTGTGTCTACATTTATTTCTCCTAGGGAATTTTAGGAGAAACATCTGAGACAGTGTTGATACTACAATGAGAGATAAATGAGAATCACAGCTAAGTCTCACAATCTTAGAAAGAGCAACCTCTGAGCAGTAAAATATCCCCATAATGGAGTTTTGAAAGATTGCAGCAAGGCAATAAAGAGATGTTCTATGTTCCTTCCGCCACATTCTCAGTTTTAACTCCTTTTCTCTCAGATATTTCTCATGTCTCAGTTGTGTCTACTCTTATTTCTCCTAAGGAATTTTAGGGAGAAACATTTGAAACTCTGTTGATACTAAAATGAGGGATATATGAGAATCACAACTATGAGTCATGAGCTTAGGAAAAGCAACCACTGAGCAATATTTTTTTTCCTCTGGGCACGGGAGTAGTCGCACCATTGTTCTCCAACTCACTGACGGTAAATGCTGAGCCACTCAGCCACAGCACATAGTCAATATACTGTGCCAGGGTGCAAGATGTTTCTCCTGCTGGCATAAAGCAGAACAGATGGTCATCCAGCCCACTCCAAAAGCATCCCTTTAGATTGCCATCATTCCAGGACACCAGGTGTAAAAACTCCAGGAAATCCTCCACGTAGTCTTCCAGGGGGCGGCTGAACAGTGTGTCTTCTGGAAAACCCCACTGAGTACATGTTGAGAGGTCTGCTATTCTGTGACAGATTTACAAAACAAAAACTGATCTATAAACAAAACCAAATGAAACATGAGGAAAACAACAAGAACACACATCAGGGAAGCACAAGTAAATCCAGGTCTCAATGAGGTCCGTAGTCCATAAGACATGGACAATAGCAGACAAACTGTGTGTTTGAGCAGTGTTTTTATAGTGTCCTTAATGAGTAATGCAGTCCAGGTGTGCATGATCAGATGGCCAGAGTAACAATAGTGAGGATGAGCAGGGTGAATCCATGAAAGTGACACTATTTCTTCACCTTCAGTTTAGCCAAGCTTGCAACCAAACATCCCCACCGCCTATCCTTGACATGAGTATATATTTTTTCCTCATAGCTGTATGTGCTGCACATTTGCTGTTTGTAGTTTTTCTCTCACTGTTCCAAGCTGTCCTCGAACATTGCCTACATTAATTGCATCTTCCTTATTGCCAACTTACTTGTACAGTAATCGTATATATGTCATGCTGATTGTTCATTTGTTGTTTTATTGCCAGAGTTGTCCTTAATGAACATGAGGAACATTTTGCTTAGTCTTCTAGGTCAACAGGCCAGCAGTTTTGAGTGTGTTCCTCATATCTACAGGACAGATATAGATATAAAGACATAGTACCTTAGGGTAACTTTCCAGGTGATCAAGCACAATGTCTCCAAGTATTATTGCAATGGAACATGTCTGTAGGTGTAACTGTTTGTTTCTGGATGTGGTCAGAATTCGCACTGGAACCTGATATTTGTCCTACACCTGAACAGCAGAGTTGGGACTTGGATTTCTCTTTGCATAAAAAAAAAAAAAAAACATTATTACATTTTACAAATGAATCATCAAGATGCTTATAACCGTCTTAGTAACTTCTAAATTGTTCTAAACAACATCATCTTTGCTTTAAATTAAAAGTGCTCAGCATCTGACAGGAAACCTGCAATCAAAATTTATGTGTACACAGAACTATGCAAAGGTTTGGGCACTTGTGTAAAACAAATGGTGTAAAGTGATGATATTAAAAATAATACAATAGTTCAGTAAACATATACAAAAAAATAAAATTTGGTAACTTTTAAAACAGCACCAATTCTCCTTGGTACACTTGAGCACATTTTTTATAGTAGTTGGTAGAAAGTTGTTACTAACATCTTCAAAAGGAGAACTTCTAAATATCTTAAATTGATATTTCCTATTGACACACCAAATCAGAAGGCACAAAATAACTATCATAAGACAATTATTTTTTTTTTGTTAAATATTGAATGTGTCTCAGACTTGTATTTGAACAGATAGAAAAGAAATATCATATTAGATTCCAAACCTGCATGACCAATATACTCTCTTTTATGGATCACAAACAAGGGCAGACTGGGTCAAAAACCCTGGACTTTCTGGCCGACAGCAGCCCACCACAACCCACATCATAACACACTGGCTCATTAATGTGCAGACTAATTTTTAACACCACTTACTATCAAAAAATAAATAAATAACACAATACAGAAATAAATGCTATTTAAACATTTAAGTAACACTGAACATATATTAGGTCATATTTGTAAAACAAAGGGAAACAAAGAGAGAAACATTAAGACAAACAACATTATTAATATAAAACTATCAAGACAGCATATTAGCTAGTCAGGGGTATCATCTTGGTGCAGTGTAAGATACACCACTCAGCAGTGTAGGCTGTACAACTGATTCAGGATTGAAACTATATTTTGCATTAACACAAATCCTCATCTGAATGGCATACTATTATTGTTACATGTGCCCTGGGTCCGTGCTCTATTTTCATTATATGGACTCCATTTCCCACAATTCCTCACCTAGGAACCAATCATGCTCTCACACCTGTTTCCCATCAGTGACCCTTTATAAACTGCACTCAAACACACATACATTGCTTAATATTGTTTAGCCTTTGTTCTACCTTGTCTCTGTGTTCCTTGTTTTTGCCTACCCATGCCTGTGTTTTGACCCTGGACTGTTTCCTTGTTTGATGATCATTTGCTGCCTGCCTTGACAATAGCCTGTGTTTGGATTACTCTTTTGCCTTGCCTTTCCTGTATCTGTTTGCTGATGTATGACCTACTGCCTGTACGACTACGCTCTCCTGTAATTAAAGCCTGCATGTGGATCTCCAACTCCGTTGCCCCTTCCCATCTGTTACAATTATGCTATCATGTGACATTAAACTTGCTTGATCATGTTCACAGGCTTCAGGGCACATTAGAAAATGACTCTTGATTTTCTTTTCCTTTTAATTAGATGAGCAATTTCCGTAGTTGCTCACTTCTCTCAGCAATGCCATCTATGATCTGATCACTATCCAAGGCCATTAAAACATCTTTCTGAAGCCATGAGTATAAAAACATCTTGATGCTGTTCTGTGAGAGAGCTCCTGAGCCTACTCTTTATGAACTTAAGTGTGGAGAAGCTTTGTAGCAAGCTACCTGGGAGACTGAAAGTGTAAGTAAGAACTTGTAAGAAAGTCCAAAAATGGGGTATGCATTGGTCAACAGGTTGTATTGACTAAGAATACAATAACAACACACTGGACAGTTCTTGCAAGATAACCAGCTCTCCACCCCATTTTCTCCTTCAGGCACGTCCTCTGTTGTCCTGATAGTGTATTTATCAAATGTTGATCTTTTTAATCTAGGCCACTGTTCAGCCAGACTTGAGAGCTTACTTTGTAAATTGGTCACTGTTGCTGTACTGTCAAACTTAACCAAGCATTTACTTAGTTCTTGAAGTGCGGTCTGCAGAAGATCACTGGTGTTGGCCATAATCTGGTCAAAGTTTTTAGGGTCCAGAAGAGCCAAGTCAGCATAAAATGCCATTACTGAGAAACCATCGACGAAGGTTCTCAATAACTGCGTCCATAATTAAAGTATGGACCTTGATTCTGTATGCACTCTCTGCATCAGTAAAAGTTTTATGTTCAGCCATCTCTCCAGGCATAGTTTTCTTCCTCTGTATCCTTTTTGATGGCAGAGTGCCCTGCAGCTCCAGGTCTGTTTCTGCATCCCGCTCCAGTGTCTTCCTTTTGGCACACTGACACATTCACGGAGAGCAACATACATTGCACTGTCTGGCTTACCAAAATCTCCAAATACCTTCCTCAACATGCCGTCTTTTGACCACCACCTTATTTCTCCAACGGGGGTGAGGCATTTGTGTTTGTGCTCATCCTCTGGTATGATTCTCAAAGGAAAATAGCAGTGTTATTCAGAAAGGAAAAAAGTGATCCACTTGCCAACACACTCTCTGTAGTGTCTGCCAAAACCAGATTCAACACATGAGCATAGCACCATACGAGCACCTAATTAGGAGATTTTGTAGAAAGCAAGGCATTGAAGCCCTTATACTTCCCCTGCATATGAGTGGCACCATCAGTAGAGTTGCAGATGCAACTGCTCAAGTCTAACTTCTTCCTTTCCATCAGTCAACACCTGGACAAAGTACTGCCTTGTGGATGCCTCACATTTCACCACTGCAATAATCCTCTCATGGATGTTTAGTGACATAACAGAACACTGGTCTTGTGTTGTAATGTCCTGTGTTGTGTCAATCTGCACAGAAAACATACCTACTTTCTCAGTTTGTCTGGTCATGATGGCTTGCATTGTCTGCTGAATGGTAATGATGTTATTGACGGGACAACAATGTGATGAGCTAATGCTACTACTGATTTCATTTCAGCTTATGGGTTCAGTTTGATTGCCATCCTCCTCACTAGGCTTGGGTAGGGAGGGCCAGAGGTGTTGGTCATCATCAGCAGGCACTGGTTCATCATAACTGACCTTTCTGCTGGATCCTGCTTCGCTGTCTTTGGCTGTAATGCTAGCGCTGTCAGAACCTGCGGAACTGCATCTTCCCTTAACACCAAAGGCATAATGTTAATTTGAAGCATTTCACAGCATCTACCTCTAATGCTTTTTTAAAATGTGTAACTTTTCACATTCGCCAGCGAACCATCAGGAAAACTCCCAGTGCTCCAGATGGCCAGTCCGCCAATGATCACAAAACAGGATGCCAGGCAAAAGGTTTGTCACAATAATATTGAACACTTTAATTCAATTAATTTATATAATACTTTACGAACACAAAACATTGTGAGATCCATCCTGCTGCAATATTGTGTCATGATTAGGAAACTCAGACTCAACATGCCAACTAAAGACTAAAGAATTAATAATCTAGTTTTGACCCTTGGCAATTTCCTAGTTTTCCACAGAAGTTAATCAAATGGGTTCGGAACGACATGAGGGTAAATGAACGAAACTAAATTGACTTAACTTTCTGACTAACCTAAGTATATGGTAATACATTTTCATCTTGTTACCCTGGTACAAATAGTGGAAGACAACATTCTGCGACATTGGAGAGCCTCATCTTCTGTAATTCCTAGGCTCCATGTCATGGATGCAGTGGCGGGAAATTCTCCAACCTCAGTGGCAAACCTCCAGTCCTGAAGACAAGCTCCTGCAGGAGCTCGAGACTGCCACTGCAGTGCCCCATCACGGCTCCCACAGGGACTGCGCTAACAAGTATTCCTTCCAATTTAACTTTCTCACCCAGTGTTTTGGGCTGCCTTCCAGACAGCTGAGCCAATTACACATACCCTTGCAATTTTGGGGGGCAAATAAGAACTTCAATATCCTCTCCAAGCCCCTTTATAGCGGACAGCAAGCCAAAACTGTTTACCATGTACGCTAAGATTATATGGGCACACGTACTCATGAAGTGAAGTTCTTAAAAGTAATTTCAAGAGGAGTATCTTCTAATCTTCTAAATTAATCAGAGCTCAAGTAGAATATCCTCTCCAAGCCCAAGCCAAAACTGTTTACTACTTACGCTAAGATTAAATGGCCATTAGATGCCCCCCATACTTATTGTAGTCATGGAGTTTCCCGATGTGAGCTTCGCTATTATTTGGAGCATTTAAGGCCCGAACGGGTATATTTTATTTTCCGTGTTCCGCTCCGTCTCGCACAGTTCCATCTTGTGTCCTCTGGCCGTGAGTGCGGAAAGACGTGTTTGGCACATAAGCACTATCTAGTGGACTTTTTAAGTGCTCAAGTCAATCGTACATTGCACTGTTGTACACGCACCGTACGTGCGGTCACAGAAATTTGGCTGCACGCGGAGACCCTCCTGATGGCAAAAATTTGCCATCGTCACACAGACAGTGCCCGGACCGTCGTGGAACGCGGATGGCCGAAGTATACTTTGGGCTTGAGTAGGTTCCTTCACAGACAGCATGCATCCTGTGAGATCCAAGTCCAAATGAATGGCTCTTTCAGGGCACAAGCAAGGAAAACTCACTGTTCATTGAGTCAAAGCTAGTCCACAGGCTAGTAAACATTGGCAACCTCTTTAAGTTATTCTTGACTGTGCCGATGTACATCGCACTGTGTGAAAGAACATTTCTTGCTTGTGCTGACTGAAAACATAGAGAAACACCGTGAGACAGGAAAGACTCTCGGACATAGCAGCAGGCTGCTGAAACACTGAACGGGCCATTCACGTGGATGTGGATAAACAGTTAATCACTTTGATGCCGTGCCTGGTGGATGCCGTTTTGCCCTTCACAGTGGAGTATAGCAGACTGGCACGCAGGGCATGTTAAATTATTATTATTATTAGGCTACTTTTATTTTAAAATTAATATTACAATTCATTTGCCCCGTAATAATTTAATTTCATTTTCTTTATCACCAATTGCTCTCAAAGTAATGGACAATGATTCACATTCCGCGTGTGTCATTTCCTGTGATAATAAAATTAAGTAAATTATTCGATAAACTAGTTGTGGCGAGCAGAGCGGGCGAGAGCCGTGAGGGAACGGCGCAAGGCCGGTGACGCGAAAGATAATGAGCTTCACCTGCGAGGCGCACTGGCCTTGAGTCTCTCATGGAGGAGCTCCGGAAGCATAAAAGGAGGAGCGACGACAGTGAAGGACGAGAGAGGACCAGGCCTGGATTTTATTTTATGTTTTATTATGTTTGTGTGGCCGGCAGACGTACGCGAGGGTCTGCCGGCATTACTTTCGTTTTGTTCTTTGTTTATTTATATATAAAATTTATGTTGAATGTTTGCCGGTTCCCGCCTCCTTCTTCCCGTATCTACGAACTGTGTTACATTGGTGCCGAAACCCGGGAGGAAGGAGGGACATGCTGTCGGAGAGCCCTCGCTGCTGAGGGGGATCGCGGTGCTGCGGAGTTCGGGCAGCGTGGGAGTGAAGACCGCGAGAGGCTGCCCGAGGCGGTGGTGCTGGAGCCTAGTGAGAGGTGGGACGGAGAGCTCGATGCCGTGCTCCTGGGACGAGGTGGGGTGGCTGCCGTCCAGGAGGGAGCGGAGGAGTCGCCGCCGTCCGCCGTGGGCCGGATAGAGCCCTTAGCCGGAAGAGCCATCACCGGCCGCCAGGGGGCGGAGGAGGATCGGGCCGTCCACCGAGTGTCCAGTACCATCGCATGGCACCGCGAGGAAGAGCCTCTCGGCTGGCTGAGGACCGAGCGGCAGTGTGTCAGGGAACTGGACCAAGAATTTGTTTCTCTCTCTTTTTCCTCTCTTCCCTCTCTCATTCTGTCGCTCCCTGTGCTTCCGTCTCCTTTCTCTCGTCTCGTCTGTCCTTACCCCCAGGTGCTGCGGCCAGCGAGACAGGCCCCGGGGGGGGAGTAGAGCGCAGTCTCGTGGACACCCCCCGGCCTGCGAGGGGCGATGGGGGTATGTGGTGAGCAGGGCGGGCGAGAGCCGAGGGAACGGTGTGAGGCCGGTGACGCGAAAGATAATGAGCTTCACCTGCGAGGCTCACCGGCCTTGAGTCTCTCACGGAGGAGCTCCGGAAGCATAAAAGGAGGAGCGATGACAGAGAAGGACGAGAGAGGACCAGGCCTGGATTTAATTTTATGTTTTATTATGTTTGTGTGGCCGGCAGATGTCTGCGAGAATCTGCCGGCATTACTTTCGTTTTGTTCTTTGTTTATTTATATATTTAATTTATGTTGAATGTTCGCCCGTCCCGCCTCCTTCTTCCCGTATCTACGAACTGTGTTACACTAGTAAATAAACAAGTAGGTAAATAACCAAGTAACAAGCAAACTTAAACTCGTTTGCTTAAAATTTCTGCAAATTATTTGCTGATGCAGGTAAAAAAAATACTTGATTTTCTCTCAGGAGTCAAATGTCGCCCATGAATCATGATCACAGGTAACTGAATCTATATCCAAAGGGAGGCTAGACGCTGAGTGATTGGTGGTATGTGCTTTCATAGGGAATGGTTATTGCAGTGGTGATGAGGGCCAGGTTACTATTCGGGTGATTGAGATGGGCCCTATCCCAAATGGCACACTTCATAGCACTTTCGGTCTGGTGGACTTACAATGGCTGCCGCATGCGTGTCCGTTAAGTCCATGAGACTGTAGGGTGTCCTATTTGTGAAATTTAGGTCTCAGAAGGGTGCTCGCGAGCGCCCCCTTTGTGGTCGATATGCGCCCTCGATGCGCACTTTTGCCAAGCCCGCACAGACCTAACAGTCAATGCAGCATTACCTCATGAAAGTGCGGACTCGTAGGAAGACTGCAGGTGTTTGGGGTGCTATTTGGGACAGGGTCATGGATGTGTGTGCATGGAGGGAAAGCCTGGCGTGAGCATGACATCTACCTCTGTATCTACCTTGCACACCCATCTTTTTGTTTTGTTTCTTTTTCGATCGAAAGCTATGGCACCAACAATGAAAGTTCCAATCTCCTCATCTGACTCAATGTTTAGCCCAAAAAAACTCATGTGATTGCTATCAGCTCACTAGGCCAGTGGTTTTGTATTTATTCCTTATTTACCACACCTGATTCAGATCATCAGATTAGTGGGAAAGCTCTCTGTAAACTGAACTGAGTGTGTCAAATAAGTGTGTTACAAAATATGCAGAGCTTGTGGGTTCCCAGGACCAGGATTGTAAGGACTGGCCTATCGGATTTGATTGTGCATGACTGGGAATAGATGAGTGAATACTTTTTTTCTACATGTTTAAAAATGATCAGTAGATTGTAATGTTCTCTCAATTCCTCTCACACAATTAAAGCTGAGATCATATGAGTAGATTTCCAAGTAATTTCTTCCAATGGGGAAAATAATAAAAAAAAATTGTTCTGTCTTAATAGTTCAAAGCTATTAAGTTCTGTTCTTGTCTTAAAAGCACATGAGGAGTGTTTGGGAACCCTGTGTTGTCATAAGCAGTCATAATTTAATGGAGGCTGGTGGGGGAAATAACATAAAATACTGCTTTTTTGAGGCTGCTGTATTGTAAGTAGACTAAGCATTTATTTTTGACAGTACTTATCGCTGTTATCCTTATAGTATGGTGATAGCTTTGTGCACATACTGTTTTGATTATATATTTGAGGTCCTTTAGGTTCTGTTTATCTGATATGTTAATGTGGTAATACTAGCTGAAAATGTGCCATATTCTTTTTTTTTTGTAAAACACTAACACTCTGAATTGGATAAAAAGAGCAGCACAATTTGCAAAGAGGCAGAGTCAAAGGTCAGTTCCTTTCCCTCAATGACAATTTCACAGTGGAGCTGAATTTGAATAGGCTCTGATTATTCACATGGGTGACACAACAGCCAAAGAGAGAAAATAGCTCATTTATTTGTCATAACATGCAATTAAGTTGCCTGAAACAGTCTACAATGGGCTTAAATAACTTTACGGAACAATGTCGTTTTTTCAAGTCATGTGAATATGGCAGCTTTTTAATAATAATAATAATAATAAAAAATCTTGCTTTATTCAAAATGAAATCATTAATTCTTTGCATGGTTTGTTATTTTGTGGTCAGGCTGGTATTATTTTATGGTATGTTGATATGCTGTAAGAAGTTTACATAAGACCAAAAGGAACAAGATTTTAAAAATGAAGTAATTTAGCAATCATTTGCTTATTAAAAAAAAAAAGTTCACTCACTGAGTAAATTTGATGTTTTTTACAAAATGACCATATCAAAGTTTTAGAAATCAGACAGATTTTAGATTAGTGAAGTGACATGTGGCCAAGTATGGTGACCCATACTCGGAATTTGTGCTCTGCATTTAACCCATCCAAGTGCGCACACACACACACCCGGAGCAGTGGGCAGCCATTGCTGCGGCGCCCGGGGAGCAGTTGGGGGTACGGTGCCTTGCTCAAGGGTCTCACCTCAGTCGTGGTATTGAGGGTGGGGAGAGCGCTGGACATTTACTCCCCTCACCGACAATCCCTGCCGGACCTGAGATTCGAACCCATGACCTTTGGGTTACAAGTCCGAGACTCTATCCATTAGGCCACGACTGCCCTAATTAGACTACATTTATAATAAGAACAAATTCAAAAGATAGGTCCAGCAGGATTAAAACACTCAATAAAAACAACAAGCAAGATTGTAACCATCTGTTACATTTCTGGATTAGTGTTTATGTTTATATGAAGCCACAGGTCAGCCATGTCACAGTGCTGCTTTGAAAACAGGGTTCCAGAAATAGGCTACATTGTAAAAGTCATTGCAAATGTTACAACAGAGGTGGCTAATTATTGTGAACTCAGTGACCCTGTAGTCTTTTAATTTGAACATATATATACAGGTGCTGGTCATATAATTAGAATATCATCAAAAAGTTGATTTATTTCACTAATTCCATTCAAAAAGTTAAACTTCATTCATTCATTACACACAGACTGGTATATTTCAAATGTTTATTTCTTTTAATTTTGATGATTATAACTGACAACTAAGGAAAATCCCAAATTCAGTATCTCAGAAAATTAGAATATTACTTAAGACCAATACAAAGAAAGGATTTTTAGAAATCTTGGCCAACTGAAAAGTATGAACATGAAAAGTATGAGCATGTACAGCACTCAATACTTAGTTGGGGCTCCTTTTCCCTGAATTACTGCAGCAATGCGGCGTGGCATGGAGTCGATCAGTCTGTGGCACTGCTTAGGTGTTATGAGAGCCCAGGTTGCTCTGATAGTGGCCTTCAGCTCTTCTGCATTGTTGGGTCTGGCATATCGCATCTTCCTCTTCACAATACCCCATAGATTTTCTATGAGATTAAGGTCAGGCGTGTTTGCTGGCCAATTAAGAACAGGGATACCATGGTCCTTAAACCAGGTACTGGTAACTTTGGCACTGTGTGCAGGTGCCAAGTCCTGTTGGAAAATGAAATCTGCATCTCCATAAAGTTCGTCAGCAGCAGGAAGCATGAAGTGCTCTAAAACTTCCTGGTATATGGCTGCGTTGACCTTGGACCTCAGAAAACACAGTGGACCAACACCAGCAGATGACATGGCACCCCAAACCATCACTGACTGTGGAAACTTTACACTGGACCTCAAGCAACGTGGATTGTGTGCCTCTCCTCTCTTCCTCCAGACTCTGGGACCCTGATTTCCAAAGGAAATGCAAAATTTACTTTCATCAGAGAACATAACTTTGGACCACTCAGCAGCAGTCCAGTCCTTTTTGTCTTTAGCCCAGGCGAGATGCTTCTGACGCTGTCTGTTGTTCAAGAGTGGCTTGACACAAGGAATGCGACAGCTGAAACCCACGTCTTGCATATGTCTGTGCGTAGTGGTTCTTGAAGCACTGACTCCAGCTGCAGTCCACTCTTTGTGAATCTCCCCCACATTTTTGAATGGGTTTTGTTTCACAATCCTCTCCAGGGTGCGGTCATCCCTATTGCTTGTACACTTTTTTCTACCATATCTTTTCCTCCCCTTCGCCTCTCTATTAATGTGCTTGGACACAGAGCTCTGTGAACAGCCAGCCTCTTTTGCAATGACCTTTTGTGTCTTGCCCTCCTTGTGCAAGGTGTCAATGGTCGTCTTTTGGACAACTGTCAAGTCAGCAGTCTTCCCCATGATTTTGTAGCCGACAGAACTAGACTGAGAGACCATTTAAAGGCCTTTGCAGGTGTTTTGAGTTAATTAGCGTGTGTGGCACCAGGTGTCTTCAATATTGAACCTTTTCACAATATTCTGAATTTGGGATTTTCCTTAGTTTTCAGTTATAATCATCAAAATTAAAAGAAATAAACATTTGAAATATATCAGTCTGTGTGTAATGAATGAATATAATATACAAGTTTCACTTTTTGAATGGAATTAGTGAAATAAATCAACTTTTTGATGATATTCTAATTATATGACCAGCACCTGTATATATATATATATATATATATATATATATATAATATATATATTCACACACAGGTTTGTTTTTGTGAATTGTGGGTACATTCCATAGACATAATGGTTTTTATACTGTACAAACCGTATTTTCTATCACCCTACACTACACTAAGCCTTTCGAAAAATGGGAACATGGGGTAATGTTCTCATAAGTCACCCTCTCCTTGTAATACCTATGTAATACCTAGTCATACCCATGTCATTATACAAATTTGTGTCCTGATATGTCACAAAAACACGCACACACACACACACACACACAAACACACACAGGTTTGTTTTGATAGGCGTAATGGTTTTTATACTGTACAAACTGTACATTATATCCCCCTCCCCCTGAACCTACCATCACAGAAAACATTCAGCATTTTTACATTTTTAATAAAACATTGTTCAGTATGTTTTTAAAGCTATTTTAAATATGAGGACTCATGAAATGTCCTCATATTTCATGTTTACATCATAATAGTGAAACACATCCAAGAAACACATTTAAAAAGCATTTAAGATGTTTAGATATTTATTAAAATTTGAATACTTAAATGCTTTTTAAATGTGTACACACTCTACATATGTATGCATATAAGATTAGGCATCTGCTCCAGACTTTAATGGTGGATTTATTAACTACTGCCAACTACAGCCAGCCAGAGAGTGAATGATGCATCACTCCAGTCAATTTTAGGTTGGCAAACAAACTAAACATTGGCCTTACAGTTCATATGTAGGCAACATTTTGCTAATACATTTCACCACATTACATATGTGTTTTGAAAAAACATGGACTGTGAAAAGCATATACAAATAAAAAGAGGGAGCATCTGTTATATGCATTTAAGGGTGAGCTTCTGATTCCCCATTTCCACTTAATCCTCTCCCATCCCCCTTTACTCATCTCCGCATTATCCTCTGTGCATTTGAATTATTTTGTCGGGGGTCTCTCTCCTCCCTCCCCATCGCCTCATTTCTCTTCATAGCTGATTATTCTGGTTGAGAAGAAACATTTAATTTTTGTCTAGCGCCATTGTGATGATTGGTATCTAGTATTTGTGGGGTAACGTTTGATCGAAGAGGCTGAATCTGAGCGACTTGATATGCTGGTACTTGTTCAGTCTGCATTTCGCATGCAGATGTGCTGAACGGCAAACTGGATTTAATTCACAATTTGACCATGGGAGCTGCTAGACACCGATAATGGTTGGAATAAAAGCGGTACATTGGAAGTAATCGCGACGTTTGGCAATAGGTGAGTAGATGCAACGCGATGTTTGCTGTTACAGGTGCGCAGCGTTTTAATAAATAAAAATACACCGGCGCCAAGATTACTGGCCTGAACTTTTAAAAAATGTAACTCTTTGTTTGGGTGAAGTGCACTTATTTTTGCTTCATTATGTCGTTCTCTTGACAGATACATTCAAAGCTATTAAGCGAGTTGTTCATGGTTTAAATTCTCATATTTTTTCGACGACGACTGAAATAGGGAGGAAATAAAAAAAAACGTCGCCTTTCCTATCTGCTATGTTGTGAATAAAACTGCTCATTTAATTTGTAGTTCAAATAGCCTACATATGTTTCTTTTCTGTGAATTGCTTGAAATGTTTCACGAAAAAAGTGAAACATTGACTAACTTTTTGATTTTAGTATGCAAATTATTAAGAATGTGCATGGCTATAGGCTATATGTGCTTTTGTTTTGTTACACAGCGTAAAATAATTTTCACTGTACGTTATTTTATAGTTATGAAAACAAAACCTAAATACAACTATTAGAACGTTTAACTTGTGTTAACGATTACGTTTTTGTGCTTTTTGGCTGAAAATAAGCCTACAAAACATTGTAGTCGGCTATATGGTGAATATCTGTGGGAAATTTATATTATAAATCAGTCAATATACACAGTATTGGTGATTCGGTGTGTAAAGCCAGGTGGTATACCAAAACCTAAATTTCCATAAATAATTAAACTGTTGTGGGAAGACTTGCTGTCCAACTCAATGAAGCAGATATAGTATATATATATACACACACACACAATTCACACAAAAATCCCAGTCGATGCTTTTTTTAAGGTCTGAAAAAGAGGACATTTGAGAGAGAAAAGATGACATGTGTTCACCCTACCTTTACAGTAACGTTACATGCCAGATGTTGTTGACCAAGTGTTCATAATTCCCAGTGAGGAGGAAAGCATTAATATATAAAGGCTCTGGACAAAACAGCAGTATCAATGTCACCATATGTTTTACAAAAATAAAAATTTTTGAGAAGTTTGAGAAGCATGCCAATTGAACATGGCTCTTAACATCACCTTGCTTCAGGGGGATTGTCCCTGTAATACATGTAATGTTGTAAAATATTTGAAGTGCATATTTACACTTAACATGTTAATTCCTGCATTTAATATGAACTGTTTAACACATTCAAGATAATTAAGGCAATTATTTCAGCATTTTTTCCTCACTTTCTGTGGCTAGCATTAGTTTCACTATGGAATATTAAGTGCTTTAATACTACTGAGAGGATTGACCCTCACATAATATTGATATCAGGTGTTTTAACATGTAATAAAATCGCACATTTAATTGGGCATGGGTTTCCATGGACCAAAGTAAGGTTCTGAGGTTGTCTATAGGAAATCAAGGTGTGTGCGTGTTTGGTGTGTGTCCCTACTGAACCGTAATTTGGGGAAAAACAAAGCTTTTGTCACAGTCGGGATCCTCAGACACTGTGGGAACAACTCAAAAAGATAATGGCAGGGTATTTCACAGCTTAAAGGGTTAGTTCACCCTTCGACATAAAAATTATGTCATTAATTACTCACCCTCATGTTGTTCAACACTCATAAGACCTTCATTCCTCTTCAGAACACAATTTAAGATATTTTTGATCAAATCCGATGGCTCAGTAAGGCCTCCATTGACAGCAAGTTAATTTACACTTTCAGTGTCCAGAAAGGTACTAAAGACATATTTCAAACAGTAAGTGGTTCAACCTTAATGTTATGAAGTGATGACACAAGAATACTTTTTTTGCACCAAAAAAAACAAAAACATTTTTCCTCTCGTCCGTATCTGACGCACGTTAAGGAGAGCACCACGACGCATTCGTTTTTGTTGTTGTTAAAATATTAATATTTGACAGAATCACTGTTTTGTGGCTTATAAAATACAGCCGTAATAAGATCAGCAGTTTAAGACAATAACTTGTAGGCACAAAACACAAGACACTTCTCTTTAAATACGAACAAGACTTTATTGAACTATTTAAATACACTTTTTATTTTTTACTAAACTAACACATTCACACACACACACGAGTTGCAGAAAGAAAGAGAAAGAAAGAGTGGAAAGAATGACTTTTAAGAGAGTGAAGGGATGAAATCCTAAATTTCTAGCAATATATTCAATTTCTGAGACCTGACCTGAACAAACATTCAATCAAATTAAAGGGGTTCTGACCAATTAGACATTGTCTTTAGTTTGGAACATAACTATGTTTTGCCACCCTGCCTCAAAGTCTAGACAGATAGAGAATACGGGAGATAATTTTAACACGTAGGGAGCAACCATTACTTGCCAGAAAGAGCAAGCGAGCAAACTCTTTTAATGATGCTGTTGGCCTCTTGACAGCCTCCCTAACCAGTTTTCTCTTTGTCTCCTCATCAGTTTTGGAGGGATGCCCTGTTCTTGATAATGTCACTGTCCTAAATTCTCCACTTGTTGTCTTTACTGTGTTCCAATATCTAATGCCTTAAAAATGTTTTTGTAGCCCTTACTGAGCGATACCTTTCAACAAGGAGATCCTGTTGATGCTTTGTAAGCTCTTTGTGGCCAATGGCTCTTGTAGTAGCAGCACACAGCTATAAATATGATTATAAAACATATATGCAGTTAGGTTATTTTAAGTTTTTATTTTTATCTTTTTTCTCTGAAATGTGAAACTTTGGTTTTCAGTGGAATTGCATTTAAAGGTGCATTAAAGGTGTAAAAGTTCTGACTTGATTTATCTTAATTTAATTTTTTCTATATGTAAAAAACAGCTGTTTTAACAGGGGTGTGTAGACTTTTTTTTATTCGCTGTACTAATGAGTTGTTGACCAGCAGGAATTAAAGGGTTAGTTCACCCAAAAATGAGAATTCTGTCATTAATTACTCGCCCTCATGTCATTCCAAACCCGTAACCCGTAAGCTTTCTGTCCCTCCATAGACTGCTACGCAATTGAAACTTCGACACTTCAAAAAGTTCATAAAGAGATTGTAAAACTAATCCATATGTATTGAGCGGTTTAGTTAAAATTGTCTGAAGAGACATGATCGCTTTAAATGATGAACAGATTGAATTTAGGCTTTTATTCACATATAAACATTCATCAACTCACACATCAGCTTTGGTAAACAAAAGCTCAAGCATGTTTGCTTGACACGTGCGAGAACCAATTAGGTTCGTTCTCGTGTTATGAAGCATGTTTGAGTTTCCGCAATAGTTTTTTTCTCGCACGTCAATCAGGTTCAGGTGAGCTTCTGTTTATGTTTGCTGATCAATGTTTATATGTGAATAAAAGGTGAAATTAAATCTGTTCATCATATAAAGCGATTAAGTGTCTTCAGAAAATGCGTGGGCTGGAGGGACAGGAAGCTCTCAGATTTCATCAAAAAGATCTTCATTTGCATTATAAATATATAAACGAAAGTCTTACGGGTTTGGAATGACATGAGCGTGAGTAAATAATAACATCATTTATATTTTTGAGTGAACTAGGCTAACCCTTTAATGCAACTTAAAGTGACTCGTACTGTTCAACTCAAAAATACTGTATCTCCAGTTTACTGTTAAACAGGATGGCAGTGGCGAGTGGTGACTTTTATAACCGGGTGGCGGTCGAAAATGCACCTTTTGCAGATACATTTGATGGACAGAGTGTTATAGCTGCTCAGTTACTTACTTTCATGACACAGCAACACAGATGAAAGTATTCCTTGTTTGACCTTTTATTGAAAGTAGCCTACATTTACCTGTTGATGCCTTCACGAGCACCCTTAAAAGCTGTTGTTTTGGGTTTGAGTTGAGTCAGGCGAGACGTGCGAAAGGGCTGTTTGCAAAATATGCTGTATTTTTGTAATTCTGCTAAGTGGCACTAATGTTGCAGAAACTATGATTCACCTACAGTACGACGCATCGGCTGAAGACACACATCTAAATTAGAGATGACAAATAAACACCATGGCATGTGTCAATTTAAATGTGTAACACAGTTTGTAGATACGGGAAGAAGGAGGCGGGAACCGGCGAACATTCAACATAAATTTAATATATAAATAAACAAAGAACAAAACGAAAGTAATGCCGGCAGACGCTCGCGGACGTCTGCCGGCCACACAAACATAATGAAACATAAAATAAAGTCCAGGCCTGGTCCTCTCTCGTCCTTCACTGTCGTCGCTCCTCCTTTTATGCTTCCGGAGCTCCTCCGTGGGAGACTCAAGGCCGGTGCGCCTCGCAGGTGAAGCTCATTATCTTTCGCGTCACCGGTCTCGCGCCGTTCCCTCACGGCTCTCGCCCGCCCTGCTCACCACAAAATGTATGCCAAAAGTGTTTTTTTTTAATTAAGAATTAAAAATAAGTAGGCCTATAATATAATAAATATTAGTAGCCTATTATAAATAAAATAAAATATAAGTCAATTATAATTCGAATAAATGTAATATAATAAAAATGTATTCTTTAAAAATAAGTTGAAATAATGCAAATTGATGACTTTATCAAACGCATAGCCATAGACTATCAATTAACAGCCTCGGAAAGTTACAGTATAGGTCTGTCTTTAATAGTTTATAAGTTTTCACTAAAAACAGCTTTAGAGGTATAAAAAAGTTTACTAATCCTTTGAGGTTCATAGAATGTTGAATTCATGAATCTGATACTTATATTTTACTTTAAATATTTCAGAATCATATATTTCATAGTTAGTTTTGATGATAGAGTCCCACTATATGGCCCTGTTTACAGCACACTTGGCATTAACATGTGATCCCCGTGATCCGATCAACACAGATATCACCCAACATCAAAACACAGTGTGTTTACATTTATCCAGATCAAGTAGCTCCTGTATCCAGATAATTGATCGGATCTATTAAAAATAGGGCTGCATAATTAATCATGAATATGATTAGCACTAGTCAAGTCAAGTCAAGTCAAATTTATTTGTATAGCGCTTTTTACAATTGGTAATTGTTTCAAAGCAGCTTTACATATTAGAAGCACAGAAAAAAGATAAGTGGTTAAAAATAAGCTGTACAAGCAAGCGTGGTAATATGTAACATATACAAGATGGTGCTACATTAAGCCAATGTCGGCTGACTCCCAGGGGTGGAAAAAACCCCCTAGGAGAAAAACCCAGTGTGGTAACACTGGGAAAAAAGTCCTAGGAGGGAAAAAACCCCTTGGAAGATATATATAATATATGTAAATGGATATGGAGATCAAAATCTGAATTA
>RJVU01069537.1:1779948-1828522 GCA_003731715.1 Anabarilius grahami
AACATAACACCGACTGTTACGTAACAGTCGGGGTGTACGCCCCCAATATTTGCATATGCCAGCCCATGTTCCCAACATAATGAAAGGCATTAGACAAGGGCAGCCAGTAAGGTCTGGATCTGTGCACAGCTGAATCAACAGACTAGATAAGCAAGCAAGGACAATAGCAAAAAATGGCAGATGGAGCAATAATAACTGACATGATTCATGATAACATGATATTTTTAGTGATATTTGTAAATTTCTAAATGTTTCGTTAGCATGTTGCTAATGTACTGTTAAATATGGTTAAAGTTACCATCGTTTCTTACTGTATTCAAGGAGACAAGAGCCGTCGCTATTTTCATTTTTAAACACTTGCAGTCTGTATAATGCATAAACACAACTTCATTCTTTATAAATCTCTCCAACAGTGTAGCATTAGCCGTTAGCCATGGAGCATAGCTATCCATGAGATCATTTCTAATTATGCCCCAAAATAGGCAGTTAAAAAAATGAATTAAAAAAAATCTATGGGGTATTTTGAGCTGAAACTTCACAGACACATTCAGGGGACACCTTAGACTTATATTACATCTTTTAAAAAAAAATTCTAGGGAACCTTTAAAGTTAACCTAATTAGTAACTGAAAATCAAGAAAAACACGTGATTATGCATCTTTGGCATGTCATATACACTGTCATTTGTTAGTTTTTTTAAATAGTGTTAAACATTTTTTAAAAACATTTTCCAGAGAAGAGCAATTACACAACATTTTAAGATAAACAGGTGTGCTTTGGTTTTCAATTTCGATTAAATGACCTACAGAATTCGGCAGGGTAACTAGATTTAAAAATAGATTTATAGAAAAAATAATAGATTTATATTTCTTTACTAAACATAATTTTAAAATATTTCAAATTAATTATTTGTATGTTATGGGTATTTACATTAGGTGTAAACAGACAAGCTTTCCCCCAATTAAATAATGTTTTATTGACAAAGTTCGGGAGGAGCACGTTTAGATAATTAACCTAATTAACATGAGATTTAGTTAATTAACTCAATTAATGATAAGAGGTATATATACAGCAGACTTACATCTGTTCGTTGTCAGTTTATCAGCATCCCTCCTCCACCCCATCTCCTTAATTCTAGTCCTAATTATTCTTATCACGATCGGGGGGAGTACTCTGGGTTCAGGGCAAAATTCTGAGCTCAGAGCCCTCCCCCTGGACAGCGCGGCAAATATGCGTAACCTTTACTAAATGTAAGTGTGAACTCGTGAACAGTATATTGGTGTTACTCTGACTAGTACTGATCACATGCTGGCTGTGGATTCTCAGATGATGGAGACTATGACAGGTGCTGATGTGAAGGAATGGCAATCACTGGCTGCGGAACAACTGAAATGGGCTGCGTTGCTGGTTTAGACAGAGGATTGTGAAATTGAGCAAGCACTGGAGGTTGTCAGTGGTAGATATGGAAAAATCCAGGGCTGTAATGGCGAGAAGTTGTTTGTGCTGAATGCAGAGAACTTATAATATTGCCTATTACCTGCAGAAGCATATGGTAGTTGGCCTGTTGCTGTGCTTGCTTTTTTAAAACCTTAATTTTCTCCTCAGCTTCCTGTCGTGTCTTCCACATTCCCTCAAGGCAATTAGTCTCTTGAGACAGGTGGTTTTCCTCAGTTGTGTTCAATGCCTCCAGCTGCCTTCTAAGGGAAAAGATTACAGACATCTACAAATGAAGAACATGCACAAATTAAGAAAAATGACTTGACTTAAACTAGACATTAAATGACATGACATGGATAAATGGATAAACTTGATACATTTTTAATACAACAAAACATGACGGCTGTAAATACACAGGAAACTAATGATACAAGAAGAGACAATCAAGACAGGAGAAGGCAATGAACAAAATAAGAAAAAAAGAAGCAGTTGGCATAAACCAAAATGAAGCAATAACAAAACCTGAAGACACATGACAGTCGGATAGCAGATTACAATCCTGTAAAATTTGTCCCAATGAAAAATGTGAGCAAGCATATTTGTGAAACAGTTCAGGCAACAGCAATGCTTCTCGGGTCTGACCCAGATGAGAGGCAATGCTTGAGCTCTTTAACCACACAGCAGATTGAGCGGTGTGGTGACCTAGTTAAAAAGGGGTTTAAAGAGCAGTCATTCATCACATTAAATCGTTCTTTTGTCAGACACAGGCATGTTCATAATAAAAAACGCATTGTCCCAGAGTGACAAAACTGGCCTTTTCCTTTTTTGATGCAAAGATGGACATGCACACGTTCCGGTCTGCTGCTTGAGGTACATTTACGGGAGTCTGATCACAGGCAGCCGCTTTCCTAACCTTCATCAGTTATTTGCAAATGAAAGCTTGTTTATTAATGATGCATGACTTCACCAGCAGAAGCGCTCAAGTCTTTGAAGAGTAGAGGATAATGTTCTTCATTTTAGTGGTCAGAATAGTTTGATATTTTAAGGAATACTATTTAAATACAACTTAAACTCTAAACGTTTTATATTTTAATGAACATCATGAATAGCAGTTTATTGAAACTCTAGGAGGAATTTTGCAAAGAAATTTACAAATATCTGACTTCCTGTTGGTTTTCAGATTTCATACCAGGAGACTTTTTTGTAGGGATTGGGCTGTTACATGTGTGTACTGAATTTCATACCTTTACGTGAAACGTAGCGCGAGGGGCACTTCGTTGAAATTTTGTAGGTGGCGCTATCGAGCCATTTTGCCACGCCTAATTTCGAGACCCATAGCAAACGTAAATTTTCACCACTTCTGATGCGTGTGCAAAGTTTCATGAGTTCCAATAGGGTCCTCACACCATCGGTGCTCGGGCCCTAATAACAATTAAAAAGTTTGTGTTTTTTTTTTTGAGTGTCATATTTGATACATTATGCTTTTAAGATACCAAAAACTATAGATATAGAAAGATGGGACACTCATATTACTATGAATGGGGGAATCTGCAACACGCAATTTTGCTAAATACGCCCTGCTTTCTGAATAAACGAAACAGTCAGCAGTTGGTGAAGTCATTGCATATCTTCAGCTGCCATTAGAAGCTCCAGTTCCTATAGAAACCTGAGATTTGCACTTAGGACTGCACATGCACATTCACAATATACTCTTTTTTTTAATGCCATTTGAGTGTAAGAAGCAACATTTATGAGGCATTTCATGTCAGATTTTATTGGTGATTTCAAATTTGATAGTGAGCTTGGTGAACAGCTTTGAAGAATTTGATGTTTCCCCATTCAAAGAGATGGGAGCTGTACTTGCATGATGGAAATAGCTGCCCGAGAAGCATTTCAAAAATGAAGTGAATTCACACTCAAACGAAGCAAAAATAGGACATTTAGTATTGGATAAAACAATGATTTCTATAGCACATACTGTACTTACATAAAATGAATATAAATATCTGTCGTCACTCTACAGTATATCTGCCAAAAATATGGTGATATTTAAATGCTAAGTTTTATGATCAAAGCTCTGTAGTTTTAAAACATACAGTGGGTACGGAAAGTATTCAGACCCCCTTACATTTTTCACTCTTTGTTATATTGCAGCCATTTGCTAAAATCATTTAAGTTCATTTTGTTTCCTCATTAATGTACACACAGCACCCCATATTGACAGGAAAACACAGAATTTTTGACATTTTTGCAGATTTATTAAAAAAGAAAAACTGAAATATCACATGGTCCTAAGTATTCAGACCCTTTGCTCAGTATTTAGTAGAAGCACCCTTTTGATCTAATACAGCCATGAGTCTTTCATGTGTCTTGCACTGAGGAGAGGCTTCCGTAGGGCCACTCTGCCATAAAGCCCCGACTGGTGGAGGGCTGCAGTGATGGTTGACTTTCTACAACTTTCTCCCATCTCCCGACTGCATCTCTGGAGCTCAGCCACAGTGATCTTTGGGTCCTTCTTTACCTCTGTCACCAAGGCTCTTCTCCCCCGATAGCTCAGTTTGGCCGGACGGCCAGCTCTAGGAAGGGTTCTGGTCGTCCCAAACGTCTTCCATTTAAGGATTATGGAGGCCACTGTGCTCTTAGGAACCTTAAGTGCAGCAGAAATTTTTTTGTAACCTTGGCCAGATCTGTGCCTTGCCACAATTCTGTCTCTGAGCTCTTCAGGCAGTTCCTTTGACCTCATGATTCTCATTTGCTCTGACATGCACTGTGAGCTGTAAGGTCTTATATAGACAGGTGTGTGGCTTTCCTAATCAAGTCCAATCAGTATAATCAAACACAGCTGGACTCAAATGAAGGTGTAGAACCATCTCAAGGATGATCAGAAGAAATGGACAGCACCTGAGTTAAATATATGAGTGTCACAGCAAAGGGTCTGAATACTTAGGACCATGTGATATTTCAGTTTTTCTTTTTTAATAAATCTGCAAAAATGTCAACAATTCTGTGTTTTTCTGTCAATATGGGGTGCTGTGTGTACATTAATGAGGAAAAAAAATGAACTTAAATGATTTTAGCAAATGGCTGCAATATAACAAAGAGTGAAAAATTTAAGGGGGTCTGAATACTTTCCGTACCCACTGTATATTGTAATGCAGTGCGATACAATGATGATTGAGAGATGAACAAATAAACCTTCCTCAAAAGCCTATTGGATCGTATTTGATACTCATGATTTTTCTAAAAAAATGATGTATGGATAATTTAGTAAACCAAAGCTGCTTCAGTCCAGTAAGTATTCGTTTTGAAATATTACTAACAATATATATATGTTATTCTTATGTTTACTTCATAAAAATCAGTAAAGATTTCACAGCAAAAAGAGATGCATGAAGGATGCCTGAAGAAGGACGTTTTTACAATTATACTAAAAGGCCTTTCAGTTCGACTATTGCTTAGAGGGCAAAAATCATGTAGTAGATTGTGTGCAATACTTTTTCTCAGTTTTGATTACGTTGATCATAAAGAAGCCTTAAAAATGTGTGTATCAAATATGATAGAATATACTTTATTGAGTTAGAGAAAATAGAGAAAAAGAAAATAGGGTAAATCCTCTCAAATCAGAAATGAGGTCCTTAGTCATTCATAAGTCAAATAGGAAAATACTTTAATTTCAGCACATATATAATAGCAACATCTGTACAATCTGTGATAAAATACCTGTTCTATTTCTATCTCTCTCCACAGAGTGACAGCCAAGCAGTTTGGATGCAGACTAAGAATAATGAAATAATGTGAATGCTACTGGATCAGCTGCAAACACAGAGGAACACTGTTAAATTGTATGCAGGAAAGTACAGAAGAAATATAGACAATTGCACCAACTGGACCAGTTCCTTGTGTTGTGGACAATAATGCAGCATTTTGAATTTGCCTCAGATGACTAGAGGATACTACAAGATAACCATCTCCATGCTACTGAGAGGAACAGAGACACAGGAGGATGTCAACAGAGGCAGAGCATCAAGCAGATGTCAAACTCAGTGTCAAAAAGGAGTCCAGGAGAAGAGGTCAGTTCAGTGGTGGGGGTGCTAATGACATTAACTTTAAGAATTTCTTTAATGACATTGTGCAAACATTGTTCCACCACAGTCTGTTGTCTTTCTTATCATGACCTATTAAGGCAAACATTCCAGCTTCACTGTGTATTATCTAAAAATATTTCTCTCACCATATTTGCCATGCTGCGCACATAGCGTCCGCAAAGGGGGCGCTTGCGAGCACCCTTCTGAAACCTAAAATGATGAACGGGACACCCTATGGTCTCGTGGACTTAACGGACACATGCACGTGGCAGCCATTGTAAGTCCACAAGACTGAAATTGCACAGAAGTGTGCCATTTGGGATTCAGCCTAAGTGAATAGCGGGAACTTAAATACAAACAACTATGATGATAGTTAGTGTCCATGGTTACAGATTAGTGGTGGGAAAATCAAGGAACACAGGAACTGAAGAATTACAAACTAAAAGTCCATGAACAAAACTAAACTGAATATAATGGTGACAACTCTCTTACCACTATGTGATTACCCATGTTGTTTAAAACCTGTATGACTTTCTTCTGTAAAACTCAGAAGAAAATATTCACACTGCTCTTTTCCATACTCTATAAGGTGACCAGAGGCTGTCAAACACCAAAAAACCCATAACAGTTTCATAACAGCAACATCAATTCGACACTTTATATTCCAAGACTTCTGATTTCGTATTAGAGTTTTGGGTGATGAGCAAACTGACATTTAATTTGTTATTTCTAGGGCTGCAACTAACGATTATTTTGATAATCGATTGGTTGGCCGATTATTTCTTTGAATAATCGGACAAAAAGCCCAATTTCCTTTTTTCAAATTTTTATTGACAAAACACACTATTCCACATCCTGCCCAATGCTATCCTTCAAACAAACATGCAATGAAAACATATATAGTGAATATATCTTTATCTATGCTATATGCAAATGAGCTATAAAGCAAATGTTCTGCAAGAACACACACATTTACTCTGGACACAGTAACCTCTTACTGTCATTCCTTTATCCTGTAAATGTAAGAAACGTCTTACATTTATATTCAATTATACGCTGTTATCCCTTTACAGTACACTCTCGTAAAATACTTGAATTACATGTTGACTTCTAAACCAAAATTTAATGTCCAACAACAGATATTTCAGCAAAATGAAAGTTTTGTGCTGAGGAAACATATCACACATTAAAAAGCACACACATCTATCAAAGCACCTGGCAGGGCAAGCCATGTTAAACATTATGCTAATGCATTAGTTTGAAGCTTAAAATAAAGAATTATCATGTTTTTGGCACCTTGGATCACGTACCTTTCCTGCAGCAGCTCAATCTGTTTTTTGTTTTTCCCCCAACTATTTTTAGATGCATTTTGTCCATAGTAATTCGTTATTCAGTGCTGTAATTTGACGTGACTGGTGGAAGTTTTCTGTGCATGGTGGGCAGGATCGACTAATGACATTGTCGATGATTTTCATTATCGATTATTATTAATTTTAACGATTAGTTGTTGCAGCCCTAGTTATTTCTGATAATCACCTTTGTGATATGATCCTCTGTGATATAACCCGCATCGCACAGTCTGAAGATCAACGTGGACAAGACAAAAGTATTGACAGCAGACGGATCACTGGTCATCATTCATCTCGATGGTGACCAAATCGAGTGAGTTCAACAATTTAAATTCCTGGGAACGATAGTACAAGAAAGGAAAGTAGCGACTACAGCAGAGGTCCACACTCGATTTGGTCAAGCAGCTGCAACCTTTTTTTTTCTTCCCTCAAGTGCTGCCTGTGGAAGTGCTCCAACATCTTCATCAAAACTAAGGTCCGCCTCTTCCGGAACCTAAACCTGCCACTTCTTCTCAATGGATCAGAAACTTGGACGTTACTTAAATTACACCTGGCCAAACTTGAGGTCTTTCAAATGCAGTGCCTACGCCAGATTGTCAGTCGACATCAAGGAGCAGATTCAGAAACGGCGATTGCAATGGTTTGACCACATCTGTAGAATGACTGACAGCAGGTTACCATACAAACTCCTCTGGTGAAATCAACCTACCCAGTGGAAAGTCCAACAAACAGCACCAAAGAAAATATGGATCAAACATGTCAATGAAGAGTTGAGAAAACATCTACCTGGACCCCAAGGAAAACGTCTTGTAAACGAAATTCGACAAACATTTGCACCTACAGCAGCGTACAGTCTTAGGAAATGATCCAAACCAAGTACCAGCTAGAGATCAAAGAAGAAGAAGAAGATTTACAAATGTCTCTTGAAGACATAATGGCGTCATGGACTGAGTAATATTTAGTGTGTTTTCACAGATGCTTCAGACACCAGTCACGCTGAGGGCGTTCCCTATGGCATCAATCCAAGATGCAGTGTTGAGTTCCGCTTTGAAAAGTAACATAACAAGTACAATTGTTTGTTAGCTGTCATGTTTTAATATTGTCTCTGATGAGAGATTTACATTTACATTTATGCATTTGGCAGACGCTTTTATCCAAAGCGACTTACATTGCATTATTCTATACATTTGTATCCGAGTATGTGCAATCCCTGGGATCGAACCCATGACCTTGGCATTGCTAGTGCCATGCTCTAACCACTGAGCTACAGGAAAGCTAGATTCAGTATACCTGTGTTCTGCTCTCATTACCCACAAATGATAAATGAAATAGCCTCATCCTTGAATTTTTTTCCATCTCCATAGCAACTGCTGCTTACCGACAAAAATCCATGTGAAAACTGATTTAAGCACAGAGCTGTCATGCAAGCTGCACAAACACACACATAGTAACCTATGGCAATTCTGGCAGAATGTCAAACTTTTATTAAATGAACACGGCCTGTGAAATAATGGCAACAGAAATGGCATTCTGGGTTGAGCACACTGAGACACTTTCATCAATGTTCTTTAAATGTTTAAAACATGCAATACACTTGATAAATGGGTGAAAAATTTCTGCTTGGATTAGGGAAGTAGTCTAAGTAGTAGTCTTGGGCATCATTAGCATAAATTGTGAAGCACCTTATAATAAAAGCAGATGATTTTCACATTTTCCATTTTAATGCTGTCCATACTTGATAAAAAAATGTTAAAAGGTATATATAATACATATCATGCATAAATATAATGTACTTATACATTTAGCAGATTTTATTTTATTTTTTACTGTTGATATTATATGATATTCATGTGTTTCAATAACGCATTTTGTAAACACTGTTTTAAAAAGGTCCTATATAAAAGCACTTTACGTATTTGTAAGTGTGTAAGTAAGTGTTAGAGCAGAAGTCACTAATTTGTGGATTGTGGTCCAACACTCTTAAAGGCTGATATTGCCCACAACCCATTGCGAGGCAGGTGTGTTTGATCAGGGTTGGAGCTAAACTCAGCAGGAAAGTGGATCTCGAGGGCCATAGTTGCCCAGCCCTGCCCTGCCCTATGGATTCTACCCACATTGTGAATCAGTTCTCATTAATTCATTTTTATTTATGGAACCAATTCATATTTATTAATGCAACCAGTCTTGTGTCCAGATGTAGCACATGGTCAGTTGGTGACCTCTTCACCCTGAGAGGTTCTCAAACCTTTCAGGACTCCTTTGATCAAATCAGAATATCCAAGAACCACTTAGTGACAACAGTCTCCCATTTATTCTCCCATTTATTTATTGTGCATTTCTTTGCTTACAAGGTCAGTGATTGCGTTAGTGGCATAATGCATAATTCTGATTAATATTCCTGTAGACATGACTAATCATTGTGCTATTATGCTAAAGACCACCATCAAAATTTGAGCTATGCATTAGAATCCCAGACACACAAAGCTATATTAAAGTTGGAAATATGTCAGACATTAGAAATGACTACTTCTATTTATCTATTTAAAACGTCTCCTTTTTCTGTTCTTATTTGTGTTATTTTTCTATTCTTGTGTTCTTATTTCACTTCTGCCCCTTTCAAATAGTTTTTCAGTTGCAAAAAATAAAATAAAAAAGACTTTTTATATTTTATATTTAAAAAAAAAAGATTTCCAAAAGACTAAAATTATGATTTTATCAAAGTGTGCCAAAAACATGATTTCCTATTTATATGTCCTAACTTTCCTAACTTCTCTTTGGAACCCAGCTGATTCATTATAAAAAAGTGCTGAATATTCTGCATTGAATATGAGGCATATCTGGTCTTTTGTCTCTTGGGGGTTAAAAGGTCAATGAGTTTCTGTGTCACGCCTCCAAAAACTAAACAGCCTCTTGACAGATTGGGGTGTCTAGAGAGTCTCTTCCTCCTCCCCATATGCTGCCATCTGTCTTGCTCTCACCGAACTGTTGAACATTTGATGGCTGACACATGGTCCTTTAGGAAATTCACTGATCTACTTTCATTACAGCGGAACCAATAAGATTATGCATTTTCCTGTGAGTATAGAACAAAAAATATTGAGCAGAGCGGTTTTATGTTTCAGTTTTCAAACCATAAGAGTTAAAGGTGTATATGCTTCACTGATATTTTTATTATTATATTTATCAGCATATTTTTGAAGACACCATGCTGGAGCATCACCATGCAACTGTTTCATTGTGATTCATCACTCCATACACAACTTCTTGTATTCTGCCAAAAACGTGGTACTTTGAAATGGCTTTTAAGTGAATTTGCTTACACCAGTAATTTGTGGTTAAGACCATTAAAAACATTATTTTTTTTTTGCCTAGGAGTCTCTTAAAAGACAAAACCCTTGACATTGTATGAATCAGAAAAAGGTGTATTATATCAATATTGATGCAAGAAAAATACAAAGCTTGACATTTTCACAGCTTTGTCAGCAGCCTTGTCACCTGACCTGAATACTGCGCGCTGATTCGCTAAAACGGACTTATCGGTTTCTGTACACAAACAACAAGGGCGCTTGTCGGTTTCTGCTGCAAAACTTGAACTCGTGGTGCCTCGACAGTGGACAATACCATCTTTTCTGACAAAACGTATTTAGGGTTCAGAACGTGCTATATGTGGAGAATAACAGACAGCAGTCAGTTCATTTTTGAAAAGTGGCATTTATCGGTTTTTGCAAATGAACTCTTCATATGCAATTGGCTGTTCTACCTTTTCTCTGGTGTAATTACAGTTAAATTATCTTTTTGTTATCTGGTAACAGAATATGTACTGGATCAATTTGGTTAGCAGTAGAACTTGCATTAAATATGTTTTTGAACCCATTAAAAACAAAAATGGCAGACAATAATGTGAAAGCAGTTGTTACTGTTGAGCTACTGCTGTGCTGTAAATGTGTAGAGCTCTTCTGAGCATCAGTGAGATTTTTGTTTACTGTCTAAAGCATTGAGAGTAGCATATTAAATTTACATTTAGAATAATTCATTTAGCAGGCTCTTTAATCCATAGCGACTTAAAAGCGACATCTCAAACAATTTGTCAACAATATTCATAGTACACAATGCTTGGCTTTGGCATTAAAAGTATAAACTTTCATATAACGTTAAATGAGTGGAACAGGTAAGGGTTTTGGAAAGCGACCTCACAACCAAGAGCTACTTGTTCACTGACCGTAACTTGCGGGAGGGAGCATACTCTTGAATGAGTATAGGAGGATGTGGCAGTCCTAAAGGCCAGGATCAAGGCTTTAAATTTGATGTGAATGCTGGTGAAGCCAGTGGAGTGGGACCAGGAGAGGTGTGACTGATTGAACCTGAAGGAAGACCCCTGGATCATCTGCTAAGGCTTAGTCATGCTGGCCAGTTGGCTGGCCAATATAAATTTCTAGTAGTCCAGTCTTGAATTTAGTAAAACTTGGACAAGGAGCTGCACAGTGTACTGGATTTCCTGATGTTAAAATTGTGAACCTGCAGGACCAGGCTATTGTAAAGATGTGGTTAGTAACCCTGCAAACATGCCCCTGTGGGGCCGATGCTGGCTTTTTGCCACCGTTCGGGCCCAGAGCAACTTTTGTATCTTTGGGCCCATGCAGGTTTTGTGTAAGCAGCCCACTTTCGTTTCCCATGCTCTGATTGGCTGCATTTTTATACAGCATTTTCTGTTTTCTTAAATGACATACAAATGTATGTAAAATTACAAAAATAATCTGTAATTAATACAATAGCAAAACAGTTTGATGATAAAACGGTCAAATGACTGGCAGTAAAGTAAAATCTCCTTATTTAAATAAGCTGAAAACACTCACATGACCAGCAGCAGAACATTAAACGCTAACAGATCTGTCTAGATCTCAGTATCTTTACTTATTATAATCCAGTTTGACTATTTGTTTCATATAAAACTTTTAGATGTATATGTTTTATTGAAAATAGTCGATTTTGAAGTCACTGTTTTGGAGGTGAGCGTTTGCTTTAGTTGGGATCTTGACCCTTGACTTCCTAACTTTAATGTTTCTCTGGCTGCTGTAACTGTGTATTTCTGAAACACATTTGTTTTAGCAAAAATTGCAAGAGAAATTCTGGTTATATGAAGTTGATTACTTATTGATGATTCAATCAACATGCAGTGGTCAAAATCAAAGAGATGTACATTTTACAGAGTATGATTTAGGAGATATTTGAGTGACAGGTACCCCTGCCAGTCATTGACCATTTATTTTTTTAACAATCATTAACCATTATTTTTATTAATAGTAAACGTTTGGCACCCTGAACTGCCAGATTTATTGTTGTAGATTAATAGTACGGGCCCTGTGTGGGCCCAGTGAGGGATTTCTGGGGCTAAGTGAGGGCTGCCTGTGCAGGGCCAGCGTTAAGGGCCTTTGTGGGCCCAGTGAGGGATTCCTGGGGCTAAGTGAGGGCTGGCTGTGCAGGGCCAGCGTTAAGGGCTTTTGTGGGCCCAGTGAGGGATTCCTGGGGCTAAGTTAGGGCAGCCCGCTGGGGCCCCTTACTTGTTTGCAGGGAAAGCTTAACTGGTCATCAAACATAACCACCAGGTTCCCAGTGTTGAACAGTGATGCTGTGGTTGACTAACAAAGTAGTGCAAAGAGCTCTGCCTTCACAAAGTTGAGCTGAAAGTAACGTCTCTTCATCCAAACTGAGATATCTGAAAGGCAGACAGAGATACAAGCGGTGATGATGGAGTTGGTGGTTTGTAATGACAGACAGAACTACATATGATCTGCATAGTTGGGATAAGAGTAGCCAAGTGATCGTATGATCGACCTTTATGATCGTATTCAGTGAGGTTATATATGGAGAGGGTTTAAGAATACAAAGTACCAAGATTGTCGTTAACAGTTTGAGGGGGCTTGATGTTGCTGATTTTATTCTGGTAGTAACCGAAGAAAAAATGTAATGCTTTTCCTAAGCTCAGGGGACTAAATGGTGAATCTCAGATATCTCTAATTTTAGTATCAATAGTGATGTTTCTCCTAAAATTCCTCAGGAGAAATAAAAATAGTTGACCGTTACAGAATAAAATTTCACAGAAATGGGTTATATCAAGCTTTAAACCGAAATAGCCAATCATGATGACAATCTCTCACTTGTACCAATTAATCACTCTCTTCATTAAGATTGATAATTTGCAGTGGAGCCACACTCCAGTTTCATCTCCCCTCAACCAATCATCTGCATTAGCTAGATGAACCCATGCAATTGGGTCGTTCCCGGCTCTCCAGAGATGATTGGCATTAAAGAATTCACTTGTGCCTATACTGTGGAGAACCTGGCCATTTCCTTTCCTCATGCCCAGTCCGCTCAAACAGTTTGATGAGTGTTCTCATTCCTCCTCATAAAAGCAGAAGTCCTAGTATGACAGTCCTAGTATTCTCAGAACATAGAATGATTACTATTAATGCTCTCATCGACTTGGGAGCTGCAGGCAATTTTATTGACTTTTATCTTTGTGAAAAATTATCTCTCATATCCACTCCGTGTATGCCTTCTGTGTCTGTTACAGTGCTAGATGTTTGGCCCCTTCACAATGGTGCCATTCAACGCTTCACTCAACCAGTTTCACTTCAAATGAAGTTTGCATCATGAACAAATTCAACTGTTGATCATTTGTCTGTCATCCTTGCTTACCCCTGGCTGGCCAAATATAATCCCCTAATCACCTGGACAGATGGAACAGACCAAATCACCAAATAAGGGAACAGCCTGTTTCTCCACCTGCATCAAAACCATCCAACCTTTAAAATGTAATCTCACCATTCTTACTCCCACACCCCCATCAGAGTCTCCGTCCGTCTCTTCATGCTACCATCAACTCTTAACTGTGTTTAACACAACCAAGATATTTACCAAACTCGATCTTTGTCATGCTTACAACCTTGTTCACATAAGTGAGGGTGATGAGTGGAAGATGGCATTCATCACCCATTCAGGCCACTACGAATATTGAGTCATGCCATATGGCCTAGCTAACTCACTGTCCGTTTTCTAAACTTTCATGAATGAGATCTTTTGAGACACGTTGAATCAAAGTATGATTGTTTATATTGTTGACATCCTCGTACATTCAAGCAATTTGGAGTCCCATATCAAACTTGTACAAGAGGTTCTACTTCGCCTAAAGAAGAACCACTTACTGGTCAAAGCGGAGACCATTATTTCCTCTATGTTTCCTCTACCACCTTTCTAGTATTACATGATCGGTCCAGAGAAAGCATGCAGGTTGATGCAGTAAAGAACTGGCCCCTTCCTAATACCATCAAAGTGCTGCAGAGATTCTTGGGCCTCGCTAACTTTTACTGTCAATTAATTTGAAATTTCAGTGCTATCGCTGCTCCCTTCAAATCTCTCCTAGAAGGCCAACCCAAGACCCTCCTTTGGACTCCACAAGCCTCATCAGCATTGCAATCTCTAAAGCATCATTTTACTGCAGCCCCTGTACTCCACCACAGTAAGCCTTCTTTGTAGAGGTAGATTCCTCCAACATTAGTATAAGGAGGAAGCCCTTTCTCAAGGCCACGTCAACCCTGAGAAAATGTACCCATGTGCCTTCTACTCACACAAGTTAAACCCTGTTGAGCAGAACTTTGATGTAGGCTATCAGGAACTTCATGCCATGAAAGCAGCTTTAAAGGAATGACAACACTGGTTGGAGGGTGCTCAACATCCTATCACCATTCTGACTGTTCATCGAAATCTAGAGTATCTAAAAACTGCAAAACGAGTATGCCCTGTATATCTGCCTTAGGGTTCGAATTGATGGGTTTTGAAATAGGGTTTTGCATGCCTGACAACACCATTAAAGGGGACCTATTATGCCCTATTTAACAAGATGTAAAATAAGTCTCTGATGTTCCCAGAGTGTGTATGTGAAGTTTTAGCTCAAAATACCCCACAGATAATTTTTTATAGCATGTTATAATTGCCACTTTTAGTGGTTGAGCAAAAACGCGCCGTTTCAGTGCGGTCCCTTTAAATGCAAATGAGCTGCTGAGGGCGGAGCTTCACGAGCTCGTTCTTCCTGTCAGGATTCAGTCATGACACACTATAATGTCAGAAACTGCGAATATATGCTGCATGGAGAACAGGTATAGTTTAGTTCAATTATGGTTACAACTTATATTGCCGCCTTGTTTTTAATCCACTATATTAGTACAGGCCTGTTGTACCGTCCAAATGATGGCCAAAACTATACAGATGAGTTTTATGACGTTTATTGTACTTCACACAAAAGATGAAGCGTCCGTTTTCAATCACTGAGAGCTTAATAAAACAGTGCAAGTGTGCATTAAAATATTATCCATAAACTCTCTCTCTCTTATCCTTGTATTATCACCAACAAACATTGCAAATAACACAGAAACACTCATTACAACTAACAGTAAACAAATGTATAAAGACCTTATGCCTTTCGGGTGGTGCTTAATAAACTTTATACCCGTAAATAAACTCAGATGAACTGTAATAAAGTGCCCTCACCTTCATTACTGCCGTATCCAGTATCATTCTGGAGACTTTAAGCTGATCACGAACAGTTTTTACTTGTATATCCTTGAGTAGCACATTTTAGCACAGTCTCTGTTTTGTATTGTCCCTTTGTATTGATAATCGTTCACTAAGCAGTCCGGTGTGAAATGATTCGCGCAGATATAAATGAATTTAGACAGAACTGAGGGAGCATTTTCCTGGAAATCCACCTCGTTTTCAGCAGCTCAGATTTAGGGAGTAAATGAAGAGAGCTATGTGGATTAATCCATCCAGCTACAGAACACCTAAAATGCTTGGGAGACATTCTCGTCAGTGCAGCAATGGCGGACTCGCTGTAAACAACGTGCTCTGGGCGGTTCTATGTTCAAACTTAAGTGTCAGTCAACACTGTGGGCGGGGCCTGTGGCTTTTGTGACGTCACACTGCCAGGGATCTGGAAACGGCTTGTTCTGAGACACTGCTTATGATTTATGGGGATTTAAAAGAAAGAATTGGGTGGATTTTTATCACTAAAGGGTGGTTGTGTACACACACTGCCAACACACATTTATGTCCAAACACCAGGCAAAAGTGAATTTTGCATAATAGGTCCCCTTTAAACTCTGCAAATGGACCTTCATTCTGTCTGAGTCTGCATCCAATGTCACATCAGGAAATATCTTTAATTCACAAAATTAAAATATCATAAAATATAAGCATTTACTAAGTAAAATGTTTGGTAGTTTATGAAAATTGTTTCTTTGTCCATAACATTTCTGTAATGGCAGCCAAGATTCTTTAAAAAAAAGGGAAATTTTGCCAAGACTTTGTCACAACGTTGTCAGAACATATTACACTGACCAAAGTATCACATTACCATAAAATGATCTATGTGCACATATGCATAATGAATATTCCAGCATAACACTCTCTAAATGGTTACAAGATTTATTAGCTTAAATAAATTACAGTCTTACTCCATCTATCTCTCTGTTTGTGTAGGTCAGGATCGCAGTGAGCAGGCTCTGATTCAGCGCTTCAGAGGGGATGGCATCAGTTACAAGGCCAAACTGATTGGGATTGATGATGTGACGGCCACACGTGGTGACAAGCTGTGTCAGGACTCCATGTTGAAGCTAAAGGTAAAGATTCCTCATAGCAGTGGAAAGAGCAGGAAGTGTGATTGCTTGAGAGAAGCTATGTTAGGATATGAAAGACAGTGGAACAATGCTGGAAAACACATTAGCAATTATAAATGCAATGTAAATGCAAACAAAGACAACTCTTATTAAATTTTGTTACATAAATATTATATTGGAAATGGAAGTTTTTTCCTTGCTTATTATAGTTGCTAGTGAAGGGTTTGGCATTAGCGTTGTTATTTTCCTATGGCTGTAGAGTCATTAATCAGTAAGCTTTGGTGTTTGGCTCAAAAACCTGGCAGCAGAAGAGCAACCATAAACTGCTTTGCACAATGTTTTTTTTTTTTTTTTAATCAAGTCCTACTGTGTGGTCCTGCATTTATAGACTTTCTTGGGTAAGACACTTCAGTTTTCTAGACTTCCATCTGTTGCTTTGATCTAGATTTTCAGGTATAGTGGACAGCAGGCATGAGCACTCTTTCCCACTCATCACTCTGGAAAAGATTCATGCGAGTATTATCCGGCTTCTGTGAGCAACATAAACAGATGTGTTTTGACCTCAGACAAATAATCAGTCAGTTATGTTTAATGTGGAATAAGGTTCTTGACCTTATTCGTGCCTTCGCAACATCAACTCGGTTGATGTAACGAGGAGTTAACAGAATTGGGATCCACGTGCGGCTTTATTGCAAACAATACTTGCAGTACAACAGGCAGAGGTAAATCTCTGGCAACAGATATATCCAAGGCAATGCAGAGACATAATGATAATCAGGGCTCAATTTGAGGGGGGGATGCAGGGGGATAGCATCCCCCTTGTTAAAAAAATGACAGAAAGCATCCCCTCTATAAAGCCACCATCCCCCCTTACCATCCCCTTTAGATTAGCAGTGATATGTATTATGAAAAAGTTATCATGGAAACAAAATTTTAAAATTCTCTGTATGATAATTTACAAACTATAAATAACAGCGATTGACCAATCAGAACTCAGTATTGTAACGCGCTGCGCACAGTCAAGCCAGAGCTCTGATTCAAGCAAGCTTTTGTCATTTTTCGCGCTTGTTTGTTCAGAAAGATCAGGAGATTGGTTCAAGCGCACCTTTTGACGTTCTTTAAAAAGAAAAGAACAGAAGGTATGATATTACTTTGATTAGTGTTTTAAGAAAATTCCCCTGACACATTAGAACGAAGAACGAACATAGTTAAAGTGCACTGATGCCATAAGGGATTGTTGTCAAATTGAGTTATTGACAGTGAATGTCATCAACGAGGTGATAATGTACACGTTTATAGGCTGTGTTAGCTACATGTACACATGTACATGTGTTTATTTATTTTATTTATAAAAAACTACAGGCTCTGTTCATATTCCACTGCTGCATGAACCATACATTCAAGAAACAGCTAACAAAGACTACTAATTGTTCGATATTAGAACTCAAGTGTTGCATTTAATTCAGAAATAACTCTAGGCCTACTATTCGTTTTGTCCAAACTATCCAATGATAGATCTCTGGAGTGCTGAAAACTGTGCACTCAGTTTTCAGCACTGACACTTATTTTTGACTCAAAAATAAGTGTCATTTAGAACACATTTATAGGGGTATTTTTATTAAAAAAATAGGGCTGCACGATTAATCGCATGCGATTGTCACGCGCATTTCGTCAGTAAAGCCGGTTCCCTGATTACCGCTAAATCGCCATCACCTGCTTTCAAATGGAGCGGCATTTAATAGACAAAGCCGTAGATCACTGACAAGCCACGCAATATCGCGTTCATATCGCAGATGAATCGCCTTCGATAATGAACGCGATATTGCGTGGCTTGTCAGTGATCTACGGCTCTGTCTATTAAATGCCGCTCCATTTGAAAGCAGGTGATGGCGATTTAGCGGTAATCAGGGAACCGGCTTTACTGACGAAATGCGCGTGACAATCGCATGCGATTAATCGTGCAGCCCTATAAAAAAATAAATAAATGTGTATATATATATATATATATATATATATATATATAGGCCTATGTTACAGGGTTTTTCCTGCATAGAGAATTATGAGGCCGCCTTTGTCAAATTTTGTGCCGCCTCCAGCTGTCGACAAAACTCAAACAGGCAGTCATATGCTCAGATATCTTTCCACCGACACGGTTCTCTTACGGGTTCCCGGCCATTCTCGAACCGTTCAATGATCGCGGTTATATCCTCGGCTACTGTGGATAATCCACGGGTCGTGTGGGCCAAGTAATAAAAAATAACATTCCAATTAATTGTGGGTGGATGAGAGATAAATCATTAATGTGTTGATTTTAATAAAGACATGGAACTCTCATTTCACTGTAAGACGCAACGAACATATGCCACTCTTTTACTTTCGTTTTCAACTCAACATTTCTATTCAGGGAAACCAATCAAGGAAAACATGTGCCTTGAGCAACTCCTAGTGGTCATTAAATAAAACACAAAGGAAAAAACCCCTAGGCAGACCGATTTTACCACCTCTGCCAAAAATAATTTAATGAATAATGCCTATTTTTCTACTCTTTAAACCAATAAATAAAAATGTTAAAGGTACAACATTACCCCCCACCCCCAGCAATGACCACACCATCCCCCTTGAATTTTTTTACAATTCGACCTCTGATGATAATACAGGCAAATGGTCAGGGCGGCAGCAAACAATATGTAGAATAGCCGAGCAAACAGGCAGAGAATCAAAAGGGCTGGCAGCAACGGCTTGAAACAGGATAAACAGTACAGGGTCATACACAAGAGATTACACGAGATCAATAAACAGGAAAGAACTCTCAGCCATGACAAAACAAGACTTCGCAAGGTGTGCATGTGTGTGTGGCATAAATAGTCCACAAGATGAGGAACAGGTACAAGAGAAATCAGCTCCAGGTGCGGGGTGAAGGGAAATGTAGTCCGAAACAGGTTAATACTCCAGTGAAGGGGCCCTCTGGTGGTGATCGGAGGGAGTCACAGAGGCTTGATTTGTGACAGTTGAAATCAATGTAAAAAGTATTGTTTATTGCAGTTAAGTTAAATCGAGTGTTTTTTTGTTTGTTTTTTTGGATAGAGTGTTTTTTTCTCCCCAGATTGTTTCAGATCCATGGTTTCTTCAGTGTGGTTTTATGTTGTTTAGATTGAAAAGGGATGGATTCCAACAATTTTACCACAAAGCCATAGATTTCTAGTATACTGAATGTTCTGGCTAGCTGGTTCTCAGCTGTCAGTAAATAATAATATAAGCTTCAGTATTCCCTATGTTCTTGTCTCAGTGTTGAGGACCGCTGACATTGGAAGCCATCCACAGTACATTCAGAAAGTATTCAGACCCCTTCATTTTTTCACATTTTTGTCACATAACAAAATGTGAAAAAAAAGTGTCTGAATTCTTTCTGAATCTACTCTATGTATATATTGTAGTTAAGCCACTGAGCATTGTCTTGACAGATCAAGGTTTCAACCCTGCTCCAAGTGACCATGCAGTGTGCTTAGAATTGCTTTTTATTATTCAACACAAGGTGAATACAATTAGAGAGTCTGCTTCAGACTTCAGTCATGATCTGTTTCTTTTCTGCCCTCAGAAGTCTGAGAAAATTAGCAAATTAGACATCCCTTTCAAATGTTTAGAAGTGCTGAATGTGAAACAAGAGTGACCTTACATATTATGCAGAACACAGCACATTTATATCCACGCTTGCTTGTAATTCTTCTCATACTTATTTTTTATTGTTTATTGCTACAGGGAATTGCTGCCTCAGCACGGTCAAAAGGGAACCACAAACAGAGAATATTCTTGACTGTGTCTTTTGGTGGAATCAAGATTTATGATGAGAGATCAGGGGTAAGAGTATTCTAGAAGTGTATTCTAGTTTTATTAGTGTAAATCCTACATCTCTTTAACCCTAATTGTGATCCTTGTTGTGTTAGATAAACACTGCTCTAAATGTAAATATAATTTATGATATCTGAAAATTATAAGCAATATGAACGCGAGTACTAAATATCAGCATAACTGTGATTCATCTGTAGGAAGGAGATAGCAGGTAATTACAGCCATGCTAATATTCAGTACTACAGCACAATCCTGGGTTCACTTTTTTTCCCCATGCTCTTGCATGTAGAACTACTTTCTTATGCACATGGTCAACCCTACTGGTCGAGACTTCACAACAGTCCGTTGCCATCATTTTCTGTTTCTGCTCTTCATGATGCACTAAAAATGAACTGCAGTCAGGCCAGTCAAGCACACACACTGTCAATAAAACCACAGTGCTTTTGCACATGCAAATTGATGCATGACATTTAAATGGAAAATGGCATATTTTTATGTTGTAAGGTGTGTAAAAGAATAAAGCAAGAACTGAATCCAGACAGCAAGCATTTTATGCATGGAAGCATGTGAACTTTTCATCTCCAACTCCATAACTGAACTGAACTACATCTTGTCTCCCTTCACGTTTCTGGGTTACACTGCCATCTAATGATCATTCAAAGAATCACAGTAATTCACACAACACATACTGTATCAAGGATATGTTAGCAGTTTGATTTTTTTCCTTAGGATTTTTAAATGCATTTATGGTGAAGTTTCTGCTACAAAAATTGTGTGTAGATGTAGGCATGGGCAAGGGTGGGCTGTGTGTTGAAAAGGGAAAGGTGAAAACTGTGACATTCAGCTGCAAAATAGCACGATAATAGATTTTTTTTTTTGTTGGCCAAAAACAATGACACAATGTACATTACATACATAAAGGCTGCTTCAGTCCATCGTGGGCCAGACATAGTCACACGAGAAAAATTTGCGGGCAGTGCATAGGTGACTTTTTGGTGCCTGTAAAAAAGCCTGGTGGTGCCTACAGCAGTGATCGTGATGTGGCCACTGTTAATGTACCACAGACTCCCTCTTCTTCAGCTTCCGCTCATGTAATAACTCTCTCCACCCCAGTGCCACAAAGTCATGCAGATTAAAGTGAAATACTGCACCTGAATTTGACCCAATTTTCTCTAGATACCCTAAAAATGTAGGAGTCAGAGTACTCCTTTCTGAGCAATGGTGGGTGGACTTGTGAATAGAGATTTTTTTTTTGTTTTTGTTTTTTGCATGAACTGGTAATATGAAAATGGCCTTGTTTTAGTAACTGTTTATGACATAATGATGTGATAACATCCCCGATCCTCAGGTCTTACAACACCATCACTCGGTACACGAAATCTCCTACATTGCCAAGGACACAAGGGACCATCGCGCCTTTGGCTATGTGTGTGGGAAAAAAGGCAACCACAAATTTGTGGCAATCAAGACAAGCCATTCGGTTTGTGGTCATAGACCTTAATATTTCTAAATTAATCTTGCTTGTTAAAAGCGACTGTATTTTTCTTTAACCTTAGTTATCCTCTTGTAGGCAGAGCCAGTTATACTGGACCTGCGTGACCTTTTCACCCTTGTCTATGACATCAAACAGAGGGAGGAGTCACAAAAAAAGTCTCAGAAGGACAAGCACTGTGAACAAGCAATCTATCAGGTAAGACCCTGAACTAAGTTCTTCAAAAACATTATTCATAAATTGCTGATGACTGTTTGTGGGTTGCCAGAAATGACTGACATATAAATCAGATAAATCCTACAATCTCTCATATGAAATAGAAATCGTTCAAGAGGGTGTTTTGAGCAACAATTTTCTCTGCTGCAATTGCTGTAAAACATTCCTTTAGAGAAAACATTTACAACTTAATGAGATCCATCCATTTCCCAGACACCTTGATCTTTGTAGTGTCGCAGGGATGCTGGAGCCTATTGGGCCGCAGGCAGGGAAACACCCTTATTGAGATGTTTCAGAGATTTATCGAAGTTTACAACTCCTTTTAACTTGACTACAGGCTGAACAACTGTTTCATTGTTAGGACTGTATGCCACCATGTTGAAAATACAGAATAATATGTTTTCATGTAAATTATGTTTACAGCAGCACAGCTTCTACTGAAGAAAGTAGGATGTTTCCGTTTCAGTCACTTAAAGGATTAGTCCACTTTTAAATAAAAATTCCCTGATCATTTACTCACCCCCATGTCATCCAAGATGTCCATGTCCTTCTTTCTTCAGTCGAAAAGAAATTAAGGTTTTTGATGAAAACATTCAAGGATTATTATTATCCTTATAGTGGACTTCAATGGACTCCAAACGGTTGAAGGTCAAAATTAGTTTTAGTTCAAAGGGCTTTAAATGATACCAGACGAGGAATAAGGGTCTTATCTAACGAAACGAGATTTTCTTAAAAAAATACAAATGTATATCTATTCTTCAAAAAGCTTACGCTGTATGTCCTGCGCCTTCCCTATTGTACTTACGGAAAAAACGGAACTGGCGCCGCGTTCTTTCCGTAAGTTGAATAGGGAAGGCGTAGGACATACAGCGTAAGCTTTTAGAAGAAGGCGGAATGGCGAAGCACTTGCAAGGTGATCGTTTGTGTTTATAAAGCATATACAGTTGTATTTTTTTTATAGAAAATGACAGATCGTTTCGCTAGATAAGACCCTTTCATTGTTATTTTTCTCTGCCATTGATGGAAATTTCTGGCAATCCATGTTTTCAATGTTATACGGTAGAGGGTGCTGTTACGCATCTTCCAAAAGAGTACATAATCTGTAAAGCACCAGCAGAAAGTGATAAAATCATTGCTTGCACATATAAAATAACGCTATCATCTGACATTAAACAGCATATAAGTCAAAATTGAATAATGTTATCGGATGTAATGTCGACCCAGGACAAGGTATAGGACTGTGAACCTTTGGGGGTGTTGATGGACTTGATCTACTCTGTTTTTTGTTTTGATAAATTGCATATTCAGATATTCATACAACAAAAAATTCTGGGGGCCAAGAAATATTTGTGAAAATGGTCAAAAATGCTGGCGCTGGCTTTAAAAAAAAAAAGAAGTTAAAAATGTACTTCCAATAATGCCTGTTTTTCTTAATGACTGACACAGACGATTCTGGAAGATGAGATTGATGATCCAGTCTATCAGGTGAGTGGTTGTCAATCTCAATTACCACTTAACCTGATTTTATAAAGAACTGACATTCTACTTGATTTTATTATTATTTAACTCCTCCATTTAAGTGTTGTTGATATTGTTTGCATTTGATGCTTACAGAACCATTCAGCTCCTGTCATTGGCAGTGTATTGACATGCAGTCATGTTTTGTGGTTCTGTGTATATGTTCTACTGAGAGTCATAAACAGCCCCACTGGATGTACTGTACTGATATGTAGAACCCAGTGCTCACTCGCTCACACTGAATACAGACAACTTTAACTGTCATTTAACCATCCATATTTTATCTCCAAACAGAATCCCTTAGATAGAAGCTCTCAAAAGTGGTTTAGTTAAGCTTTGAAGCATTTGCACCAGTTTGTGATGGAAAAAGTCCAGTGTATTTACCTGTTGAAATAGTAATTTTCTGGATGTTATTTTTGCATTTTTATAAATTAAATGTATATTATTTTAGATTTGGCCTATATAATATTATCAGATAAAATGATCCTGCCCAGGAGACTTATACCACCCATACACTACATGACTTCCAAAGTTGTTGTATTGCTTTTTAATTTGCGCAACTGTCCATCACCGCCGATGTCAGTTCCAGTCAAAACATTTGTATCAAACTCAGGTCTAGATATTTAACCTGCTAAATATCTCTCAGGCATCTGCTACGCATTGCCACGTCTCTTACATAAAGTCTTTGACAATTCACACCTAGCGATCGTCACTCATGTTGACTCAAGCCATGATTTGCGTCAAGATTTTGTTGGTGATCTCTGTTAACTGTTGGCAGTCAAGGCTAACAGTGTGTGGGCAGCATTAATGGAATTGTCAGTTAAGTATCAACTTCTCATGTTTTTAGATAGATTTCTCCTAAAATTAGGAGAAAAAATATATGCATACATTAAGAGTATAGAGATATATATGTTATGCCGATCAGGCATAACATTATGACCACTGACAGGTGAAATGAATAACACTGATTATCTCTTCATCACGGCACCTGTTAGTGGCTGGGATACATTAGGTAGCAAGTGAACATTTTGTCCTCAAAGTTGATGTGTTAGAAGCAGGAAAAATGGGGAAGTGTAAGGATTTGAGCGAGTTTGACAAGGACCAAATTGTGATGGCTAGACAACTGGGTCAGAGCATCTCCAAAACTGCAGCTCTTGTGGGGTGTTCCTGGTCTGCAGTGGTCAGTATCTATCAAAAGTGGTCCAAGGAAGGAACATTGGTGAACCGGCAACAGGGTCATAGGCGGCCAAGGCTGATTGATGCACAATGGGAGCGAAGGCTGGCCCATGTGGTCTGATCCAACAGACGAGATACTGTAGCTCAAATTGCTCAAGAAGTTAATGGGGCTGCATATGGGGCTGCATAGCCGCAGACCAGTCAGGGTGCCCATACTGACCCTTGTCCACTGCCGAAAGAACTGGACCACGGAGCAATGGAAAAAGGTGGCCTGGTCTGATGAATTTAATTGAAATCAGGGCTGTTTTGGCAGCAAAAGGGAGACCAACACAATATTAGGAAGGTGGTCTTAATGTTATGCCTGATCAGTGTGTGTATATATATTATATATATATAAACATGTTTCAGATTACTTTAGGGAAATTTGATTCATATTGGTATTTCTGACTTTTGATCACAGATTTTGGTATCTTGGCATCTCTTCTGAAAATGGGAGACTTGTGAGAGGAGAAGTAGGAGAAACAACAGAAAAACAATTAAGAAATGAATGAGATACTGTTGATCTTCTATCCTGTGGAAACAAAAAGGGCCAGCCTACAGTTACCAAAGATACAAAATATTTTTTATTGATAAATAGTCAGCAATGAATGTTCTTAGTGTTGTCTCTGTCTGATTAGTTCCATATGGGGCCTTTCTCATTTTCTTTCCCAACTCCTTGTAGTACATTGTGTTTGAAGCTGGACACGAGCCCCTCCATGGCCACCAATCAGAGGAGAGCGTTTACCAGGTACTTCCTTGAGCCACTCCCCTCTTCGCCCACACCTCTACAGATAAGGGCTGCATCCGAAAACCTAGGTAGCTGTCTTGCTGCCTCGCTGCCTTTTAAGACAATGACTTGTATGGCAGCGTTTGTGCATGAAGGCACCTTACGAAACTGATTTCGGACAGACAGCGTAACAGTTTAATGATCTACAGCAAAATAATGCAAGCTTTGGTGAGAACTAAACAAATATTTAACTACTACAGTAGTAAGTTCTCGCTAGAAATGACATCAAAATTGGAAAATGTTGGTCAAAATCGTACATTTATACACAAACTGACCAGAAAACGCAACTTTCGGACACCATCTTTATTTTTCTAGCTCAACTGTTACAGAATGGACACACAGGATTGCGGGATATCAAAGGCAGATAAGGATACATCTATGCTGCCTTCAAAAATCGATCAGATGAAGGTATCTCATGAGACAGGAAGTGAAGCTAACGTTGGATTTGGACATGCCTTGACGCCTTCCTACCTTGAAATGTGTCCTAAGAAGGCAGCATTTTCCAGTTTTCGGACGCAGCCATAGCATCACAAAGAAGGGGAATCTAAAAATAGTTTTCCTATAATATTATCTCCCCAAATTAAAATGTTCAATAATCTGTCAGTTTAAAAAGTATACTCAAACATACCTACAATAGATGCAGTGCACATATAATGAAATATTACTGAAGCACCGCAGTAGCCTTGTGTTAATTTACTATAATTTTTAGGTCCCCACAAGTCATCAGAAAGACGGGATCTATGATGTTCCAAAACACCATATGACTGTAGGTTCTCTCATATCTCAAACATTCGCTCAACCTCCCAGTCCCTTACCTCCATCAAACAAACCTCTCAGTGTTCTTCCCCCTTCTTCATTTAAAGATTTCAAGGATTAGTTCTGAATCCCATAGCGAATTGAAAGCGATTGCTGTACTAAAATATTTCTTTGTTGTTGTCCACATTGTGAGTCTTTCAGTATTATTCAATGTAGCAACATTATACAAGGAAAATGGATGAGGGGAAAATAAAACAGAGGTTTGTTTTGGGGGTTCACCTCTAGTATGGATGTACTGCATGGATTTCGAAAAAGTTAATGTGACAATTGCAATGCATTAAAGGTTACACTTTATTTCGATAGTCCACTTTAGATATTCTACTAACTAAGCAATAAGTCAACAAACTCTCATTTGTTTGCAACTACATGTCAAATAACTCTCATTAGAGAATTAGTAGGCTGTTAGGTTAGTAGAATAAGCTAACATGTAGTTGCAAAATTACTTATAATAAAGTGTTAGCAGATATTAAGCAGACAGTCTACTAATACTCTGACTGCTAGTTGGTATGTAGTTGCAAAGTTACTCATAGTTACTAGAACGTCTCAAGTGGACTATCAAAATAAAGCATTGCCTGCATTAATGACAAATATTTTTAATAAAGTTTTTTTTGACCAAATGAAATAAAGATGATGATTGGCCTTGAACAACAAAAAAGAGGGATGTCTTCCTAAAATTTCAAGAGGTTATTATTTTATAACAATCTTACGGGGAAAAAAAATTGAAGATCCACGCATACATTGCAAAATCCCAGACAGATCTATAAAAGTCAAAACAGAGCATTGCTTTCACCAGATTGAATCCATGTTAAATGATTATCAATCCATTTCACAGAGTGTTATTGCTTGTCTGTTCATTCAGTCGGAGCCTATCGAGTGCCTGGAGCTTTCTTTGCATAAATCTTCTGCAATGTTTGCTCACACATGCCAAACATTGATCTTGCTTGAATCTTTGAACACCTGCGTCTTCTGGTGTGATTTGCTAGCTTTTCTACAGAACATGACCATTGTGTTGGTTTTCTTTTTTCTGTTCTGCATACACATTGGGTTCTGGTTAAGTGGTCATCATCCACCTCACTGATTGTACCCTCTGTTTTTTTTTATTTTTTTTTTTATGTTTGTTGACTGATCCCCTTCAGTAGTTGTGTCATTCAAATGTCATCATTATCCTCATTGAAACCTTCCCTTGTTAATCACTATAGCATGTGTAGTAGTTACTGTATTTTAGGGAGCCCCTAAAGGACCTTTGCAAAAATAAAAATACAGACTTTATTGTGTGCGCATGAGAAATGAGAAACTTTTCACGTGAGTACGTAATTTTTTAATATTTTTTTTGCATGCTCACACGTTACAATTTCCGGTTTATGTATACTGTCTATAACCTATTTCCTTTGTGTGTCACTGCCATTTAACTATGAAGAAAATGAGAGATGCGCATTAATAAATAACGCTCTATTAGCTGAAAAGTTGGTTCGTTGAGGCAGTATACCTCTAAAATCATGGGCTTATATCCACTTGCATCTGTGTCGGCTGAGAAATGGGCTCATGGCGCAATATACGGCTGTGTGCATTGTCCTATTTGCCAAGTTTGAGCCTCCATAAAAAAAATCTGATATAGTAAAAAGTGCTCAAAATTAGTTTTTTTGTTTGGACAGTACATCATATTTCAAGGCCTTATGTCTGCTTTAATGAATTTAACTCTGTGGCAGCCAAGAAACCGCACCGTGAAATGGGCTGTTGGTGCAGTAGCTCAGTGTGCATTGATGCTAAGTTTAATGGTTCATAAATAAACATTGGTAGAGTAAAAAGTGGAAAAAAAAATTGGATTTCATTAGGGCAGTATATTTATATTGTCCCATATAAACCTTTAACGGCCATTATTGGTAGAGTAAAATATACAAAAATTTTGTATTTCACAAGATAAAAACACTCTTTATTAAACCACTTTGTTGGATTTAACGCATTCCTTACAGGTGGCCGAGAAATGCTGATTTTTTAATTCAGTTCTAACAACGCTTATTGCAAGCAGAACCATAGACATAAATGACTTTAGAAAGCGTTGCATTATATAAAGAGGAGTTTCACTCTTAAAAAAAAATTACAAACGAATAAGTAGCTAGATTCAGCCTTTTTTTTTTTTTTTGCATTTGTCCTATTATGGGCTCCATAGTATTTCCACTGTCGAAGCATTATTTGATTGTTGATCCACTAATGGATTAATAACTATTCCATTTGTGGACTGCTCTCCTCAGTGAGCACTAATCAAAAAGTATTCTTTGAACTTGTGCAGATAGTTGCAGTTATGTGTTGTAGAATGCCTTCCAGTATGGCTTTATATCTCCTTTATCTTTCTCCCTGACTGTATTGCAGAATATAAACCAGTTTGATCTTTTTGGTGACATGGCCACCCCCCCAGACATCCTTTCAGTAAGTAAACCCCAGGAGAACAATCAACCTTGTGGTCAGTCTCACTTTTAATGCAAACTGATTAAATTACATATTTTAATAGTACCCAACTTAAAGGGATAGTTCACCCAAAATTTAAATTCTGTCATAATTTACTCAACCTCAAGTTGTTCCAAAGCTGTATGAGTTTCTTTCTTCTGCTGAACACAAAAGAAGATATTTTGAAGAATATGGGTAACAACAGTTGATGGGCCCCATCAACTGTTTGGTTATGCTGGGTACACACCACAAGATAATCGGGCTGATTTTGGGCCGATTTCTCCCCTTCCGACAATCCTAGGTAATGTCCCGATTCTCTTGATGGTTCTACAGATTATTTTATCAGATTTTCCTGTGGTCTGAGGTGTGTTAAGAGTGACTGAATCTGTTCGGAAGAACGTCAGAGGCGCCCCGATTGCAAATCAGAAATCCTGATGTGTGGGGGGAACCCTGAGGACAAACGCGCGCATGCTCTGGAGATTATCACGTGAAACGAAACCAATCAGAAAGCGAGCTGACAGAAGACAGAAGCATAAATGGAGGATCAGCTTGTCGATTTGTGGCAACAGCACAAGTGTTTATACAACGTGTCCTGTAAAACATACCAAAATCATTCCAAACACTATCAACGCAATTTCTTCCTGCCTGAAGTCTTGAGAGATTTTGTTAGGTATGAACAAAGGAAGACCAGGGCGGGAAGCGGTTAACAGTCTTTATTGAATAATGTAAATAGTCCTCTCTGAGTAATTAGAACACAAATCCTAGGCATAAACCAGAGCCAGAACAGAAACAGCCAGACGAAAGAAAATCTTCATAAACTTCCACGAGGACAGAGGCCGGGACCCCGAGATGCATTCAGCTGTAAATTAGGCGGAAGGTGAAGCCTTACTGCGACAGGGCTTATGACCTTTACAATGCAGAATGGTCCAACAAAGCGGGGAGACAATTTACGTGATTCGGACTGGAGAGGTAAATTTGAAGTGGATAACCACACTCTTTGACAGCAAACGTAGCGAGGACTCTTAATTCGGCGTTTATTGGCCGAAACTGTCATGCGTCTTCTAGCTCGACAGAGAGCAGATCGCACTCTCCTCCAGGTGCGTTTGCAACGGCTAATAAAAGCTTGCACTGACGGAACACTAGATTCAGAGTCTTGGGACTCAAATAACAGAGGTTGATAGCCGAGACAGCAATGGAAGGGCGAAAGACCGGTAGCAGATGAGGGAAGCGAATTATGGGCGTATTCGGCCCAGGATAGTTGCTGTGACCAGGACACGGGATTCTGATGGGTGAGACTGCGAAGCATACGGGCGACAATCTGATTAGTCCGTTCTGCTTGACCGTTCGTTTGGGGATGAAACCCAGACGAAAGGCTAACGGATGCCCCAATGAGGCGACAAAACTCCTTCCAGAATTGAGAAGAAAATTGAGGGCCTCTATCAGACACAATATCAGTTGGTAAACCATGTAGCTTAAAAACATGATCAACCATGATCTGGGCAGTCTCCTTGGCAGAGGGGAGTTTAGCGAGTGGAATAAAATGGGCCGACTTAGAGAAACGATCTACCACGGTCAGAATAACGGTGTAACCCTCCGAGAGAGGAAGTCCGGTGATAAAGTCGAGAGCTAAGTGAGACCACGGTCGTGTAGGAAACGGTAACGGACGAAGTAGACCGGCCGGAGGGGAATTGCCAGCCTTAGTCTGCGCGCACGTATTGCAGGAGGTAATAAACCGTCGCACGTCTCGTTCCAAAGAAGACCACCAAAAGCGCTGACGGATAAAAGCGAGGGTGCCCCGGACGCCGGGATGGGCAGTCAATTTAGAGGTGTGTCCCCATTGAAGGACAGCTCGACGCGCGGATAAAGGAACAAAGAGGAGCCCCTTTGGACAGTTGCGCGTGACTATGACTCGAGAAAGAGAACGCTTAACCAGCTTCTCTATTCCCCAGACGGTCGTGCCAACAATATGACCCGGGGGAATAATCTCCTCGGGCTCAGAAGAAGAAGAGGAGTCAAAAAGACGAGATAGCGCGTCAGGCTTGACGTTCTTGGTACCCGGGCGATACGAGATGGAAAAATCGAAACGGGTAAAGAATAGAGCCCAGCGGGCTTGACGAGCGTTTAGTCTCTTGGCCTTGCGGATATATTCTAGGTTTCGGTGATCTGTCCAGACAATAAAAGGAACGGGAGCTCCCTCAAGCCACTGTCGCCATTCGCCTAACGCTAGACGGATGGCGAGCAGTTCGTGGTTGCCCACGTCGTAATTGCGCTCAGCAGGAGAAAGACGGTGAGAGAAAAAAGCGCAGGGGTGTATCCGTCTGTCAGCGGCGGACCGCTGGGAAAGAACAGCCCCGACCCCCACTTCAGAGGCATCGACCTCGACTATAAATTGTTGAGTGAATTCAGGAGTAAGAAGGATAGGCGCAGTAGTAAAAAGAGACTTGAGAACGTCAAACGCTGTCTGCGCAGATTCTGACCACCTAAACTGGGACTTGACTGAGGTCAGAGCTGTAAGAGGAGCGGCTACTTGACTGAAACCTCGCATAAAACGACGATAAAAATGTGCTAACCCGAGAAAACGTTGTAGCGCGAGGCGAGAGTCGGGCACGGGCCAATTAGTGACCGCCTGGACCTTGGCCGGGTCCATACTGAACCCCTCTGCCGAGATGACTGAACCTAGAAACGTAACTGAGGGGGTGTGGAAAGAACATTTCTCTGCCTTTACATAAAGTCGATTCTCCAGTAGACACTGGAGGACACGACGAACATGTTGGACGTGCACCTGGAGTGAAGGCGAAAAGATCAAAATGTCGTCGAGGTAGACGAACACAAAGACGTTGAGCATGTCCCGTAGGACGTCATTGACTAAGGCTTGAAAGACCACGGGGGCGTTTACCAATCCGAAAGGAAGAACCCGGTATTCAAAGTGCCCTAGGGGCGTGTTATACGCGGTCTTCCATTCATCCCCCTCCCTTATGCGCACTAGGTGATAGGCGTTGCGTAAATCGAGCTTTGTGAAAATCTTAGCTCTCTGCAAGACCTCGAAGGCAGATGACATCAGTGGCAAGGGATAACGATTCTTGACAGTGATATCATTTAAACCCCGATAGTCTATGCAGGGACGCAGGGAGCCGTCCTTCTTTTTAACAAAGAAAAAACCGGCTCCCGCTGGAGACGAGGACGGAACGATGGTACCGGCGTTGATCGAATCAGAAAGGTATCTCTCGAGCGCCTCACGTTCGGGAGCGGATAACGAGTATAGTCTTCCCCGGGGGGGCGTTGTACCTGGGAGAAGATCTATACTGAGGGGGAGAGAAGTGGCCCGGGAACGACTGAAGACCTCCCGCAAATCATGATACTCCTCCGGAACTCCAGACAAATCACCTGGCTCTTCCTGAAAAACAGTTACGGACGAGACAGGGGGCACAGCAGAAGACAGACAATCAACATGACAAGCTCGATTTACGCAACGCCTATCACCTAGTGCGCATAAGGGAGGGGGACGAATGGAAGGAATTTAACACGCCCCTAGGGCACTTTGAATACCGGGTTCTTCCTTTCAGATTGGTAAACGCCCCCGCGGTCTTTCAAGCCTTAGTCAATGACGTCCTACGGGACATGCTCAACGTCTTTGTGTTCATCTACCTCGACGACATTTTGATCTTTTCGCCTTCACTCCAGGTGCACGTCCAACATGTTTGTCGTGTCCTCCAGCGTCTACTGGAGAATCGACTTTATGTAAAGGCCGAGAAATGTTCTTTCCACACCCCCTCAGTTACGTTTCTAGGTTCAGTCATCTCGGCAGAGGGGTTCAGTATGGACCCGGCCAAGGTCCAGGCGGTCACTAATTGGCCCGTGCCCGACTCTTGCCTCGCGCTACAACGTTTTCTCGGGTTTGCAAATTTTTATCGTCGTTTTATTCGAGGTTTCAGTCAAGTAGCCGCTCCTCTTACAGCTCTGACCTCAGTCAAGTCCCAGTTTAGGTGGTCAGAATCTGCGCAGACAGCGTTTGACGTTCTCAAGTCTCTTTTTACTACCGCGCCTATCCTTCTTACTCCTGACGTCACTCAACAATTTATTGTCGAGGTCGATGCCTCTGAAGTGGGGGTCGGGGCTGTTCTCTCCCAGCGGTCCGCCGCTGACGGACGGATACACCCCTGCGCTTTTTTCTCTCACCGTCTTTCTCCTGCTGAGCGCAATTACGACGTGGGCAACCGCGAACTGCTCGCCATCCGTCTAGCGTTAGGCGAATGGCGAAAGTGGCTTGAGGGAGCTCCCATTCCTTTTATTGTCTGGACAGATCACCGAAACCTAGAATATATCTGCAAGGCCAAGAGACTAAACGCTCGTCAAGCCCGCTGGGCTCTATTCTTTACCCGTTTCGATTTTTCCATCTCGTATCGCCCGGGTACCAAGAACGTCAAGCCCGACGCGCTATCTCGTCTTTTTGACTCCTCTTCTTCTTCTGAGCCCGAGGAGATTATTCCCCCGGGTCATATTGTTGGCACGACCGTCTGGGGAATAGAGAAGCTGGTTAAGCGTTCTCTTTCTCGAGTCATAGTCCCGCGCAACTGTCCAAAGGGGCTCCTTTTTGTTCCTTTATCCGCGCGTCAGTATCTTGTCGACTGGGAGGGGTATGGTCCTGAGGAGAGAAGTTGGGTTCCCTCCCGGGACGTCCTGGATCCTTCACTCATCGATGATTTCCTCCGGTCTCGCCAGTTGGCCTCAGGAGCGCCAGGCGGCGCTCTTTGAGTGAGGGGTACTGTCATGATCCTGGCTTCTTCTCCTCTTTCTCTGTCTCCCTCTTGTGGTCACACACTCATGCACACACTTCCACTTCTCCGCTCATTATCGCTTTCAGCTGGTTCCCCTTTCATTCCCTTCTCCTCACCTGTCCCCTTTTTCCTCTTGATGATCTCGGCTTCTTATTCCCTCTTCCTAGCCCTGTCTTGTTGTCGGATTATTCTATGACCTCTCGTGAGAAACGTCTGTTCTCCTGTCCTGTCCTGTCTTATCTGTGGAGAGTTAAGTCATTATTTCTGCTGTGAGTTATACTGCCTTTGGACTGTGTATTATCCAGCTGTGCCTGTTTGCAGAGTACCTGTTCTGCGCTCGCCCTTGGCTGTTCACCCTGACTGCTGCCTTCACTATTTCTGACTGGCTGAATGCATCTTGGGGCCCCGGCCTCTGTCCTCGTGGAGGTTTATGAAGATTTTCTTTCATCTGGCTGTTTCTGTTCTGGCTCTGGTTAATGCCTAGGATTTGTGTTCTAATTACTCAGAAAGGACTATTTACTTTATTCAATAAAGACTGTTAACCGCTTCCCGCCCTGGTCTTCCTTTGTTCATACCTAACAGTATCTAAGATTTTGAGGTAATAACTTAGTAACAAATTATTGGTCATGAAAAACCCATATTCATTGATTGTTGATTTGAGTATTAAAGTCCCCTTGTGGTGAAAATCAAGTTTTTAATGTTGTTTATATGTCTATGAGGTGTTTTAAGACAAACCATGTGCAAATTCATATGTCAACACCACTGCTGAGTATTTCCTCTTTAAAAAGAGACAGTCTCAAACCCGCGGTTTGAAATCGCTGGTGTTTCTGACGTCACAAACTACCTTGTAACCAATCACATCAACGTGCCGGTGGGCTTCATTAACTGACTGCGCAAGGTAGTCTCAAAAGAAGGTTATCCTGGTAAATTTTTCTGTTGATATAAAAAATCGTGTAGATTTAGCAATATGGCGGGTGTATGATGTATATTACGATGTTATGATGAACTATATGCCTTTCTCCACTTACGTTCTGAGTTGTTCAAAGCGTTTCTAAGGATACTGACTGTTGAAGGCAGCTGTCTGACTCGTGAATGTAAACATGGTTTGCGTAACATTAGCAACACATTATTAGCAGTTTGATAACATAGTCAAGCAAAACGCTGATCATATTAATTACCATTATGTGTCCGACGTTGTAAAAAAGCGATACCATTGTGCAGTGTTTACCTCAGTAAGTTGAACGAGTGGATCTCGTCTGAGCTCGTGCGTGGAGGCAGGGCTAATTATCATATTCATAGATCCGTGTAAATTAAATGAGGCAAGGGTGTAGAGTTACATTCAAGCTATTTTAAGGCATTACGTTTTTTTTTTTTCACACGAAAAGTCTAAATATGTAATTTTGGTGATTAAAGATTAGTTTTAAGGGATAAAATGATTGACTACAGGGGGACTTTAAGTAGTATATAGTCCCCCAAATGTCTTACAATTGGAGTCCTTGTACTTTTGGCTTGAGGTAAGATATGATTTTATGTAAAGTTCAGCACTAATCTTTTTAAATGAACAAAGAGAAGTCTGAGAATAAATCGTGTAGTGTCCTAAGAATAAAATGAATATATGTAATTTCACTTTCTGTCTTATCTCTGACTGTTGAAAAGGATTTATTCTTCAACAATTTCAGATGAATCTGGTCACCTAAATGATAGGGACATATGAGTCATAATAGCTTCTGATGTTCCTGTCTCACCCACATTCTCTCTCTTTCCTGTAATTAGAGGTGCACTAGCAACACTGTGTATCTGATAATACAGGCTGAGAGGGGATGTATTATACTCCTGTGCTTCCATTTCACAGGTGCTTATTGACAGGGTTAACAATGAAGAAAATTAATGACTGTCATAGTGCAAACCCATTAGAGATTTGCCCCAGCTCAAACCTCACCTCCAGGTTCACAAAAACACAGACAGAATATGCCAGAATATTAGCCAGTTCATCTTGCTTACTGTAGCCCATAATTTCTCACTATAGTAACTAGATCAAATGCACAACAATTTGTGAACTTTAAAAATGTAAGCAGCACAAAAAAATACTCTCAAGCCATTGTCAAAATTCATTTAAAAACTATTGTTGTTCACTTAGTCTAATTTAAGGCTAACAGGTGTGACTCTTGGATTGTCCTGTTTAAACAACAGCTTATAGAAGCAGTTCAAATACTGTCTGTATGCAACATAATTCAAGACTCTCACAACAGCCTTGAATAACACTTGTAACCATAGTGGGTAATAAATCAAAGACGGTGACTAACATAACACCAGAAAGGCCATTAAAAACTGACACGACATCACAGACATAATATATACAGTTGTGGTCAGAATTATTGGGCCCAAGAGATTCAAGATTCAAGATTCAAGAGTTTTTATTTGTCACATGCACAATTATATAGAGCATATATAACCAGCAGTGAAATGAGAGTCAGGTCCGCTCCATGGACAGTGCAATTATTAAAGAATACAACACAGATGAAAATATACATAACTATAGCTATGAAGGAATTAAATATAAGTAAACAATAAAAATATAAGAATAAAATATAAAAAAAGATGTATACTGTAGAATTAAATATAGAATGGAAAATAATGTGCATGAGAGTAAACTGTAGTCTTAAATATTAAGATACACAGGGATGTGCAAGAGGCAATGTGCATATGTGCATTATACTGTAGTCTTAAATATTAAGATACACAGGAATGTACAAGAGGCAAAAGTGCAAACAGGTTAACACTTTCAGTATGTCAGTGTGAGGTAGTGAATTATGAATTATCTTACTGATAAAGTGCATATTAAGTGAAGACATGAAGATGTTAAGAGGCAGGTTTTGAGTTCAGGAGCCTGATGGCCTGGGGAAAGAAACTCCTCCTAAGTCTCTCGGTTTTTGCCATCAGACTACGGAAGCGCTTACCAGATGGCAGCAAAGTGAAAAGATGATCACTGGGGTGGATGGAGTCCTTGATGATTTTAACAGCTCTGCTTTTGCAGCGTTTGAGGTAGATGTCCTGCAGAGAGGGAAGAGCAGACCCTGAGATGCGCTCAGCTAAGCGTACAACTCTCTGCAGGGCTTTGCAGTCTTGACTGGAGCTGTTCCCATACCACACTGAAATACACTGAGTCAATACACTTTCTATGGTTCCTAAATAGAAAGTTTTCAGGATTGCTGGTGAGACCCTAAATTTCCTCAGCTGTCGCAGATGGTACAGTCTTTGCCTGGCTTTATTAACCTGAGTTTGAATGTGGGCAGTCCAAGTCAGATCCTCGGAGATGTTTACACCGAGATACTTGAAGCTACTCACCCTCTCCACAGGGGTCCCGCTGATCATAAGAGGAGTGTAGGGCTGCTTCTGTCTCTTCCTGAAGTCAACAATCAGCTCTTTAGTTTTGCTCACATTCAGAGAGAGACAATTGTCCTGGCACCATGATGTTAATTTCTCTACCTCATCCAAGTATGCGTTCTCATTATTGTTGTGAATGAGGCCCAGAACCACAGTATCATCAGCAAATTTGATAATAGAAGTGGAGCTGTGGGAAGATACGCAGTCATGTGTGTAGAGAGAGTAGAGCAGGGGACTCAGGACACAGCCTTGTGGGGCTCCTACGTTCAGGGTGATGGAGCTGGAGGTGTACTGGCCTGCTTTCACCACTTGAGGTCTGCCGGTGAGGAAATCAAGAATCCAGTAGCATCTAAGCGGAGCGACCTGGACGGCGACCGGACTCAGCGGCGCCATCTTGAAAATATGCCCTCTGTAAATATGAGCAAAGGCGGCAGTGAAAATAAATATGCATTGTTTATTCTTGTGATTTTTCATTTAAAACAATCACAAAAATCTATCCTGAGGGGTGGTGGGGGGGTATTCTTATGAGTAAAATATCTCTGACGTGAGGTAACACAAAGGGAAAATCCCCTTCATCCATCACAATGGGTAAAACCAAAGAATATAGTTCTGATGTGCAGCAAAAGATTGTTAAGCTTCACAAAATATATAGTGGCTGTAAGAAAATAGCTAAAGCATAGAAAATTCTCATTTTCAACATCAATGATTAAGAAGCTTGAATCAACTGGAGATGTTACAAATCTGCATGGAAGAGGGTGTTTCCCTATATTGTAATAATTCACAGCGAGGAGGATAGTTTGAGTGGCCAAAGACTCTCCAAGGATCACAGCTGGCTGGAGAAATTGTAGAAATTAGTTGAGTCTTGGGATCAGAAAGCCTCAAAAAGAACATATCAAAAAAGGGTTTCAAGAAAAAAATGATCAGTTCCAATCCAAAAATAATCTTCAGTATATTCAGTTGCCAGACACTACTGAACCTCAATCAGGACTGGATTCTATGGTCAGATGAAACTAAAAAGAGAGCTTTTTGATGGCTTCTGCAAGAAATCTTATAATGGGCCGTGGTTGCATCTTCCAGCTGGAACATCAAAATCTACACAAAAATGGGTCACTGAGCACAAAATGAATGCTTTGCTATGGCCATACAGTCCTCTGACCTGAACCCTAGAAAATTAGTAGGGTGAACTGAAGAAGACCTTGGAATTTGAAGAATTCTATATGGAAGTTTTCGAGATTCTGTCTCTGAACTTTTGCCACGTGTTCTCCAACCTCATCAGGCATCATGGGCCCAATAATTGTGGACAATATGTATTGGAGAAAAACATTTATTTCATAATGACATTAAAGGTTTTACTTTGAATTACATTTTTAAATCATCAAGATTCAAATTCTGGAAAAGTTGGGACATGTTTTACATTTGAATAAAATGAAAACTAAAAGACTTTCAAATCACATGAGCCAATATTTTATTCACAACAGAACATAGATAACATCACAAATGTTTAAACTGAGAAATTTTACAATTTTATGCACAAAATGAGCTCATTTCAAATTTGACGCCTGCTACAGGTCTCAAAATATTTGTGACGGGGGCATGTTTACCATGGTGTAGCATCTCCTCTTCTTTTCAAAACAGTTTGAAGACCTCTGGGCATCGAGGTAATGAGTTTCTGGAGTTTTGGTATTGGAATTTGGTCCTATTCTTGCCTGATATAGGTTTCCAGCTGCTGAAGAGTTTGTGGTCGTCTTTGACGTATTTTTCATTTAATGATCCGCCAAATTCTCTATAGGTGAAAGTTCTGGACTGCAGGCAGGCCAATTCAGCACCCGGACTCTTCTACGACGAAGCCATGCAGTTGTAATAGCTGCAGTATGTGGTTTTGCATTGTCCTGCTGAAATACACAGGGCCTTCCCTGAAATAGATGTCATCTGAAAACCTTTATATACCTTTCAGCATTCATAGTGCCTTCCAAAACATGCAAGCTGTCCATACCATATGCACTTATGCACCCCCATACCATCAGAGATGCTAGCTTCTGAACTGAACGCTGATAACACGCTGGAAGGTCTCCCTCCTCTTTAGCCCGGAGGACACAGCGTCCATGATTTCTAACAAGAACACTTTTCCACTTTGAAACAGTCCATTTTAAATGAGCCTTGGCCCACAGGACACGATGGCGCTTCTGGACCATGTTCACATATGGCTTCCTTTTTGTATGATAGAGCTTTAGTTGGCATCTGCAGATGGCACGGCGGATTGTGTTTACCGACAGTGGTTTCTGGAAGTATTCCTGGGCCCATTTAGTTACAGACCTGATATCAATTAACTTAATTAGTTGCTAGATGTTCTCTCAGCTGAATCTTTTCAAAATTTCTTGCTTTTTCAGCCATTTGTTGCCCCTGTGCCAACTTTTTTGAGACCTGTAGCAGGCATCAAATTTGAAATGAGCTCATTTAGTGGAAAATTTGTGTAAAAGTGTAAAATTTCTCCATTTAAACATTTGTTATGTAATTATGTTCTATTGTGAATAAAATATTGACTCATGTGATTTAAAAGTCTTTTAGTTTTCAAAAATCTAATAAAAAAAAAAAAAACGTCCCAACTTTTCCGGAATTCGGGTTGTAAAGAACATGTAAATAACAATTAACACCTTGAGGTATATACGTGATGGGCGCCGCCATGTTAGTTTGCGCCGCACAGAGAATCGGATCTGTTGGATTTACAACATGTGAATTCAACCACTTCTCCTGAAATACATAAAAGTAAGTGAGTCGGTGAACTGGGGAAGAATAGAGTAAACTTTAAAGTTACTTACACAATGTGTATCTGATATGAATAAAACTTGTCATCTAATTATAATGGAAAGGATTGTTATTGCCGCGTCTATAGACATCGTGTATTTTACAAACTCTAAATGTTTTGTTTTGCTAGTACTCCTGTGTATTTAAATGTCTAAAACCTAAAATAAACATTATATGTGGTTGAAAACACTGCATATTTGTGAAATGAAAAGCGCTGAGCGCGTCCGGCTCTGGCTTGGCGCCAGCCAAAGCGCGCAACCACATTTGAATTTGGCAGATGTTCACGTGATGCGTTGAACGTTCTAATCACAGCAGTGTGATCGTACACTCCAGGGATCAGCCAAGACTGATCACACCGGTGTGATAGTACGCGTCAAAGGGTTAAGGAAACAATACTACATTTAGTTTGCACTTTTTATTCTTTTAAAGTATATTATTTTTATCATAAGTACTTTTTTAAAGTATTGTAGCATATGCACGCTTATCAGGACAGTAAATAAAATCTGGAATCTTCAGGATGCCTCTCGCATGCTGGACTGTGTTGTAATCTGACCTCGGCTCCGGCCGGTCCAGAGAAAAACAGACACTCTGACATCTTTGTTACCCTCCGAGGTAAAACAGAGGCCCAATTTCCTAGCTCTTGGGACATCAAAGGGGGCCCCTCATGTGAGTGCCAGATCACATTCCAACACACACCACACGCACACAGACACACACAAAAACACACAAACATGCATTGAAGACTGTATATGTAACATATAACTATGCCAAAATGTACCCGTCATGTATTTCAAGTGCATGCATGTTTCCTAGTGTTTAGACTTAGTTTAAATAACTGTAGTTGAGTTAGTTTTAGTTTTAATGATGGAATTTGTCTGTAAACTATAACTTCTTTTATATGCCTTTTTGATCTGTCGAGTTGGATCTTGTTTTAAAGCTCTTGCTACTGCTCATTCTCTGAGATAGAACAATGCATTTGACAGCTATGTGACCTATTTGTTCAATGATACTGTGAAGAAAGTACTCCATCTCGAAATCCGATCTTATAGCCATAAATCATGCAAATTCAGCTGGGAGACAAGACAAAGGAACTTTGCCCGCCAAATAATGCTACGCATCTATTGGCTGTTCCAACTCAGGAGGTGTGTTAGCTTGGTTTTCCATAAAAGCAACGACACGCAACTTTTCCTTCGTCTCCCGATTGTCTCTCGATTGCCCCTGAACTGCCTCAGGCTGTCATCACACGCTCAGCTCCTTCCGGGACGACCATCTCCTTGGACTCTCTCTCTCTCTTCTTTCTTCTCTGTCATCTTACGCGTCAGTTTAAACCTCGTTTGAAAACCCCGCCGGAGTAAACCCTCTCGGAAAGGACCAATCGATCCAAGCCGTGCACTGAAACTCTACTGCACACTGACTTGAATCAATATGAAAGTATTATAATTTCTTTGAAATTCATTTAAACTGATTTCTGTGTTGGCTTTCAAAAGGTAACTGTTGTAATTTGCCATTCTTTGATCATCTCTCTTTCCTCTCTTTCCTATCTACTTGTGTATCTTTAGCCGTATAACCTTTGTAGTATTAATTTTACATATTAAATGCATTATATCCATGCTTTTTGTTCTTTTGCTCATTCAAAAAAAAACAGGTCACTTTAACGTTTCGATCCTATCTTTGCTTTACGTTTGGATGCTAGAATAGGAAGTCTTTCTCGTGGCCAAGATTCATTCATTTGTTCTTTAATTTTAGATAATTCATGAAAATGTTGTACTAATTTGTTCTTTGTTTTATTTAGTGGACACAAAGAGAACAAATTAACAAGCAGTGGGAACAAATTCTTCATTTGTGGCCATGGCATCTTTTTTTTTTTTTTCCCCCAACATGTTATTGACATAGCCATCATTTTTTAATTGATATGTATCTAGGAGTAAATATTAACTCTATTATTTAGCATTAGTTAATCTGTTTTCAAGCATACTGTATATTATTTTTATTTGATTTAAATCTGTTTTAAAATTATTCACTTTGCAACTGGTATTTTCTTATCTTGAAATAAAGCTAATTTTAAAAATAAGAAATGTAGGATTAAGTTAGGATTTAGAATTAATTTGGCTCTGTGATCTAGATTTCGACAGCCTCATCTCTAGCTGTCCTCAGTTCACTATAGTAAGTGGAAAAAAGTCAAAATTGATTATCTAGTACACCAAGTACCTAGACCTAAATGGACCAGGGCCTGTTCTCAACATGCCCAATTTGCCCATCATTTTCTTCTCTGTGTCAGATTTATAAAATATCAGTCACAAGTAGTTTCTCAACCATCATTCTAATAAACTAGAGTTGAAGTGTAATCAGAGCAGCATGTTGGAGGCGATCAGCTGGCTTGATTGTGAACCAGATTTGTCCTGTCATAACCTTTGCCTTTAGAAGTAACTTGAAATACTTGTTGGGAAGGTACTCACCTACACACGGCTAGTTCTTTATGGCTTGGGAACTAAAACCAGGAGGTAAATTGTTGGATATTGATTTGTGAAGAAGCAATCTTTCTGGAGAGAGTTTTGATTGAGATGGTCCATGAAGCAGAAGCCAGCTATTAAAGACTGAAGGACAAACTGGGTGAAAACAATGGCACATGCCTATCAAACCCTACAGGTGTTAAACTGCCTCTCTGAGTGGGACAAGACCTACAGCTGCACGAATCCAAGAAAAACAACTCTTACATCTTCAATTTTGATCAACATTTTATTTGAAGACAAAAGACTTGGTTCAAAGGATATTTGACTTTGATTGTAGGGTTTTTCATGCACCTTCCTGAGCCTGAAGTGCTTGTGGCAAAATTTTAGAAACTGTTATTTTACTAAGAGAATGGTAGTTGCTTCTGTAAAGTGCTCATGCATTCTTTCTGTAATGACATGATATGAGTACACACCAAGGGACATTAGTGATAGTGCATAATAATCTTCTCTGTGAGTCAGAGCTTAGTAGGATGAACCTCTGACAGAATACAGTAAAAGAGGCCAGTTTTATCACTGAATCGTAGGATGGTTGAAGGTTGATAGTGGAGTATTGTCTCTTACATCCAAATGTCAGGCCGCTAACCTTAGTCCTGGGTTTATCAGCGATGAAGGTCAGTGAGATGAAGTGGATTTCAGTGCTTGAAATTTACAGATATACTGTCTCTCTGATATACTTTAAAATGTTTTTATGGTTTTAGTTTTAGTTAACAATATAACCCTAATTTAAAGTGCCCCTATTATGCCTTTTTTAAGGTTCCTAATAAGGTTGCTCCTACAATACTTACATGCATGCAAGGTCAAAAAACACTTTTGTTTTCTCATAATATACATTTAATTTCACCTCAGTTCTCAATGATTCATAAACGATTTGTTAGAAGCAGTTTGAAGAATCAGTCTCTCTGAACCCCACCTTTCCGTGAAACTACACTGCTCTGATTGGTCAGATGGCCCAATCCTTTGTGACTGGATTGTGCCGGAAATGAAACGCCCATTGCCATAACTGAATGACAGGTATCAGTTCGCAAGACATTGTATACAATGTATGAACAGAAAAGATAGCATGGATTTTACCGTATCAATTCGAGCCCGAGTCCGACGATGAAACGTCTGAAGTAGTCGATCAACCAGAAACTGATTCGCAATCATGACTGTAACAGGATGTTTCTCTATTGTAAGTGTCACCTTATTTTGCGTTATTTATAAGACGTGATAGCAGCGTCACTGTTATACTTTATGTAGGTGCACCTGTGGGAACTGTATCAGAATGCCAAGCGAAGCTGAAAACCTCTAACATAAGATAAACATTTAGGCCAGATGTGTACACAGACTTTTTTGTCATAACTAATTAAAAAAAGATAAAAATGGCTATATCATTGTTTGACATTACAATGGGTGTTTACTGTTTAAATAGAGAATACTTCAACTAGTTAGCACGGACTAGCATCTTAACATACTATTACAATACAGATAGAGCTGCACTCTACTGTAATAATAAAAACGAAGTGGAAAAAACAGTTTGTACAATTATGTAAGCGAACCGGGCGCACAGCTGTGTTGTAAACTCCCATGGTAGCTGAACACAAACGTGAATAGCTGATGATGCATTACACTTTGTAAACAAAAGTCGTGCTCCATCCTTGATCATTACTCCAAGTAATAAGACAGACAAGCTGCATTAATCGACTAATTTTTTAGACAATATTGGACCCACATTTTAATAGCAGAACTACAGAAATGTGAGTTAGCCGGTTAGCAGGAGACATACAGACTAGGGTGTACATTACACAACATAACATACAAAACTACGAATTTTGAACGATAGAAAATATAAACATCTATTAATCATTCTTACAGGTTGAGATTCAGAGGAGCAAGCTGGTCCAAATAAACTGGGCATTGATCCATATTTAAAACCAAGCGTACTGTGAATCCTGCATTAAACTCCCCGAGGTTTGAGAAGCAGTCTTCAGTAAAATGACGGGAACACAACAAAAGATTGTAATACTGTGGTATTGTTGAAAAAATGAATTTTCCCTGGTGTCTGCGTACGCAATAAGTGGGAGGGCAATATGATAATGTTTCGTCTTGATGTCACAACGAAACGGTTTGGGATTCATTTTACAAACGACTCGTTTAACTGACTTCAAGTCAGCTCTTACTTTTGAGAGACAATAACTTTATATATGGTGGACTTTCAGATTTAAAACTTTGCAGGATGTTTTCATTCACTTAGAGCTATGTTACACTACATGAAAGGTAATTTTCAAAAATCCATAATAGGGGCACTTTAAATATGAACGTTTTTATATGATGTGCCATTGTTCATGTCCATTTAGTAAGTCCATAAGGTTTAATGTTTAACTTTATTGTCCATTCTGTTTGAGTGGAAATTTGTCTTTGACACTGATATCATACACATATACACAAATATTTTCACATGATTGTTTACACATTGACACAAAGTTAATGATTCCTTGACACATTTCAATTATCCCACAATGTGTATGGGCATAGGAATTTTAAGTAGAGTGAAGGGGATGAGTAAGAAATTTTAATATCACAATTGCCTTTTTTCCATAAAATGAGAAGATACTTCCAGGAGTTTATGTTGTTTATGCCCAGTTATCTTATTTGTCTGATTAATTACTTGTAAACGTTAAAGGGATTGTTAACCCAAAAATGAAAATGCTGTCATTAATTACTCACCTTCAAGTCGTTCCAAACCCATAAGACTTTCGTTCATCTTCGGATTAAGATATTTTTGGTGAAATCTCAGAGCTTTCTGTCTAGTGATCGACCGATATTGATATTTTAGAACCGATACCGATAATTTGTGTGTTTGTGTGCCTGATAACTGATATGCAGAACCGATATTTATTTACTGTTATACTTCTGTTTTTGACATGATTACAACACCACTGAACAAACCATTTTATTTATAACAATCACTCCCTCCTTGCATAGAAAATAAAACTAATCTTATTTATACACCAATAAATAGAGGGGTCTGAAAGTGCGAGAAAAAAAAAATACAAAAAATGCACTGTTACTAAACTGTTTTTGTTGAAAATTAGTAGTCTTTCATGTTAATTTTAATCTTCATATTAAAAAATAATTTCATTTATAAAAAGCATCAGCAGCAACACTAATGTTAACAATAAGCAAAATAAATGTAGAATGTCTAATGTTTTCAAATGGAGAAAATAAATTAAAGACAGGAGTCATATCAACTTTGCAGAAATGTATTACTTCATTTTAAACTACAGTTTTAGTAGATTTATAAGCTGTTTAATAGGCTAAAGAGTGAAGAATAATTCACTGGATAATGTTAAATAACTGAATAATATACTCTGGAATATAACATACAAAACAAAGTATTTTATTGCATTTCTCAACTGGTATGTTATATCGGAATTATTAATAATGTTTTTGTTGATCTAGATTATGAAATATCTGCTGACAAAGCGCTGTTTATATATGCATTTACACAGAACTATCAAACTGTGATCGCTTGCAGAGATATTGGAGATATTGTGAAGAAATAATTAATTTCCATAGAGTTGCATTTACTTGGATGTTTATTAGCGAATTAATTGTTGTATAGTAAATGTTTATATAATTAAGTTGTTTTAATAAAGTCTTGTTAAAAGTTACAAGTGGTGGCCATTTCCTGAGCGTCAACCCGCTGAGTGAATAGCAAAATGCAGACAACTTCATGAGACTAATGATGAGCATAGACAACAGAGAGAGAATTAAATTCAGAGCTTTTATTTCCAACATGTGCTCATTCATGGCTGTATTATTTAATTCATGTAAAGCTACATCTTTATTGTGACAGGACATGACAGATTATCTTACGTGGCTCTGTGAGCTTGTCTCTATTTCTTAGAGACAAGCTGCATAAACGAACTACATTTCAGGCATTTATGTAACATCTAATTTGTGCATTAATGGCTGTTATGTTAAATAAAGTTTACTAATTACAGCAAAGCAGGTAAGTATACTTTACATGTGCACGCCGTTGTCTCGTCTCCCCTCAGATGCGCTGTAATGGCGATCCTGCGCGCAATTCTCAAAACTCCCACAAGATGGCGGCGTTTATCAGTAATCCGATATTACAAATATAGCGATTCCGATATCCGATTATGGTAAAATGCTTAAATATCGGGGAAAATATCGATATATCAGTCGCTCTCTATTTCTGTCCCTCCGCTGACAGCTACGCAACTGACACTTTGATGCTCCAAAAAGTTCATAAAGAGATCGTAAAACTAATCCATAAGTATTGAGCGCTTCAGTGCTAATTTTATTTTACAAACAGATTGAATTTGCTTATGTTCACATATAAACATTCATCAACTCATCAGTTATGGTAAACGGAAGATCAAGCAGGTTCATTTGACGTGCCAAAACCAATGAGGTTCATTCTCTTGTGTTACACAGCACGTTTGAGCTTCCAGAAGAGGTTTGTTCTTACACATCAAAGCAGGTTCGGTTGAGATTATGTTTATGTTCGCTAATGAATGTTTATATGTGAATAAAAGTCTAAATTGAATCTGTTCATCATATAAAGCGATCGAGTTGCTTCAGAAAATTTGGACTAAACCTCATTATGGATTAGTTTTTCGATCTCTATGAACTTTTTGAAGCATCAAAGTGTCAGTTGCATAGCTGTCTATGGAGGGACAGAAAGCTCTCAGATTTCATCGAAAAGATCTTCATTTGTATTCCGAAGATGAACGAAAGTCTTACGGTTTTGGAACGACATGAGGGTGAGTAATTAATGAGTGAATTTTCATTTTTGGGTTAACTATCCCTTTAAATAATAATTTAAACTTCTACCTCAGGTTAGGCACAATTTTTTTTCAAAACATGCAGAAATAATTGTTTTTCCTTTGATCCTCTAGGCATATTGTATCTGACGTGATGTCGGTCACATTTCCCAGCACTTGTGCATTAACTCCATGTTCAGACTGTGTATTCACGGTTCACCGATGAAAGGTGTGCTGCTGTATAACTTCGGTTTGAACACTCGCCGAGAGGGGAATTGAACATGATGATCTTTACACAAGATTTTTCTGTGTAGGTGCAAAGCATATCAAACAGATGAAGCTGGTAATATTGAGCACATACTTCAAAGAGTCAAAACAGAAAAATTGGGAAAACACCATACTCAGAAAAACACTCATCTACCAATGCACTTTGAAAATGTATTTCCTTTCTGAGGGTAAATGTAGCATTTTTCTAGCATGTATGTGCTAAAAACTAACCAGCTGGATTTTATTGTGGCTTGATGTCAGACAAAGCAGTTTACGGCATGAATTAAAATTAGCTCAAAACAGTCATCTACATATTGATTAGCATTCCAGCATAAGCCTGAATAAAGTAATTTTGCCAAATTAAACCATCCTTCATCCCTATCTACGACTGTCATGGAAAACATTTGCACATTTTGTTAGCAGGGAGGATTAATGGGTCTTACGTACTTAAATCCTCAAAAAGCCATTAGGACTGAAGCTAAGCTAACATATTCAAGTAGCCTCATAAAATAATCCATTACAGTTATGTTCTCACGGATTAATAACATCTGATATTCCAGAATAGATTTTCATAACTAATGCTCTTTTCAAAACATTGGCCCATCTAAGATGCATTCACTCCTTTTCGAACTCTTGCATAATTGACAGCGACGGGACATTAATTAACAGAATTCGTCAGTGAAGCTGATTCTTTCACTGTGGGATCCCACTGCATTGATTAAACTGCGAAGCAAGCTGTCCGAATGTTCCTGGCAATGGCTGGATGAATTAATTAGACCTATTGACTTCAGAAGGGATTGAAATAGTGAAATCTGGATAAGTGACTGTGTAAGTATAAGAATAAAATATACACAAACCCATGTTGATAATGCTATTGCTATTATGAAGACAAAAATGGTACTAAAACTAAGGCATACCTTTGATTTTTGACTTTGGTGGAGACATAAAACCAGTCACCGACCATTTTTGCATTTATGACTTTTGACTGCAATTTCATGTCAGGCCTTTATTTATAGATTTGGCAGAAAACACACTCAAAGTGGGGTTTTTTTATGGTGGTATGTATGTTAAATATACACTAATTACACAATTTTGATTATGTAAACCAACATTACATTTCTGTACTTCATGATAGAATATCTAAAGATGCATATACTTTTACATTTTTTTTTTTTTTTTTTTTTTTTTTTT
>RJVU01069537.1:1828536-1885232 GCA_003731715.1 Anabarilius grahami
ACATTAAGATTATTAGTCTATATTGACTTCATTATTTTAAAACAACTGTAATTTTATAAGTTAAAGGTAACTAATGATGAAAAGGTGGCCGTTTTTAATCAGAGACTTAACTTTAACTTTGATCTGTATATAGTGCAATTGTCAACATCTTTCATATATCAGCATCGGAGTACATATACATAAAATATGGACAGCACTTGCATTAAAAGAGTACAGTTTTCTAGCGTATTCACTTTAACTTATTAGGCAATGTCAAAAGAAGTAGCCAAAATTACAACAACAGTGGTTACACATAACTATATTTGTTTGATTAAAATTATTGCAAGGGACAATTCAGTAGTCATTCGATATTGGAAGGGTAATGTCCCCAGTGTCCCTTCTAAATTCTATGCCCTTGTACTGAAATATAAGTGAAATAGTCTATTAAATCAATTTTGATATTACGGCAGATTGCCATGAATATAACAGGCAGGAAGAACATCATCCATGGGCCTCATTCATGAAACTCAATCACTGCTTTCAGTAATTTATGTAAGGATGATTTTATGAAGTACTTGCACAGAAATGTATTCTGCTCCTGTTACATTGCTAAGACCCAATATATAGGCATACTGTGCTAAGGAAAGCTTTAAAAAATAATATCTGAACTATTCCATATTCATTTATTCAGGAGTGTAATATTTTGCCCTTTGGCAGGTGATACAGAGTCCTGTAGGTTGAATCGGTTCAGAATCTCGTATTAGACTTTTAAATGAGGACTTGAGAGTTATTATTTATTATATTGACCATGCTGTTTTATTATGAATAATGTTTTTCTTTCTTTCTTTTTCAATGTATTGTAATGATAATTTCATACTGTGTATGTGTGTGCTTGCACATGTCTACTGTATGTTTTATATTGAGTCCAAATAAATTTTCCCTTCTGCCACAACAATATACTAAAATTATCATTTTATCTGCTTTGAGACAGTATTTACACTTTAAATCAGTGTTGTTTTTGTATCATTGATATACTATTATAGTTTTTGTTTATAAATCTTTTGAATTCAATTATATTTTTATATTTTCTGTTTCACTTTAGTTAAAATTTAGGTACGACAGAGGGGAAGTGGAACTGTTTGCCTCCGAGGATGGAAACAACCCACTGTCCCCCCTGGTTCGACCTCACATCTTCAACTTTGTGGGGCTGGATGCCATGGTGCAGGCATGGGCGAGGCTGTGCCTGTACACCTTTCCTCCAATGGTTCTGCTTCCAGCAGTTCTAGCAAAGGTTCGCCAGGACTGAATTTGCTTTATTCTAATGGTTAATGGTTCTAATGGCTTCTTCTAATGGTTCTGGCCAGGCCAAGTGTGGTTTGTAGACCCAGTATCTCTCCTGGACGGCATCCCCTGGGAGATCCCGATCTGGAGAGACTGTCTCTCTCAAGTGAGGAGGACAATATACCAGAGATATGGAAGATTTGGATCTGGCCCCTGAGGATTACCAGCTCATAGATTCTGGACTTCCGGCCGTAGTCACAGAGACAATCTTCAATGCTATCCATTAGGAGTATAGCATCTTTCGGAGGTATTGCAAGGGGTGCACCTTTACAGGATGTTTGTGCTCAGGCAGGCTGGTCCTCTCTGCACACATTCATCAGGTTCTACAGTTTGGACATGGATTCAACCCTAGGATCCTGTGTCCTTCAGGGTTGATCCATGTCCAGCCTGTGCTCAGCAAGTGTCTGTGCCTATACACAGCCATGTGGGCAGGCTCTTATTGGGTGTGGCAAAGTTGGAATTGAAGTTCTCATAGCTTCAATGGCATGACACAGTGTCGAGTTCCACTCGAAAGGGAACATCTCAGGTTACATATGTAACCCAGTTCCCTTACAGGGGAATGAGTCACTCACTGTGTCACATTGCCACACCCCGGCTAAGCCTGTGTGTCTTCAGACAAATTGGATCTGTTGATGTGCATTCTGGTGTCTGTTCATGGTTTTACATCCATATGTTCAGCCAATCAGATTGGCACTTTTAGACACGCTTCAGACACTGGCTCACACGGAAGTGTTCCCATTGCCAGGGATGGGCATTGATTCAGATACATGTACTTAAAATATGTATTTGAAATACAAAAATACTATTTTTGTATTTTAAAGCCTTTGGAAAAAATTAAAATTTAAGTAAGGAGTGGGTGATATGACAATATATATTGTGGCAATGATATTAAGTGTAAATCAATTTAACTTTTTCTGTAACACTTTACAATAAGGTTTCATTAGTTAACCTGAACTAAGAATGAACAATATTTCTACATCATTTGTTAATGTTAATAACAACATTTACTAATACACTAATAAAATCAAAAGTTGTGTTTGTTAACATTAGTTAAAGGAACACTTCACTTTTTTGAAAATAGGCTCATTTTCCAACTCCCCTACAGTTAAACAGTTGAGTTTTACCGTTTTCGAATCCATTCAGCCGATCTCCGGGTCTGGGGGTAGGCTACCACTTTTAGCATAGCTTAGCATAGTTCATTGAATCTAATTAGACCGTTAGCATCTTGCTTAAAAATGACCAAAGAGTTTCAATATTTTTCCTATTTAAAACTTGACTCTTCTGTAGTTACATCGTGTACTAAGACCGACGGAAAATGAAAAGTTGCGATTTTCTAGGTCGATATGGCTAGGAACGATACTCTCATTCCGGCGTAATAATCAAGGAACTTTGCAGCTGTACCATGGGTGCACCAGGCGCAATAATATTACGCAGCATCTCTCACAAATGTCTTCATGGTTGCAAGGCACGCTCCCTGTGCAAGCAGGTCACAGGCGGTGCGTAATATCATTGTGCCTGCTGCACATGTACACCTCATTCGACGACTAGCAACTCCTCAGTTTCAACCTAGACAAAAGGTTTGTTTATCTAACTGAGACATCTGTCTTCACCTGCCCTCCCTTAAGCTGAGTCCCCGCTACATAGGTCCATTTACCATGCAGAGGCAGCTCAACAACGTCACTAACCATTTGAACCTTCCTTCTCAATACAAAATTTCACCAGTCTTCCATGTGTCACTATTAAAGCCCTAACAAGGGTTCAGGAGTTGTGGGTTCAGGATCAGGATGATGCAGACGGGAAAGAGCATCGGCTTTGCAGTTCTTGTTTCCAGGTCGGTATGTGACTTGAAAGTCAAATCTGGTGAAGAATAAAGCCCATCTGGCCTGATGGGGGTTGAGCTGTTTAGCTTCATCCAGGTTTCTAGGTTTCTGTGGTCAGTAATAACCTCAAACTGATGGGTGGCTCCCTCCAGCCATTGTCTACTCTTCAAGGGTAAGCTTGATTGCCAGGAGCTCACGATTGCCGATGTCATAATTCTGCTCCGCCAGGGACAGTAGAAGGCACATGAATGGAGGCGTGGAGGATCATTATGCCGCTGTGAGAGCACTGCTCTGACTCCAGTGGTGGATGCAACTACCTCAATGACAAACGGCAACTCAGGATTGGGATGATGGATGAAATGGAGTGGAGACAAATGCAGCTTTTAGGCTTTCAAAAGAGCTGATGGCAGATGGTGTCCAGGACAGAGACTTGGGCCGGTTCTTCAAGAGTGAGGTGAGAGGTGAGCTGAGAAAACTGTAGTTCTTAACTCTCTGAGGTCTGAAAACACGCCGGCGCGTTTTGCAGGTTTTTTTCACATTGCAAGTAAAACAGACTTAAAATACTCCGTCATTTTTTGTCATAGAGACATAAGTAATATATTAATTGAAACTATAGAATATCTTCTTTTATTTGTATACACTCAGAGTAAAAACAAAATGTTGTGCTTTTTGTAAAATAAAGAAAACTAACATGATGCGTGATCTCTCGTCTCCCTCTGAACGAACTCCAATCTGATAGTTCTCAGAAAATGAACTGTAACTTAGTGAATACTAATCACAAAAAAATTACACTTTTGTCTAAAAAAACGTTGAAATGTCAGGTTTTAAATCGTGTAAGTCAAATCAAAAACAAACATTCTGTGTTTATGTAATCTGTATGAAAAGAGAGCCATGTCAGAAGTCCGTGATTCAGCTCATTACCCGCTAATGCGGCCACGCCCACGGAGCCAGCGCTATTCAGAGGCAAATTCTGAGGCAACACATGCATACATCGTCTCAATCGTGTATTTATTGTCTTGAAAAGTGTTTATCTGGATGTAAAAGCCATGGTTAGCGACCTCTGGAAGACATGCAGTTAGTTCCTGTTTTCTTTTCTTCTATAGATGAATTTTAGATGAGTTTTTGTTTCTTTAGCGCCCTCCGGCTGCAGTATGAATTGAAAACACCATTCATGGAATAGCCTCTTCTTCTTTAGATGAATTTGTGGACTAAAAATGCACAGAGAGCGCCCTCCGACTGCAAGTATGAATTGAAAACACCAGCGCTCATAGTAATAACAATGAATATTAAATAAATATAACTCCTTTGTATAGAAAATTGGCATAAACATATGAGAATCCAATATTTCTCCAAATGTGCATGCTTTTAAACTAAAAGCCTATATTCAGACTCTTTGCATTACAGAAATACATTATATGTTAAAGTATAATATAAAACCATTACTTTATATTGTAATAATATTTTTCTGTATGTTTCATATACCATGATGAGCTTGAGACATCACAGAAGGTTTTTTTCACAGCCTACCTGACTGAAATGCCTCATTAATATGCAAGTCATTTCAGCTCATTACTATGCAATTCTTTTGTCTTCTCAGGTTTAAATCACCCATTATTCATAATTATTCATGCTGATTCACGCCTCCACGCATACGGTGTTTCTTGGCAAAAAGTGTCTTACAAAAACTAAATCAATATATTGTTATAAATGAAAGAGTAGTCAGCATAATTTTTACATAATTTTGAAGCAAAAACTCTAGTCTACAACCTCCAATACCCTAAAGTATTGTAAACACAGATTTACTATACTTTTTTTGGCCTTATTTCAGTGACTTAAGTTTTTTGTTTTTTCAATAACCACGCATAAATGTTATTCCTTCAAAAACACAAACATGTACATACATGTTCCTCACATATTATGGTAGCCTAGTTTGTGCTGAATACAGTGTAATGACACTTGTGTCATTAATATGTTTATGAACAACTGAAAAAAGCACAAATGTCAGGCATGTCAAAACTTCTCCAGGCCCCAAATCAGCCTCAGACTCCAGATGGTTAATGAAACATGATAAAAGTTTGCGAAGCCTAGGAATCTCTGTAACTCCTTTACAGTGGTGGGTTGTGGCCAGTTCTGGATGGTTTCCACCTTCCTCTGGTCCACATGTATGCCATGCTGGTCGATGATGTAACCCAGGTATTGGACAGACGCGGTGTGGAACTCGCACTTCTCCAGCTTCAGACTTAGGTGGTGCTCACGAAGACGTGGAAGGACCTGCTCCACGTGCTGACGATGTTCTGTCAGGGTTCAGGAATAAATGAGGATGTGGTCTATTTAGACGATAATGAATTAATCAAGGAAATCCCGGAACACCTCATTCATGTAATTCTGGAAGACTGCCGGTGAGTTGGACAGGCCATAGGGCATCAACTGGTATTCATAGTGTCCTGAGGGGTTCACAAGCACAAATGTCCGGCATGTCAAAACTTCTCCAGGCCCCAAATCAGCCTTAGACTCCAGAGGGTTAATGAAACATGATAAAAGTTTGCGAAGCCTAGGAATCTCTGTAACTCCTTTACGGTGGTGGGTTGTGGCCAGTTCTGGATGGTTTCCACCTTCCTCTGGTCCACATGTATGCCATGCTGGTCGATGATGTAACCCAGGTATTGGACAGAGGCGGTGTGAAACTCGCACTTCTCCAGCTTCAGATTTAGGTGGTGCTCACGAAGACGTGGAAGGACCTGCTCCACGTGCTGACGATGTTCTGTCAGGGTTCAGGAATAAATGAGGATGTGGTCTATTTAGACGATAATGAATTGATCGAGGAAATCCCGGAACACCTCATTCATGTAATTCTGGAAGACTCCCGGTGAGTTAGACAGGCCATAGGGCATCAACTGGTATTCATAGTGTCCTGAGGGGTTCACGAAGGTGGTCTTCCATTTGTCACCCTTCCGAATGCGGATCAACTTATAGGCGGTTCGTAGGTCCAGCTTGGAAAAGATGCAATCTCCACGCAGCTGTTCCAAATCTGCTAGGACCAGAGGATAGGGGATAGCTGAGGAACAAGGGAACAGGAACAGAAGACAGAAGACTTGGATCAGGATCAGGAACAGCAGGTAAGTACTCAGGTGAGTGCGTGTTGAGTCTGCATACGTGTGACGAGACCAGACACTGAAGTGAAGGAAACGGTGGCTTTTGAAGGGTGAGTTGATGAGGATGCACAGGTGCAGGTGATCAGAATTCCAGGGACAGTGAACGAGTGGGCCGATCTGGTGCTGATGGCTGGATAGATGGTGTTGTTGACTCCCTGACACTTTCAGTGTGATGTAATAATCAAAGGCTGGAGTGTAGGTGCCAGATGCGGTTTGATGTCTTTTATTTTGAAACTGTCACTTCCAGTTTGTTACGTCACTTGATATAGGAGCATATTACTTGTTAGTTTGCATGTGGATAGCATGGAGGAAGGGGCTGAGTAGCTGGGATGCTCACTTTCTGTTGACTGTTTCGTTTTGTTTTGTTTCATTTTATTTCGTTTATTTTCCATTTTCTACAATACCGTCTTCATTCAACATGTAACAGCATTTCAATATTGTAATTAAAACCTCCTGAGTTTGCATCGAAACGCATCATGGATTTATTCCCACTACTTAACCTCTCAGCGGATACTGGCTGCTGCTGCAATTGACACATTAGACAGATAAAGGAACATTTCCTTCAGAAATTATTCTAAAATGCTGATTTGATACTCATTTATTATCAATGTAAAAAAAAAAAAAAAAAAAAAAAACTGACCCCAAACTTTTGAACAGTGGTGTATATTGTTACAAAAGATTTACATTTAAAATAAATGCTGTTCTTTTTTTAGCTTTTTATTCATTCATAGATAGATAGATAGATAAATAGATACATTTTATTTCAGCTAACATTTATTTTGTTTCAAGAAATGTTTTTTTTTAATGGTTTTAGTTTTATTTAAGGATAATAACCCTGCTTTAAATACATAAGTTTTACATATGCCATTGTTCACATCCATTTAGTAAGTGGACTCTTAGACTGTCTCAAACGGAGGAGGTATTTTCATCAAATTGTTATTTTCAATCTGCTCATGGCAAACACATTTCATACAGTCACAGCTCACCAATCTCACATGTTTTCTACTGTGTATCCAATAAGCTCTGATACATTATAAATTTGTTTGCCAACAATCAAATATTTGTTGCTGTGAGACTCGTTAGCAGCATGCTGCTGCGCCTTAATGTGCACTTGATGGAAGACGTAATTGCTTGTGGTTTGACAGTATAATCCCATATAACATACCTTCTGCAAGAATGTTGCCACTGAATATGCTAGGTGAACAACCCACTCAAACTGTTATTCTTATTTTTTTTCCAGAAACTGTGAAATTACACCCTTTTTAGAAATGCCTTACGAGACAGCTACTCGCTCTAAGAGAGATTGTGCTTTGAGATTTTAGATGAGCTCTTTAAATGCTTCTTAACTGTCATTCAAGCAGCAACTTAAATGATTATTTTTTTAATTATAAAAACAACACATTTTAAGTAAAACAATATGATTTTAACTATAACAAATTATAAATCAAAGCTTGTGGTGATGGAAATTTCCACATACTTCTCACTTGAAACTTAAAAAGACTTGTCCAGCTCTAATAGAATTGCAAGAATACAGTCTAAAATTTCCTAAATACTTCCTGCATCTGCCTTTCATAAGAAAAACAGGTAGCCCTGTCCCCAACTCATACTATTGTTTGAGACAATGTTGCCTTGTCATGCTGCTCAGACATGTAAATGTACAGAGCAATATTCTGATACCATCACATCTACATGGCTTTCATGTGTCTGTACACTAGCAGTCAAAAGTTTGATATGTTTGTTTTTGAAGAAGTCTTTTCTGCTCACCAAGGCTGCATGCATTTGATCTAATATATAGTAAACTCTATTATTTCAATTTAAAAGAACCGTTTTCTTTTTTAAAATATTTAAAAATTTACTCCTGTGATGGCAAAGCTGAATGATCAGTTCCACATGATCCTTCAGAAATCATTCTAATATGCTTAATTGGTGCTCAAGAAACATTTATTATTATAATCACTTTTGAAAACAGTTGTGCTGCTTAATTTTTTTTTTTTTTTTTTTGTGGAAACTACTTACTATTTAAAGTTTTGTGTAAGTAAGATAAAAAGGAAATTTTATTCAGCAAATTTATTTATAATTTTATTCAGCAAAGTTGAATTAAATTGAACAAAATTGACTTTTATAATGTTACAAAAGATTTATATATCAAATAAATGCTGTTCATCAAAGAATCCTGAAAAACAATTATCATGGTTTCCACAAAAAAAAAAAAAAAACCTGTTTTCAACATTGATAATAATAATAAACATTATTAATAATTGAGCACCAAATCAGCATATTAGAATGATTTTTGATCAAATGTTACTTAAGATTAGAGTAACAGCTGCAGAAAATTCCGCTTTGCCATCACAGGAATAAAGTACATTTTTAAATATATTCAATTAGAAAAGAGTTATTTTAAATGGTAATAATATTTCATTCAATTATATTTTGTTTTACTGTATTTTGGATCAAATAAATGCAGCCTTTGTGAGCTGAGACTATTTTCAAAAACATTTAAAAAAAAAACTTAATTATTCCAAAACTTTTGACCAATAGTGTATGTGGAACACAAAAGAAGATATTCTAAAGAATGCTTTAACTGTTTTTGTCTATAAAGTGAAACTGGACCCACTGGATCCCACTGACTTTCAAACTCCCAATGGAGTTTGGGTTCCTTGCCACTGTTGCCTTTGGCTTGCTTAATTGGGGACACTTAATATTCAGTAATATTACTGATATGACTGCATTTATTTTATTTATTTTTTTCAAAAATTGAAGTTTGCAACATTGACACTGTTATTGAACTGAACTGAAGGAACATCGAACTGTCTCGAACTGAATAGCAACACTATTGTCTTCAGTAGATCTACTTACAGCTAAATTGAACTTGTTTCGCAAAGAATGTTTTCAAACAAACTTTTTTTGATGTTTGCATCATTAACTGTTACTTTCCTGTTTATTACTGTGAAGGTGCTTTAAAAACAATTTCGGTAGCACTTTATTTTACAGTACGTGTACTTTCCTGGTACATCTATAGTAATTATGTTGTACATACAGGTAAAAGAGTGGTAACACAAGGCATGTATGGAAACTAATAAGAAACACTGCTGTACTTTCCAATGATACGTACATGGTAACTATGTTGTACTCACAGACAAGTGTGCGTAGTAACAGACATTTATGTGTGGTAACTAGTAAGACACATTACTGTACTTACTAGTGGTATATACATGGTAACTACTTTGTACCTATAGAAAAGTGTTGGGTAATAACAGGCACTTACTTATAGTGTCAGTATATGGTAACTAACAGACACATTACTGTACTTTCTAATTGTATATACACAGTAAATATTTTGTACTTACAGACAAGTGTGGGTAATAACAGGCACTTATGTGTGGTAACTAGCAAGACACATTACTGTCTGTCATTCTTTTATTTAAAACATTACAGAGTTTTAATAAATGTTTATGGGTAGGTTTAAAGGTAGGTGTAGGATTAGTGGCTCAAAATATCGTTTTAATGTTATATTTTTCCTACACATTTCTGTCCATTATGTATAAAATGGGTATGTTTTGGTTCAGGATAGGGTTTAGGGATCTTACATTTATCTAGAAAACGATAACAGGGAAATTATACATATGTCTTTATGACATGAAAGATTCGTAAATATTTTTTTTTTTGCTCTAAAAACAAAGTATTTTTATGTTTTAGTGCCATAAATACGTCAATATTGCACGTTTTAGCACCTTTCTAAACGTACAAAAACGTTTTTGTGTCTTGAAAGTTATGCTCTTACCAGGTGTAACTTACACATTAACTAACTGGTATATTCACTAGTATGTTCATAGTAAGTACATGGAAATAGGACTGTAAAATAAAGTGCACCTTTGTACATAAACATTACATAGGAATTACCAGCTCTTTAACCTTTGTAATAATAAGCTTAAGCATTTTAACACAATTAGTAAGTACAGTAATGTGTCTTACAAGTTACCATAAATAAGTGCCTGCTATTACCCAACACTTTTCTATAGGTACAAAGTAGTTACCATGTATATACCACTAGTAAGTACAGTAATGTGTCTGTTATTTACCATATACGGACACTATAAGTAAGCACCTGTTATTACCCAACACTTGTCTATAGGTACAAAGTAATTACCATGTATGTATCATTGGAAAGTACAGCAGTGTTTCTTATTAGTTTCCATGTACATACATGTCAGGTAAGTACCTTGTGTTACCACTCTTTTACCTGTATGTACAACATAATTACTATAGATGTACCAGGAAAGTACACGTACTGTAAAATAAAGTGCTACCACAATTTATATTGTATAAAGTGCAAAAAAAAAGAAAGAAAGAAAGAAAGAAAGAAATGAAAGAAAGAAAAAAGCACAATACTTTTGTCAAAATATATTTTTTTGTGTTCCACAGAAGAAAGAATGTCATTGGAATGACATTAGAGTAAGTAAATGATGACAGAATTTTCATTTTTGAGTGAACTGTACCACCAAGCTTGGATCTGAGAAAGCTTCTGTTAAATAATTAACTATTCTACTTCTAAGTTTTAAGTTTGAAAAGACATGAAACAGAAATAGGAATATTTGATCAGTCCCCTCTTTCAAATATCTCCATCTGTGTGTTCTTTATATAAAAAATAAACACACTGACATGATGCTCCTGTGTGGCCCTTGCACAACATACTCTCTCTTGCTTTTCAAATCCCAAAGCTTACAATATCTCTGATCGTCTCCTCCTCATTCTTTCTTTTATCTGGAGAAGAAGACAAAAGCTAATTGTGACCTAGTCAGGAGCAAGGACATATCACCACATGCATTTTTAACTAGGGACGATCGGCTGATCAAATGTAGACATGTACGCAGGGGTTAAATTGGGATTTGTTATGTGGGGGGGCTCTGTGGTTTCAGGGGTGGAGGTTTATGCGAAGTCTACAAAATCGTATCAATTGACAAACTAAAATATAACAAGTTGCAATGAACACTAAAATGCTGATCAAAATCATTCTATAGATGCTGGTAGTGTGCAAATCTACATCTGATGACAATAAAATCTTTCTGTAGGCCTGTGCCTTCTCCTTTGTGTCAGTATCAAATATAAGAGTGATGCTACCATTAAAGGAGAGAATATAAATACAAAATACAGAGCTTGACATTAAGCCTTGTTTTGTGCTTGTCCTTTGGACAACTAAAATATTTAAATCTGCATATTTTTGTTATTTACCCTGGGGGTATTTTATTAACCTTTAACCTAATTAGATCGCATCCCCCGATCTAATTAAATTTATGTTTAATCTTTTATTTCAAATTCTTACATTTGATAAATTAGAATAGTAAGACACTACAGGGCTGATACCAAATTAAACAATTTACACTGGAAAAGTACAACTGCATTCAATAATATTATGAGATTCTTTAAATATTTTTGAATATACAAATAAGAAACGTTGGTGGGAAATTTATACTTTTAAACATGAAATTAAACCGCCAGTAGATGGTGGCAAGTGATCGTCTTAATGAGTGAGCCACTGATTCATTTATTCAAACGATTCATTCAAAAGGCTGAATCAAAAATGAAGCAGTTCTTTATGATTGGGCTATTGAATCTTCACTCAACCGATTTGTTCAAAACGCTAAATCATTCGAAATGGCTCAGCGTAGCTGGGAGATGCGCTGGTTCTGCTTTGTTTGGAGCTATTTTCGCTGCTACAGTAGAACAAAAACAGGCAATATTGCACCTAAAACGTAAGTAATTAATATTAACTACTTGTTTATTCAACTGTTGTATGAAATTAGTGTCAATTTGAATCAAAGTGATATTCAGGAATTCAGCTCTTCCGTTCGTGTGATGCTTAACTTTATCATATGTCATAAATAGCTAGCTATAAAACCCTGACATATTGAATTTTTATTGCAATATGATAACTGAGTTCCTTTGTGTGAGCAGAGCTCATTTGTTTTGAATTCTCCTCAAGAGGTTACGTGTGCCTCAACAGCGCAATAGGCTATCACCGCCAATATACATTACATATATTACTATCCACTATCAATTGCCACTTAAGCTAATAATAATACTAAAAAAAATAGTACAATCCTCCTGTGTGTAAAAAAGTGGACTGGACATTTCTGTGGTTTTAAATGTGAATCAATTTTTACTTTGTGCCTTTTATTGTAAATGTAAAATGTGAGGCATGTGCTGCTCTGACACGCACTGCAATACATGCATTTTAAAGGGTCCATTTTTAATTGTGTACACACAATAAAAACAAAACATTGTGCTTTTGTAAAATAAAGAAAACAAACAGGATGGCGCTTTCTGCCATCCCGGTTTCCTTTCCATGAAGATTGTGGAGCGCGTCCCAAAACTTAATCGAAACTCAGCATATAGGCTACTAGCAAGCTCTTGCGTGCCATCTGAACTTTTTGCAATTTCTCCTCTTAGTCTAAAAGTCAAATAGTTGAAAAAATTTCCTAAAATATTTGGGTTTTTTTTCTGAATATGTATTCCACAATTATTGGCACCCCAACAGATACTGAGTAACAATCTAACTGAAGTGGCTGGTGTACTCCAATTCATATGGTGTGTTTTTAAGTTCACCTTAGTGATCAGAAACATTTAAATCAGTGTTTCTGTCTTCCAACCACTGTGCCACAGCACACTAATGAGACAAATGTTACACCTGTATGTGGGGTTTACAAATATTTAACCAATGAAAAGCATTTAAAAGAGCTTGTGACTAAATCTTGGATCTTGGATCCTCAAACTGTTGGTGAAACCTCAAACCAGTTTGGAGATAGAGCTCTGCTTGTTTGCAATGCAAGGGTAAATGAAGAAAATTATGTTTGAACAAGTACATCATTTTATTTACTTGAGAAACACTATGTCTATAAAGGCTTTTTATTTTGTATTTGAAGTGTACAATAGTCTTAGTCTGGTATTTGCCATAGTTGTAGCAATATACTGTTTTAAATATACTGTGCATAGTTATTCATCTTTTATATCATGAGATTTTGGCCAAATGTATTCAACAACAAGAAAAACTGAGCACCCATATAGCTACAATAAACTTTATAACCTGTAAGTCGATGAAAACGTTGCTGATCAGATGCAGCTGTTGTGATGGACAAAACACATATCTCTGTAATTCGCTGGCCAAAAACCTTGTAACTCTATTTAAGCTTGATTTTCATAAAATATTAATATTATAAAGACAATTGCAAGTATCGGACCATAAAGCCATATATGTTTTATTATTTAAAAATAAGTGGTTTCTTCCAGGCAGTGACAATATGTAAATTTGTTTTATCAACACCAACAACATCCAATGGCTACCTATATGAACTCATTGTGTTCCTATATTTGTGCAATTTTGTTAAATTTTAGTGCTTGGTGGTGTGCCGTGGGATTTTTTTTTTACTCATCAAAACTGTGCCATGGCAAAAAAAAAAAAAAGGTTGGGAGAATTGGAGATGGGTCTTGAAGTTGGGTCAAGTTGACATCAAACAACAATCTCATTCTCAGTTTGCCAGGCGTTACTGGAGCATTCAGTGGGACTGGGTTTTATGGTCGGATAAGACCAAAATAAAGCTTTTTGGAAAAGCACCACAGGTAGGTTTGGCATAGACAGATGCATAGCCATGCAGAAAAGTACCTCATCCCCACTGTGAAGTATGGTGATGGATCTTTAATGCTGTGGGGCTAATTTTCTTCCAAAGACCCTGGACAACTTGTTAGGATACACAGTATCAAACTCCATCAAGTACCAGCAGATATTAAATCAACACCTTTCTGACCCTGTCAGGAAGCTTAAACTGGGTTGTGGTTGGATCATGGCCAATCTATTCTTGCATAAAAATAACAAACATAAAGAGGGTCACAAGTGGTCATGCTATTCTAGTGGTATCTAAACGATGCACTTTCAATAAGAGACACTTCACCATCCCCTCTGTGAGAGCTAATGAATCGTTTTGTAAAAGGTCTCATGTGTGATAACCTGAGGCAACAGCACTAGTGAGACTTACTTCAGAGAGGATGTCAGAGATGGATTAGCCTTCACCTCATTTGAGCTTTTTTTTCTCAAGCTGTGCCCATGAATTTGAATGTAAGATTATCTAGCCAAAATCCATATACGATTTTGTCAGAGTAACAAAGGTCGACTGACAACTAATGCAGCATATGCAGTATTTGAAATTCATTCAGAAACATAAACCCAAGACAGAAAGATAACTAGCTGCATAAGATTCACACAGTCAGAACTAATTATTGCTTTTCCCTTCCCAAGTTCTAGTTTTTTGGATAAATTGTTAATTTTCCCACTGTCTTCCTGATAGAAATGAAGGTCCTGCTACATTTGTGCAACTTCCAGTTAAATGTTTCCTTGGATACACAGATTTATCCACAGATGGCTAGTCAAAGTGAATCCATATCAGTGATGTTACATTAATTATCTAAAAAGAAAGTGGCAGGGGCTACTTCAAATGAGTTACCTTGTGTCAATGAATCTTTTAAATATATATCCACAATTACTTCATACTTTTAAAAAGCCTTTCTCTGTAATTATACACTCCACTTATACTGTACATTATTATTAATTTCTCTCTGTCTCCTGCAATATACTTAGCCTGGTGTGACCATATTGTGGAAGACATACTGCAACATAGCAACAACAAATTACAAGAAGGAGAATATGCATTGATATGACTGCAATCATCACCTCCAGATGATTGCATAAGAGCCAAGCATGCCAGCAGATTGGAATTAATATTGCACATTCATCCCAAGTGCTGAATAAGGTTTTGAATTTACTTGTACAGCTCTGAGCCAATAGCTTTCAGACAAGCGCAGAACATTTTCAGATGGTGAGCAATAGTGAAACAAGTGGGCAAAGGGTTATGGCAAAGTAAGAATGATCAACCTTCATAATCTCATAAAATAAAGTTATTTCCTAACTATCATGAGTTACCAGGAAAATTTTCAATGAACCAAATATAAAGTAATTCAATAAAAAAAGGAGTTTAAACATTAAATACTGTGCTATTGGAAGGACTTTCCAGTTCAATAACTATAATTTTAAGGTTTATTCCACTAAACCATCACTTTCAGGAATGCTTTCCATTAAATGCATAATTTCCTGCAAAAAAATAATTTATAGATTTAGGTAAACTTATTAGATCGGGCACCAAGGAGCAACAGTTTTTCGACATACCCTTGGTGGGTGCTTTATGGTGAGGAGGAGCCGGTGTTGCCACACAGGAAGCTTTGTGTCCTGATCTAGTGGTTATAAGGCATTGAGACACCTACCTTGCTCTGGAGGCCTGCAACAGTATCAGTCTGCTACGGTTGAGGAAGCTGTTTTTTGCGTCCTCGTAACCACTGCATTTCCCCGACTGCGGGTGCACTGAAGCCAAGTGCAAGGAAGCAATAGGCTTGCTTCCATAATACTTATGCTGCCAGCACTTAACGTATAGCTGTTTTGAGAGCGAGAGCCAAATTCATTGACTGTGTCGCCCATCAAGAACCCCATTTGGGGTTCTCAGTGCTGTTTGGCAAGCAGGCGGCTCCACTGGGGAAGGACCTTGGCGGTGGGCAGGCCTGCTCTTTAGGCTGATGGCCGGGTCACACCGCCATATTGCACAGTTCCTCCAGGTGGTGGCATCTCATGGGCACAGGAGCACCACAATCACATGCTCAAACTGGGAACATCAGAGTAATCCCAGGATGACTCACCATTGAAGGTAGTGAGGGCGAACCTGCGAAGAGTGCTTTGGCAGTAAAAAGATACCTTCCATGAATTTGTGAGCTCCTCATGAGATTATTCTTTGTGAACTCTGGCAAGAAAGGAACTGGGACAAAGCACAGTTGTGTGTGGCGCTCTGAGCCCAGAAACCAATCATCTATCCACAATTGCTTGTGATAGCCTGGGCATTGCCAATTGCCTTCGCCCTCAGCACTTGCCGCTAAGGCCTTGTGCATAGTAGCAAAAGGACGAGGATGGGGAGCAACCGAGGTTACTTTCTGCTCAGAAAAGCAGGAAAGTTGCGACTGCAACGTTCCCATGGCCACGCTCTTGCAATGAGTGCATGTACCATCCACAAAAGCTGCTCCAGCATGGGCATGGCCCAAACTTCAACAACGATCGTGACCATCTGATGGAGACTGCATCCAGAAATACATGGGCGAAAAGGCATCTTTAAAAATACCTTCTTCGTCCGTGTTTTCTCTTTTAGATGAAATTTATCTTTTATAGAGAAACTGTCTTGTAAGAGAATATTCTCTTTTGGATTTTTTTCTCTCTAGTTGCTAGTTGAAGCACCCTGGGGAACTCTATTGCACTTATCTGTGTGTATGTGAGAGAGAACCGCTAAAATGCGGCGAAGGAATCCAACAAAGCTTCTAGGCAGAGGTGGATAGAGAGAATCACAGACGCGTCTTCTCGGCACCGAAGAACAAATCTGAATGAGTGGAGGCATGCCATCTTCTTTTATACCCGTATGTCCAAGGAAGTGGCATATGCATATTCGACTCGCAAAGTATCAGAGGTGTTTGGGGCTCCCAAGTGTGACCCTAGTGTCAGTACATCGATACAATGTCGAAGTGACTGACACATAGTAAACTATTGGTTAGGCTTAGGGGTTTAGCGTAGGTGGTATGTTATTTTCAAACACGATAGAGCATTTACCGTTAACCGTCACTGGGCATTTCATTTCCGAACTGTCATGATACGTACAACAACCAATGCCATTGAATGAGAAGTTACGAGATTTGCTTTTATGATTTCTTTTTATGTTTTGGATTGTCACAAATAAATTACCTTGACAATACCAATTACCTGTCATGATTGACTTCCATGCCTGCCATGAACCTGTCCTGTCGCTGCCCTTTGGAGTAGTTTTTGTTTGTTGCATTCCCTTTTTTAATTTAAATAAAAAAGCCCATCAACACTGCCTCTCTCTTACCATCATGTGACAGAACTATATTTCATATTCTGTATTCTGTTCAATAATGGTGGAAATCTGGAAATAGTCTTTTTGAAGTCAAGACTGTAAGGTATGCTTTATTACAGAAATTGATTTTCAAAAACTCTGAGAAATATTTAATGGAGTGAAAAATATGTCTCTTTATATGCAGTATATATGAATGTTAATAGAAAGTCCCTAGTTTATGGTTATGAATTAATTTATGAAGTGCAACCCAGCTGAATGTATTTCAGGACATTCAGCTACATTGTGTAAACTATATAAACTTTCTAATTTAAAGAAATTAGTTGAAAACATCACAACTTGCTGACCCTTCACCTGAGCTCATGCCATAGGGAAATTCATTTGCGTCACCCTATTGCTCTCAAATCATTTTAGGGTGTGTATGGTATAAATATTACATTTATCCCTGACCTCTCTGTACCAGAAGCATTATACCTGAATTCTCAGAAGCCATCTATCTGGAGAATGAATGCTGAGATGGAGGCATAGGTTACAGGAGTCTAGATGGAAAAAGCACAGCAGTTGTCTGCTTTGTCTAGCGAGAACAACAGGTAGCCTTCGACAATGATGGAATAGTTTTTTTTTTCTGCATGAAAGACAGACCTGAGGGAAAACTAGGTGAACCAGAGAGTACACAAAAAGAGTTTTGAGAAAGTTCGCTCCAGGCATTGCCTAAAGGATGTGCTGAAGGAGACATTCCAGTAGGTCTACTTATGTCTCTTATGTTTGGAGTAAGTATTAATGTCATCTGTACTTCACAGTAGAGAGGCGTGTTCAGATAACACAAAGGTTAGGTGGTTTAATACCATTTATCATTCTTAGTTGTGATTAAAAGGTCAGACTGATGGCATTTGAACACAAAAGCTTTGATAATGGGTTTGTGTCTTTCCTGTCTGCATGTTCTACTTAGGTGGTATTTCATAATTTAACATATTTCTTACAGCCCTGAAAGACAAGTTTTAATGAATGTCCACACTGCTCTGTAAAAAGCACCAAAAAAGCATTTACTAGTCCATAGAACAGACTGAAATTTCATTATTCACTGATTATTCATCTCGTTTTGAAAAAAAATCTTACTTGACAGCTTAAAAATGTGTACTCTTCTTGTGCTTCCAGGAACAGGGTCGGAACACACTCTTTAAGCTTTTATCAGTCGAAAGTTTTTAAGTGTGACCAATTTAGGTTTACCCATAATTAGACACAGACTCTAATTCTGGCATATTAATGGCCCTTCAAATGTACCATGCATTTACCAAAGGTAAAATAATAACTTCCAACAAGCATCCAACGAAAATAACCACTTTTAAATGTCTTAAAAGCCTATGACTCATAAATTGTTTATACTGTGAAGCCATTCAAATATACACAACCATTCAAATGTTTTCAGGCTTCTGAACATCATCTTTAGGTCTAGTGGTAAGAGTGTGTGTGTATTGAGCAGTGTTCTCAGCCGGAGTTGTTGGTGTGCATGGAAATGCAATGAGATGGGAAGCATTCCATGTCTTTCCATCACTAAGAATGTATGTACCCACTCCCAGTCTTTTGGCAACCGTGAGAGGATCAGTAAACTTTGTCCCTTAAGAACATTCAAGGGGTTCCAAACCCTCACTTTGTCCCCCTCCTGGAAACAAGGAGTGTGAGCACCGTGCTTAGTAGTGTATTTTTTCATTTTACGTTGCAGCCGCATATAGTGCATCTGGAAAGTATTCACAGCGCTTCACTTTTTACACATTTTGTTATGTTACAACCTTATTCCAAGCTGGATTAAATTAATTATTTTCTTCAAAATTCTACAAACATTACCCCATAATGACAACATGAAAGAAGTTTGAAATCTTTGCAAATTTATTAAAAATAAAAAACGGGGTGAAAAAAAAAAAATCACATGTACATAAGTATTCACAGCCTTTGCCATGACACTCAAAATTGAGCTCAGGTGCATCTTGTTTCCACTGATCATCCTTGAGATGTTTCTACAACTTGAAGGACTGATTGGACATGATTTGGAAAGGCACACACCTGTCTATATAAGGTCCCACAGTTAACAATGAATGTCAGAGCACAAACCAAGCCATGAAGTCCAAGGAATTGTCTGTAGACCTCTGAGACAGGATTGTATCGAGGCACAGATCTGGGGAAGGGTACAGAAAAATTTCTGCAGCATTGAAGGTCCCAATGAGCACAGTGGCCTCCATCAACCATTAATGGAAGAAGTTTGGAAGCACCAGGAGTCTTCCTAGACGGGCCAAACTGAGCGAAGCTAAGGAAAAGGGCCTTAGTCAGGGAGGTGACCAAGAATGGTCACTCTGACAGAGCTCCAGCATTTCTCTGTGGAGAGAGGAGAACCTTCCAGAAGAACAACCATCTCTGCAGCACTCCACCAATCAGGCCTGTATGGTAGAGTGGCCAGACAGAAGCCACTCCTCAGTAAAAGGCACATGACAGCCCACCTGGAGTTTGCACCTGAAGGACTCTCAGACCATGAGAAACAAAATTCTCTGGTCTGATGAAACAAAGATTGAACTCTTTGGCCTGAATAGCAAGTGTCATGTCTGGAAGAAACCAGGCACCGCTCATCACCTGGCCAATACCATCCCTACAGTGAAGCATGGTGGTGGCAGCATCATGCTGTGGGGATGTTTTTCAGCGGCAGGAACTGGGAGACTAGTCAGGATCGAGGGAAAGATGAATGCAGCAATGTACAGAGACATCCTTGATAACCTGCTCCAGAGTGCTCTGGACCTCAGACTGGGGCGAAGGTTCATCTTCCACCCTAAGCACACAGCCAAGATAACAAAGGAGTGGCTACGGGACAACTCTGTGAATGTCCTTGAGTGACTCAGCCAGAGCCCAGACTTGAACCCGATTGAACATCTCTGGAGAAATCTGAAAATGGCTGTGCACTGACGCTCCCCATCCAACCTGATGGAGCTTGAGAGGTCCTGCAAAGAAGAATGGGAGAAACTGCCCAAAAATAGGTGTGCAAAGCTTGTAGCATTATACTAAAAAAAAACTTGAGGCTGTAATTGGTGCCAAAGGTGCTTCAACAAAGTATTGAGCAAAGGCTGTGAATACGTATGTACATGTGTTTGGTTTTTTATTTATTTATTTTTTATAAATTTGCAAAGATTTCAAACAAACTTCTTTCACATTGTCATTATGGGTTATTGTTTGTAGAATTTTGAGGAAAATAATGAATTGAATCCAGTTTGGAATAAGGCTGCATAACAAAATTTGGAAAAAGTGAAGCGTTGTGAATACTTTCCAGATGCACTGTAACCCAAAGGTTGCGGGTTTGAGTCTTAATACCGGCAGGAAATGACTGAGGTGCCCTTGAGCAAGGTACCTAACCCCCAATCGCTCCCTGGGCAGCACAGCAAAAATGGCTGCCCACTGCTCCGTGTGTGTGTCCACAGTTTGCAGTGTGTGTGTGTGTGTGTGTGTGTGTGTGTGTGTGTGTGTTCACTACTCATTACTCCTAACGTGTGGGAACTAACTGGATGTGTTAAATGCAGAGGACAATTTCCAAGTATGGGTTACCATACTTGGCCTTCACATGTCACTTAATACTTAATACTTCCAGCATGCACTGTCAAACCTCTGCAACTGATCCAGAATGCTGCAGCAAGAGTGGTCTTTAACAAACCGAAGAGAGCGCACATGACGTGACACCTCTCCTCATTAACTTGCACTGGTTGCCAATTGCTGCTCACATCAAATTCCAGGCACTGATGTTTGCCTACAACAACTGGCTCTGCACCCCATACCTAAATTCATTCAAGTGAACGGCACCTTGTGGTGCCATCCCAAAGAGGCACAAAATCATTTTCAAGGACCTTTACCTTGACTGTTCCAAACTGGTGGAAGGACCTACCTAACTCTACCCAATTTTCAAGGAACGGCTGAAGACGTGTCTTTTTCATCAACACTTGACCCATTAATACTAACACTTACTATTCTATATATCTATTTAAGAAAAGGAAAAAAAAGAAAAAAGAGAATGTGCTAGACTAACTGGGGCTAATCACAGCACTTGCATAACTGACCTACTGTTAGTTTGATCAGTTCTATTGCTCTCCTAATTTCTAAGTTGCTTTGGATAAAAGCGTCTGCTAAATGATTAAATGTATTGTCAATGGCTCAATGCCAGCCAAAGCACTAAAAGCACATTTGAATCTGTCAGTTTGTGATTTCACTGTACATTCTAAAATCCCACATGTGGTATAGACCCACTCAAATGGTTAAACAAAGCACACAAGACAGGCATAGCGAACTTCGTCCATCTAGTTTACTCATCAATTCCGTTCCCACACACATTACATCATTACACAACAGTTCAGACTTCCTTGCAAAATAGTAGTCCCAACACAATTCTACTTATAAACACAACAAAAATACTTTAGTTAGTAGTAGTTTTCCTGTACTTTTCTTCAAATAAATCCACCATATTCAATATTATTCAGTATTATACTTGTGATAACAGAATAAGAAGGTACTATAATTTTCCAGAGATTAACATGAACAAAGTTAATAGATGGCTTGTCCTCCTCTGTGCTAAGTGTTAATATATTGGTCTTGCAAAGGTGCTCATTACCTACCAGACTAATGACAGATTTACTCCCTCTGTGAGATCTTTTAACTTCTAACATGTAGCCAAAGCCATTGCAGCAATTAATCACAGCTACAATGTCCTCATTGTACAACGTCACTATACTGGTATCTATGAAAAGTGTTGAGGGTAACATAGTGAGCATTGATGCTCCCTGGTTTTCACAGTGCATTGGGACTTTTTAGGGAGCGAACGCTTCAGTGCACTGGAAGGATTTTGCGATTGAGACAGCCCTTAAAATGGCAGACTCCCTGATCAGTGCCCTGACTACTGAACTAGGTAGATGAATGAGACATACCCAGTTTTATAAGAGACACACTGTATATTGATCCATCCATTCAGTTTGTAAGAGTCTGACATTGACTCACTATAAGCTGAGCTGCTGATTCAACCTTACACTGAGAAAATCTGTGAACTCCTACTGCAGACGCCCATGAATATAAACATAGGGCATAAAACTGTTAGCTCTGATTCTTTGTTGAGTCAGGATTTAGTGGAAGGAGCATGAATGTTTATTCACTGCTGTCTCTGCACTTACACATCAGTATGTGTCTGCATATTTTTTTTGGTATGTATTTATGTGAAATAATTAACCCCACTGTGCAGAGTAATTTATTTCTTTATGGGCTGTGTATTCTATTTTCCCATGGGTTTTAATTAATAACAACATGATCACAACTAAAATGTTATTTGTACTCACAAGTCTCTTGCCCAAGAGACTGTATTGCCTCTGAATGTGTGGCATCTTTATGTGCATGCGTTTATGTGTTCTGGGTGTTTGCACACTGTAAACCCATGTATAGCCTAAATTAAAGACTATCTGATACTGTACAGTATGCTAGTGTTATTTTAGTATTTTAGGATTATTTAGCTTTAGATTATCTATTAATATACTAATATAGTTTTCATTAATTTTTTTAATCAGTTTTTATTTTTATCATTTATGTTTTCATTTTAATTTGTTTTAATTTAGTAAAGTTATAGTAATTTGAGTTGTCATTTTTTTTTTTATGTCTACACATTTTTTTTTNTTTTTTTTTTTTTTTTTTTTTTTTTTTTTTTCAGTTTTGGTGTTAGTTATTTTAGTACTTCAAGTTTGAACAAAAATGAGAAATGCTGCTGAAATAAAATAGTTTTTTCAGTTAACGTTTATTTCATTTCAAGTGATGAAATTTTTTTTTTTTCAGTTACCAATAATAGCTATGCTGGATATGGAATATGTGTGCATGTGTAACCTGTTCTAATGAGAAAACGCAACTATTTTTCATTTTGGCAATTTGATGACACATTCTTATGATTTCAGTTATGCGAAAACACACACACATACAAAAAAAACAAAAAAAAAAAACATCAAGGTCCACCCCTGAACCTAACCCTCATGCAGTGGGGCAAATGCAGATAATACAAAAATATACGAATGAGACCAATTTGGCAACTCGTGAAATAGTTACAAATTGGCATGAGAGTGTATTGGTATATACATCTTTGTAGCACGTTCATGTAATAGCAAAAGCACCTCCCTTGTTTTGCTTATATATTACATAAATTATAGATCTGAACACCACAATCTCTCATGCAAACTAGAATATACTTGTCACCATGGTTACCATTCTCTATAAGAAGGTATTTGTCTTTCCATCTTTTGTGTAAATCACAAAAGTCATGACCTCAAATCAATAGTCTTTTTCACCTTGCATGCCAAGCAACCGATTCCTCAGAAATGGTTTGCAGGCTGTGTGTTTGTAATGTAAAAACAATTCAGTCAGCAGCCATCCCTAAAAATGGAGGTTGTTTGAATGCTGTGATTAATTGCTTGCTTCCCACATTTATCAGGGTGAACGTCTAGAGCACATTTGTATTTACTGTAAAGTCAAAGTTGTTTTGTGTTACAATTCCAAGGCCTTTAAACGCTGACTACACACTCCATGAAGGTCTGTAATACCTGTAAAAAGCTATGCTTTAGCATACTTGAGCCAAAACTTGACCCCTTAACATGCATCACTGCATTAACAGATCGGTCTGGGAACACTGATCAGAGAAAAGTCATTTAGAACATGTAAATAAAGAACATTTTATGGGGTTAGAATAGTTGCATTATTCCAAATAAATAAATTGAGATTCACCAAAATGAATCAAATTTACAAATAAATAGATTAAGATCTAGTCTCAGCCTCAGATGTCACGCCAAGCCCACAGACCCTTGGCTGAACGTCTGATGCATATGGCACATTTAAAGGATTAGTCCACTGTCAAATAAAAAATAGTTTTTTTGACCCCTACACTCTTCATCTCTTCGAAGCTCTCACTCCAGAGGGTAAATGCTTTGAAGGGATTAGGGCATAGGGATGAGCCCTTCCAAATGGAATGCAGGGTAGCTCTCTTCTTCTTCTTCTCTATTAGAATTCCGGCAGTGTAGATGCTGCTAAGTGTATTACTGCCCTCCACAGGTCAAAGTTTGAACTAATTGTTATATACTTGCACTAGCATATTGTATATGACAATTTAGTTCAAACTTTAACCTTTGGTGGGCAGTAATACGCTTAGCAGCGTCTACACTGCCGGAATTCTAATAGAGAAGAAGACAAGAGCTAGTTCAAGACAAGGAAACAAATGTTGTGATGCCAAACCCCATCATGGAAGAAGAACGCTGTCCTGTTTACAACTGTGACAATGAGCGCTTACCAGGATCAACTAAATGCTGGATTTCCAAAAGTATGCGAAGTTTGCGGCTCAATTGTTGCAGTAAACTTGCACAACGTTCTTGAATGAATAATTTATTAGATGCATGCTGGTCTGTTATTGTAGGGACATCGTCTTTACATTTTCACACCCCTAAACATGATGCGAAACAAAATGAACAGTGATTGGTTGCATCAAACGTCTTCTTGGTCTGTCCTTGGCTGATGTCAGTCTGAAGGTCTGGCTACGTAAGACTAAGATCTACAAACAAATGTAAAGAGTTTCACAAAAATTAATAATAATAATAATGTATGAGCAATATCACACGAGTAGGCCTGCGGCCTCGTGCCTACGGCCAAATCACAGACGTGCTGATATACAGCCATATCGCATGGCTACGAGTATGGTATTGCGCTTATACAACAGTTCGACAGCACAAGTGCGTAAATAAATAAGAACAACCGAGTATGCATACATACATACATATATATATACATATATATATATATATATATATATATACATATACTATATTGCCAAAAGTTTTGGGACACCTGCCTTTACATGCACATGAACTTTAATGACATCCCATTCTTAATCTGTAGGGTTTAATATGGAGTTGGACCACCCTTTGCAGCTATAACAGCCTCAACTCTTCTGGGAAGGCTTTCCACAAGGTTTAGGAGTGTGTTTATGGGAATTTTTGACCATTCTTCTAGAAGTGCATTTGTGAGGTCAGGCAGTGATGTTGGAGAAGGCCTGGCTCGCAGTCTCCGCTCTAATTAATCCCAAAGTTGTTCTATCGGGTTGAGGTCGGGACTCTGTGCAGGCCAGTCAAGTTCCTCCACACCAAACTCACTCATCCATGTCTTTATGGACCTTGCTTTGTGCACTGGTGCGCAGTCATGTTGGAACAGGAAGGGGCCATCCCCAAACTGTTCCCACAAAGGTGGGAGCATGAAATTGTCTAAAATGTCTTGGTATGCTAAAGCATTAAGAGTTCCATTCACTGGAACTAAGGGGCCAAGCTCAACCCCTGAAAAACAACCCCACACCATAATCCCCCCTCCACCAAACTTTACACTTGGCACAATGCAGTCAAGCAAGTACCGTTCTCCTGGCAACTGCCAAACCCAGACTCGTCCATCGGATTGCCAGACAGAGAAGCGTGATTCGTCACTCCAGAGAACACATCTCCAGTGCTCTAGAGTCCAGTGGCGGCGTGTTTTACACCACTGCATCCGACGCTTTGCATTGCACTTGGTGATGTAAGGCTTGGATGCAGCTGCTCGGCTGTTCTTGAGCTAATCTGAAGGCCACACAAAGTTTGGAGGTCTGTAGCTATTGACTCTGCATAAAGTTGGCGACTTTTGCACACTGTGCGCCTCAGCATGCGCTGACCCTGCTCTGTGATTTTACGTGGCCTACCACTTCATGGCTGAGTTGCTGTTGTTCCCAATTGCTTCCACTTTGTTATGATACCACTAACAGATGGCCATGGAATATTTAATAGTGAGGAAATTTCATGAATGGACTTATTGCACAGGTGGCAACCTATCATGGTACCACGCTTGAATTCGCTGAGCTGATGTCATCATGAGCCAACATAATTTCCTGTTCTGTCTCCTCCTCTTCCCTTTTGTGTTAAAACTGAATGGAAGAGGTGGGTTATTTCTTCACCTAAGCTGTATTTTAGTCCGTTACTAACCTGAGTGTAGATTTGTGGGGTTATGGACTTAATGTAATCTACTAGAGTTAATCATTTCAGAGTAAGTCAGAATAAATTGAAATGTAACAATTTATTAGTCAGGTAAATGTAACAGGCAAATTATATAATCAATAACTAATACAAAACATCAAATGCTCAGAAATAAAGAGTAAAAGATGTATACCTGACATCAAAAAATATATATAATGCTGAGTGTCTGAAGGACACACAGCATTATGGGACAATCTGGCTACAGAATCATGCCTTTGGTAAATTATGGGACGATCTGGCTACAGAATCATGCCTTTGGTAAATTATGGGACGATCTGGCTACAGAATCATGCCTTTGGTAAATGCCTTTGCAGCATTTACTTAAATACCAGACCAAGACAGAAACCTCCCCGAAAGGAGACATGAGTTAACAATGGGAATTTGCATTAATCAAGGTCCCAGACTTGGGTAGTTTACACCTTACCGAGGACAGAAGGTATTAATTTGCATGAAAGACCCTGGACCCTTGCGTCTCAGATGGGGATGCAAATTTTGCAAGAGTGTCCAAATGTTAATTTCCTTTGTTTTCTCAGAGAGTAGCCCTCTCCTTGTCTAGACAGTCTTACAGTTCAGGGGTAGAAAAATGAATAAACAGCTGGAATATCCATTATCTACATGTGGGTGGGCTTGTCACAAACGTTTTTTGTCCAAAAAATCCTCTACTGTGTGGTGTCATTACGATTATTCAACTGCTCCCGATCGAGACGGAGCGTCCCCAGTCTCAAATCGTAAATATCAAACATGTTTGATATTTATGACTCTTGATCAGGCTGCCTCTGACGTAATACCTGCAATAGCCAATGAGAGTGCGCAAGCGTCACCTACCGGATATTGCATGCTTCTCAAAAAAACAATTGACTTTGGGACGATGGAACCGGAAGTGCTATGTTAACTCGCTTCTGCGTTTTGGCCTACAAAATGATGTCATACCTGCACCACTCTATTCGGTTATTAAGTCTGACGTCGCAGCGCTTCTGGGTCCAAACGCTCTATCTCATACCACAAGAAAACAACAAATGGTGCTAATATACGCACATGATGTGGTGTAATACTACCAAAAAATTATAATCATAACCTTTATCTCCATACTAAAATGGCCAGACAGTGATTCATCTTTTATAAATCGTTACAATATTAATGTCTGTGATGCTGTGAGCATGGAGACTGTTGTGTAGACTGTTAGTATTTTAAATGTTTAACTTTTATAAAATGTTAAATGTTTAATATGAATAAATAGCACTCAGCCGGGGCCGGGGCTTGGACCCAGAAATGGCATTCCTTATGTCACGACTTAACAATTGGATCATTCTGCTGCGTGGAAATGAGGAAGAACAGATGACGGCATGACTTGATCATCGGCTGACCAATCAGAGAAAAGGGGCGTTTCATTCCAGCCCAGGTGTAGAGATAGAATATTCAAGTTGTTTTTTAATTTTTCCATCTCTGAACGAAAAAACAAAAAATCGAGTTGAATTCTTGTTTTTTCGTTGTTTTGTTTCTACTTTTAATATTAAATCAATAAACGACTGAACGAATGATATACAGATTCTTCTTGTGCATTTGTAGATCACTGCGAGCATTTGTGGATTTTGAAACACTTCTAGCATCAAGGATAAAATAAGTACAAATACTACAAATAAGTAGACTCCACCCACTGTTTACTCAAGCCAATCAGATAACAGCCACTCGCGACAACCAATCACGTTAGGCTTTACACTCAGGGCGGGAAGAGATTGTATTTGCATTTTCAGATCATAAGATCAACAGAGCTGCTCATATGCGTCATTAAAACACTTGACTTAGGGTTAGTTCACTTTTAAATGAAAATTAGCCCTAAAGACCTTCTGAAGCGTAGCGATGCGTTTGTGTAAAAAAAACTAAACATATTTAACAAGTTATGAATTATCTAGCTTCTGCCAGATCGCCTTCTGTTTTCAACGTATGAAGAAAGTGTTAAACTCTCCCAGTTCAAAAAGCTTACGCTACGTCCTACGTCCGTCCCTATTCAACTTACAGAAAAAGTTTAACTGACGCGACGCCAGATCTTGAGCTCAAAATGTTTTAAAATCCGCAAATGCATGTGGGGATTTATTTGCACATATTTTATTCATTTTTGTGAAACATTACATTTATTTGTGGACTTTAATCTTTTTGTTTGTGAATTGATTTAATTAATGTTTTTGAATCTCTTTATACTTATTTACGAATCTCAATCTATTTATCTGGAATAATGCAACGATTCTCTAACCCCATAACATTTCCCCCCATTCTTTTTCATTTTTAGTTTCATTGATTATGCTTTGACCCTGTGAGCTACTAACACAAAGATTATAGTGGAACTGACAAAATAGAATATTGCAGTACACGAACCATGCAAAAGATCAAGTGCGAAGATCAAAGAAAACATACTGTATTCATCTAAATTGCTCTTTCAGCCACAGAGTTAAGTTCGCCCCTCGGTCGCTCTTCGAACTGCTGCTCAGCTTGGGAGAGATTTGGTCAAAGGGTAAAGCACTGCGTGGGTTTGCAGCCAATAAACTATCAGATAAACATACTTAACCCTGATGGGACCAGCAGCACAGAACATCAATTCTTTAGATAGGCTAGTAACTGTTCACAGTAATATTTGCTTGACCACTGCTGCATGTAGGCTACATAAAATATGTGCTTTACATCTTTGCTGTGCTATTTACATAACATTGATTTTTAAATATGACTATTTTTTATAACATATGATGCACTAACTAGATACGCTCCATAAAGTTTGACAGCGAATCAATATTATCATATTAATCATTTACTCAAATAATGTAATTTCTTGCCCCCATGTTGCTGTAAACCATTTTTTAACACACACAAGATATTTTTTAACAATCTTCATGCATCTTTTTATTCATCTAATGACAGATCGTAATCAGTGAAGTACCGCATGCAGACTCGTGATATTTTTCTCTTCATTTAACATGTTCATCTAGGTGTCTGTCACTTAGAAAGTGTAAATCTGATTGGCCAGAGCAAAAGCTGAAGAAATAAAATGTTAACCAGTACTAACTGACTGTGACATATTTGACAAGTGAGACGTGCAGAACTGGAAGGTCTAAGGATAAAATCTCTCTAGATTTAACCATAATATAATTGGACTCAAAAGGCGCTCGAATAACACACACACACGACCCTGCCTCTCCAGTGGGAAACACAACTCTCACGCTCTCACTCAGGTCCGGTAGCGCATCTGATGATAAACGAGCGCGCGCGAGTCCGCTGTTTGAGAGTCTGTGCATCTACGTGGGAAACAACTAAACCTCATCCCTGTTGCAAAAAGGTGAGACGTCTTATTTATCGTCTTTCAGTTTTTGTCATGCATCTGTCAAGAACCTGTACCCTGGATATACTGAGTTTAATTTAGGCTAAGTGGTAAAAAGGTTAAAATAGTCAACATTTCGGACGCATTCACAAAACCAATGCATAAATGACTAATAGTTTAACTAGATGTATACAGTTTAATATACAAAACATTAATTTATGAATATAATAGTAGTCTATAGCCTATTAATAAGTCATGTAGCCTATTTCAGAAGTGGAGTACTGCAATCTCATCCCATGGCATCAATGACAAGATTTTAATAGAATAGACGAACGGATAGTTCAAGTTAGCAATTTTGTGCTTTTTCATATGAATGGTATGCTTCATGCACATTTTGGTTCATACTTTAGTAGTTTATGCAGCATTCTGAAATCTACTGTTATTCGGCTTATTGATGGAACAGAAGATGCATTTATTGTTGGTCTGTTAACTCCTCTGTTTATGAATCTATCATCGTTGCGCTTTGATGAACCATTTGAGAACCAGATGAGGGGAAGTCGGACTCGTTTCTAAAAATCGGTTCTTTTGAACAATGTCAAAGAACAGTGATTCTTTTATTTCACGTGACATGTTTAACATCCTAAACGTTCAAATAAAGCAATATTTAGAGCATATTACTATTTATTACATTTCACTTGATTAAGATTGTTTATTGTAATTATATTGTAAGTTTGTTGCAGTTATGATTCAGCTCATCAAAACCGTAATTTTGAACATCAATACACTTTTAATACTTTGCTGAAAAGGTTTTGCACGTTTCAATAAATATACTATTTATTTAAGCCAACTTTGTATGTGTTTTGGTAACTGAAGTTGTAAAAATATTTCCAGTATGCTCCTTTTAATACTTTCTATTGGCTTGAACAATGGGTGAAAAACACTAACATTAAGGGATGTATTTTTAGCACATTCATCTGTAAGCACTGAAAGAAAGAAAAAAATGTGCTGAAACAAATATGAGAAAGATGGTTCTCAGTTCAGTCCACATCATAAATTTAGTTTAGACATTTGTGAAATGGTTCAACAGATTAATTGAAAAACAATTCCTTCAATAGTCTACATTACTGTAACGCAAGTGTGTGAGTGTGTTTGAGTGAGCGCAGGTATGCTCGAGTGAGGTCTGAATAAACTGCTCAATGAAATTCCTTCACAACAAAAGATTTGGCAGTTTGACTGAGAGCATGAATCAATTGTATATTACACCTGAAAAGGCAGGGATTGCGGATTTATGACCTGGACGGAAGCCATTGAGGGGCAGCTGGCTCAAAGGGAAGTTGAAGTGATTAAACACAATGCCAGAAAATCGACAGCTGAATTAAGGGACTTGTAGAGAGAGTAATATTTTCTGTTTCTATTCCTTCTTCTCTGGGATATAAGCAGTCTATTTAAAGGCACGCCTGCATGTAGGCATCACCAGTGTTGGGATTGACAAAATCATTACTCGTTACTATTTTTTCAAAAGTAATATTATTACTTTACTTATTACTCCCTGCCAACAGTAATTCATTATACTCGTTATATTACTTTTCTGTTACACCCCACAAAATTGTAATTGCTGACTTCACATGTGTGCCTCTTTGTGAATGTCAGGGAATATTTGCACATTTACTTCATATTTTTCCTTAGACAGTAATTATATTTTCTATTCTTTTTCCACTAAATTATGTGATCTGATGAGCATTAGTGGCTTCTCAGTATCTCCCTCTGTTTTCACTTCTGTGATCGCGGTTATGACTCAAAGAATGATGATTTGCTGCAGATACATTACTCAGATGCATACTTGATAATTTATATTATTCCTTCCCTATACGGATGACAAAACGTCCTGTGAGCTTCTGCATTCTGTCTCCATACACAACTAACATGAAGATAATACACGTACTAAATGTGATTTTCATACACTTTGGGTTATTGTTTTTTTGTTTAGTTTTTTTTAGAATAAATGTTTATATGAGAAATGCTCATCTAAAAAGTTATTTCTGCCTCTGTATTATATGACTAGTACAGTATATGTTATATATACTATATTATATGAAAAAAATCCACATTAGATCACCATTGGAAGTTATTACAAACACTTGATGGTGCTTTACAGTCTAAACTTCAGTAAAAGTATTAATCTCATAAATCGTGTAGCAAAGACTTTTGATAATAGGTGGGTATAATACATTGGGATCAAAGGGATGAATATAGGGGCCAGAATATAGAATATGCCACAATTTACATTTGACAACAATGTTCTTATCTTTTCTCTTAAGTCTCTACAAAATAAAAGTAATAACAATTTCCAGCCCCTGAATGTAAGCTTTCCATTTTCCAAGCTAGCTTGCTGCTACGGTGACATCATGTGCACATGTGAGTCGTAAAGATTACAAAAATTAAACTAGGGATGATCGGATTGGTGGTCTTCAAATCAGTAGGGGTTAAGACAAAAATAAGGTTGTAACGAGCCATTATATGGATGGCAAATGTAATATTTGTTGATTTGTTATACTACTCATTACTGGGGAAAGTAATATTATTACTATAACTCATTACTAGTATTACCTAACACTAGACATCACAGACTGCATAATCTGAAGCACATGATTTAGGCTTATTGTGTTTTGACAGTAGATGTCATTTTGTTTTTGTTCATCTGATAAATATGTGTAGCAAACATGTCTTTAGTTGAGAAAAGTGAACATATCGTTAAAATCTATGATTTACTTCACTGCTTTAACAAAATAACTGATTTTAATCTCCTTCCTTCTGAGGCAAGTCGGTGAGACTGATTTACAGTCTGAATGTGTTAAGATAGACAAAAGATGTTAAAGGCTTTGAGAAGGTCTTTTCTGACACTAGATCAATTGATCAATTTAATTTGCATTTAAAATGAAAACAAAAGTTGTTTCAAAGAGGAGAATTGTAGCTTGAACAATGCAATGCAATATGCTGTCATATTTTTGATCATTGCCCACTCATGCGTTTCATTTGCTATGTCAAGGTAGGAAAAGGTGTCACTTTCAGGAAAGACTTGTCAGGGCAGTGTCATAGAGCTTAAAGGGATGGTTCACACAAAAATGGAAAATCTGTCTAAATTATTTACTCTGATATCATTTCAAACCATATCACCTTCTTATTTTTACACTCTTTTACATTTGTCTTGTACATTTCAGTGTACAGCAGAATTACTTTACAGAATTTATTAGTGCTTCATATAAGATACAAGTCCACAATATCCACTGTCCTCCTGTGTGTGTTTGGAAACACCTTAGGGCTGGAATATCAACGATTTTTGCCCAGGGGCTCTAAGAATAAAATGTCTAAGGTTATACATATAACCATGGTTTCTATGGGGAATGCTTCCGGCATATTCGGTGTCTGAAGCATGAGTCTAAACGACAATGAACTTGACATTGGCAGGTGGCAGCCTATGACGTCACTATGGTGTGACCGTGAGTATAAAAGAGCACCTGTAAAATACATCATACTTCTTGTCTGAAGGAGACGTGTGCAGGAATACCAAAAGCATGGCAAAGGGATGCAACGTCTTGTTCACTATTCTCAGGGAACCATGGTAACATGCGTAACCCGAGATGTTCCCTTTTGAAAGGGAACTCACACTGCATCCCCTAGGGGTCGCTATGTGGAACGGAATACATATGTGCCATGCTGAAGGGATGAGTGCTCTATTGGCTGAGCTAAGTCAAAGGACTCAAAGGAGTCCTCATCCCTATGGTGCACACCAGCAACGCAATCATAGATCTTGCTTCTCAAGATCGGAGGCCTTGACAGGATGACTCTAAAAAGAGGAAGCCTAACAATTTTCATATTCAGGCCAGCATCCAAGGAGGCTCACAGAGATCCTAACACTCAGAACTTCTGTTCAAACAGCCCTGAAGTGTGGAGGCCTCAAACAAGAGGCCTAGCAACACTCTAACACAAGGGCAGTACCAAAAAAGCTCAGAAAGGAGCTAGCAACTCAGTCTAAATGGCCCACGAAGCTCTGTATAATGGAGGCCTCAATACAACGACTCTCATAATGAGAGGTGGCCTAACAACACTCCACACTAAAGTCAGTATCCAAGAAGGCTCCCAGAGAGCCAAACAACTTAGCATACTACCCTACCGTGTAGCCAAGCTCTAGGAGCGAAGGCCTCAGTATGACGACTCTCTGAATCGAGAGGGAACTCATCAACGCCCCATGCTCAGGACATCTTGCAAGGAGGCTCACAGAGAGCCTACAACTCACAATTGCTGTCCTAGCAGAGCTCTGGGGAGTGGAAGTAAGATAACTCTGTAGCGAGAAGAGTCCTAGATACGCTGACAGTAGCCAAGGAGGCTCACAGAGAGCTTAACCACTCATAAGACGAATACACTACGTCCTATGCCTGTCAAGGAGGCTACATAACAGGGCCAGGAGCTTGACACAATAATGGGCGGAGCTCAGGGGAGCGGAGTCCTCTAATAGAACGACTCTCATAGTGTGAGGAGGCCTAACAACGCTCTAGTTCAAGATCAGTGACCAAGGTGGCTTACAGACAGCCTAACAACTTAGCCCCTGGCTGAGCTTGGAAGATGGAGGCCTTAACAGAAAGAGAGAGAGAGAGAGAGAGAGGAGGCCTAGCTACATCCAACGTCTGTCAGGAGGGCCTCATAGAAGGCCTAGCAACCTGACACTAGCATAGCAGATGGAGCTCAGGGGAGCAAACGAAAAAAATGGTTAAAAGTACTCCCAACCCAGGTGCACCAGAGGAGGCTCAGGAAAGTCAAGAGAGCCTACGACTCGGAATTGCATAAAAAGGCAGAGCTCTGGGGGATCGGAAGCCTAAATGTAAAATTTTTTTAGAAAGAGAAGGCCTAACATCGCTATGAAAGGAGCAGCCAGGAGGCTCAATAGAGCCTAATGACTCAGCATTGTTACCCAAGCACCCATCAAGAACTTTGACAGCATCAACAACTTGATGCTGCCAAAACTGATTTAATCTGTCATTGGCACAGGCTATAACTTAACACAACTCCTAATTGTTATAATAACAATAACAATTACAGCACCTTTCTGTCTCTAATTCCTCAGAAATAGATAAATAACAAAGAACAATAATATTATTTGAATCAACAAGAGGAGTCAAAAATGGAAAACTTCCTGTTCGACTCGCCCATGCTCTGCCTACAACTCATCCCTCGAGAGTCAAGCCCAGGTGGAACCAATTATTGTGACTGGATCACAAAAAGCGCGCATTTAACCTTAAGCACGCTAGTTCAAACGACAGATTCTATCACTCTGAAAAGAATCATATGAGAACAGACGTGAATGCATCGCTATGACTACCTTAAACTCCATCGAGAAGGGAAATTGTTGCTATCCTATTTGTTTAGTAACCATGATAACTTCACTTATACTGTAAAAAATTCAGACCTCCTTAACTCTATTTCTAGTGACTGGTCGCATCTAAATTTTTCAGTTGGCCTAATTGAATTTCTGTTAATTGAATGTTATCAATTGTGGCAACAGTCTTAACACAGGCTCAATCAGAAATAATATGTTGAACCAATGGAAAAATTTAGTTTATCAAACTGTCTTGTTTGTTGGTCCAATGAAATATTTTAAATTGTAGTAGCAATTTTATTTCTCACTGTCCCAAATGTAAAAAAGTATGAAAAACATAAATACACATCACATCTGGAAAGTGATGGAACAGAAGTTGCTTATATAATGAGGATGAGACTTTGTAGATTTTGCTTTATTGTTTATTTTGTGTAATGTAAATATATCCAGCTTTTCAGGACTGCTTAAAATTACTGACATAAGCATTAAAAATGAATGAAGCAAGCAATAAGCCCCCAAAGAGGCTGACGCCAACTGCAATCTAACGGCACTGTGATCAGTGATCGCATGGCACACCTATCACACAAATTACATCTCAGAAGTCGATTAAACAGTATTTTTGACATATATGACATGAGTAAAATAAAACTATTGGTGACCATCAGATAATTATGTGTTAACCAGGAAAACACAATCATCAAAACCAAAGAACGCATGAACTTGTGATTCTACAAAATGCCTTTTAAACTTTATTTTACAAAGTTTTGCTTTAGGACCCAGTATAACTTCAGTGCTCAATACTCACCATAATGTCTTGAAACTTGTGATTCTATTGGGGATGTTTGTTTCAGTCTTCAGCACCAGCTGGTTCGCCTCAGGCATATTTTGCACATGCATTTGGATGTAGGACTTGTTCAGCCAACAGATTTTTCACTTCAACTTGATATTTACATTTACATTTATTCATTTGTCAGACGCTTTTATCCAAAGCGACTTACAAGTGAGGAATACAACAAGCAAGTCGCCATGACGAGGCAAATACACACAAGAAGTGCTCACAATACAAGTTTTAGGCAGTGCTCAGAGTACCATAAGCTACAACAGAGAGGGATAAAACGAAGTGAAAGGACAGGTATAGGAATTTTTTTATTTTATTTTTATTTTATTTTTTTTAGGATGAGGATAAGTGCTCACGAAAGAGATGAGTTTTCAGCTGTTTTTGAATATTGCCAGGGATTCTGCATTCCGGATGAAGGCAGGAAGATCATTCCACCAGCAAGGAACAGTGAACAAGAATGTTCTGGAGAGTGATTTCGTGCCTCTCTGTGATGGTACCACGAGCCTTCGCTCATTTGATGAGCGTAGGCTTCTGGTAGGAGTGTAGACTCGTAAGAGTGAATGAAAGTAGGAGGGTGCTGAGCCTGTGGTAGATCTGTAAGCAAGCGTCAACGCCTTGAATTTGATGCTAGCAGCAAGTGGTAGCCAGTGCAGAGAAATGAAGAGAGGCGTGACGTGGGCTCTTTTGGGCTCGTTAAAGACGAGACGTGCTGCAGCGTTCTGAATCATTTGTAGAGGCTTGATTGTGCATGATGGCAGTCCAGCCAGAAGAGCATTACAGTAATCAAGCCTAGAAATGACTAGGCCTGGACAAGAAGTTGTGTTGCATGTTCTGTTAGAAAGGGCCTGATTTTCCTGATGTTGTATAGTGCAAATCTGCATGACCGAGCAGTCTTTGCAATGTATTCTTTGAAGGTCAGCTGGTCATCAACAATTACTCCAAGATTTCTGGCCGAATTTGATGGAGTAATTGAGGATGTACATAGCTGGATGCTGAAATCATGTTTTAGAGTCGGATTTGCAGGGAAGACGAGAAGCTCAGTCTTTGCCAGGTTGAGCTGCAGATGATGTTCTTTTATACATGCCGAGATGTCCGCCAGACAGCTTGAGATTCGTGCAGCTACTGTGGGATCATCTGGTTGGAATGAAAAGAAGGGTTGTGCGTCATCAGCATAGCAATGGTAGGAGAAACCATGTGCCTGAATGATGGGACAAAGTGATGTGGTGTAAATGGAGAAGAGGAGGGGTCCAAGAACTGAACCCTGAGGAACCCCTGTGGTCAGTTGATGAGCTTTGGATACCTCCCCTCTCCAGGCAATCCTGAAAGACCTTCCTGTGAGATAGGATTCAAACCAGTGAAGTGGAGTACCTTTGATGCCCAGTGATGAGAGGGTGGACAGAGGGATCTGATGATTCACCGTGTCAAAGGCAGCAGATAGATCGAGCAGACTGAGAACTGATGATTTGGAATCAGCCTTTGCAATCCGCAAGGATTGAGCACAATCCTTAATTGAGCACAATTAAATAAGTTTGGAGAATATACATTTTTAATTTTAAGTAAAGATATTAAGCTATGTTTAGTACAATGCATATTTTTGCATAGGGATCATTATTTGGAAGTAATTTATTGAGCCATTATGTAATTGTAGTTTCCACAATTTCTCAAAATTAAATTTTTTTACAGTGTAAGAAAAATAATAATTATGAATCTTGAATAACATTCAGTCTCTTGTATGTTCCGTGTGCACGAGTGTGAGCATGAGCAATAAGTTGCTGGCTTTTTTGCCCTTATTTACAGTCACAGAAAAGTTGCAGTTGCTAAAAGTCTGATTTAACAGATTTTGGGGGCAGTCGGAGTTCATAGACTTTATACTTTATGTAGAAATCGCGTAGTGTATGATGGGCACAGACTAGAGCCTTTGTCCGTGCCTCACGCAACTGATTGAATGCCTTTTCACAAGCATCATTCCAGACAAAGGGTTGCCCTTTTTCCGTTAGCTGGTGCAACGGGTTAGCAATGGTTGGATAGTTCTGGACGAGAAGCTACGCAGCTTGGTTTTCTTCTTTGGCACAGGCCACTCTCTCACCACCTTGGTCAGGTCAGTGGCGACTCCTGCGGCACTCACTATGTGTCCTAGGTCTTTAAGATTGAGCACCGGGCTTGTCAATATCACAGTAATGCGGACACCCTATCTCGCTGCCCGTGTGAAGTGGTCGACTGCCAAAGACTGGAAGAATATGAAAATGCAACACAAGACATGATGGTGTAGCAGGCCGAAAAGGAGGATAGCAACTGGCCCACCTAGGGCATCATAAGTTACAGCAGTTACAAGAAGCTGACTCCACCCTGAAGAGGCTATGTGAGTGGCTTATGGAAGTAAATTAATGCCAAATGTTTTTTAAATAAAAAGCTTGTTGAATTGCACTAACTGAAAAAAATATGCATTACATTAGCTGTGCTTGCATTTAGATGCATTGTATTTTTAAGGCTTGCATTTTTATGGGCTGAAATTCAACATGGTTGTATATTTAAGATGTGAATATTTCAATTAAAAATATTTCACACACATTTTCATTATTAAAAATAACCTTTCAGATTTCACTTCCAAAATATTCATTCTGTTTAAAAATACAACCTATCAAATTCGACAAGCAATTTTCAGTCCATTTTATTTTGCTTTACAAATTTGCTTCCACAAATTCAGTGGTTCAAATTCGGAAGAAAATTCAACATTTCACATACGGGGAACTGCAGGAAAAGCAGTAGAGTGCCGATGCATGATCTCCATCTGCTGTTAGTCTTCTTCACCAGCAGGTGCCGCTAGCGGCTGTTTACAAAGACGAGCAATGGCTAGTAAGTCATCATTCATTCATAAAAACTGATTTACAGAAATGGAGCAAGAGTAAGAGAATGTGTGATGATTATCAGGGCCAGTATTGTCACAGATCCCTTGTCTCCTGAACTCCAATTCCCATGATCCTCCTGTTCTCCACACCTGCACTCACTTTCCTCGTCATCTCCCCATCATCACTGATCATCATCACCTGGACTTCCTCGTCAGCACTCCCTATTTATATGGACTCACTCCCTTCACTCCTTGTCTGTTCTTTATGTTGTTTAATCGTGTATGTGGTTATTCTCCTTCGTTGTTCATTAAAATACCCATCATTGTGGATCTCCGTGTATGCATCATCTCTTCACACCGCTACACCGTAACAGAAGAACAGACCCAAAACAGACTGGACATCCACAATTGGCTATGGGTATTTTCCTGACTCCTGTACCCCCGAAGCCTCTCCAGGCGGATGAAAGACTTTGCCGCTTGCGGCAGGGTGGCAGGCCGTTGGAGAGGTATGTGGAGGAGTTTTTGGAGGTTTCCAATTTGGTGAGCTGGACTGATGCCTGTATTAACGTTGTGTTTCTGATCGGACTGGACAAGGACGTAATTCGTTATAACGAACCAGCCTGTAATTTCTCCTTAGTCGATTCTCTAAATAGAATTCTCCTTTTAAATGGTTCTAATTTTGAAGTGGATAAAATTCAAAAGAACCAGAGTCCTTGTCCAGCCCCATCAGCAACGTATCGGGCATCGCCAGCTCACCTCACCCCAGAACCCTGCACATACCGCTTCAACGGTCCTGCCTACTCCCGGCCGCCAGCCGCCGAGCCCTCTGCGCCAGCCGCCGCCGAGCAAGCCGCTCCAGTCTCCACAGAGCCAGCTCCAGTGCCTGTGGGGATTTTAATCGTCTTTGAGGGGATGGACTGGACCTCTCTCCCTGCATCTCCAGTCTCCGCCGCCGAGCCGGCCGCTCCAGTCTCCGCCGCCGAGCCGGCCGCTCCAGTCTCCGCCGCCGAGCCGGCCGCTCCAGCCTGTCACAAGCCTGCTCCTGTCCTCTCTGAGCCCATTCAAGCCCACGGGTCCACTCCTCTCCGTGGTCTCCCCAAGACTTCCCTAAACCTCCCAAAGTATTTTTTGGGGGGGGGCCAGGTACCCGTGGGTGGGGTACATGTGGGTGGGCTTCCAACACCGCCATGGCGGCCCACGTCTCCTGACCCGCCGTGGCCTGCCAAGGCCCCTGACCCGCCTTGGCTCATGGACCCGCCCTGGAGACCTCCACTCCAGCCCACTCCTCTCCCTGCACCGGCATGAGGTCTCCAGGGCGCCCACCCCCCCTCCCCGTAGTTACATCTACGGCGTGAGGCCATGCCTACCGGGAGGGGGGGGTAATGTCACAATCCCTTGTCTCCTGAACTCCAATTCCCATGATCCTCCTGTTCTCCACACCTGCACTCACTTTCCTCGTCATCTCCCCATCATCACTGATCATCATCACCTGGACTTCCTCGTCAGCACTCCCTATTTATATGGACTCACTCCCTTCACTCCTTGTCTGTTCTTTATGTTGTTTAATCGTGTATGTGGTTATTCTCCTTCGTTGTTCATTAAAATACCCATCATTGTGGATCTCCGTGTATGCATCATCTCTTCACACCGCTACACCGTAACAAGTATACATTCAGAAAAGCTGATAAAGACACAAAAGCTGCATTTATGTTTAATTCAGTGTCTTTACGGTTACTTTCCCTGTGTCAGCTACAGCTTTCTCTCCAGTGAACGAGATTATAACGTTATTGCCCGATGCTGGTGTAAAGATCAAACGTTAAATCTGAGGTAAGACATATATTTCTCTCTGTTGTTTAGTTTTCTTAACTTTATATCACAGCACTGTGTTGTAATACTAGGGCTTCCCTCATACTTCATAGGATTCCCCTGCCATCAGGACATATAAAACTCTTAACACAGCTTAATGGACTCGTACAGTGATATAAAAGTCCAATCTTATTGGTGATGTAGGTTATACTATATATGCTCCAAGCAGATTCTCGCATAAAGTTAGTTTGACGCTGAACGTTTGATATTCGCAAATTTAGGGACCGTCTCTAAAGTTACAACATTGGTATTCACGTTTCTACCTTCAATAGCGTTTAAAGAGAACGACTTACAGTCACAAAACCAACTGTAAAGTGTTCATCTAGGTGTCGGGTATAATGCAAACCTTTTAGATTTTTGAAGTTTATTAAAATAAAAGGTAACTCTTTATATTAAGTTAATATGAACTAACAATGAACTGCATTTTTACAGCACTTATTAATCTTTGTTAATGTTAATTCCAGCATTTATTAATACATTATTAAAATAAAATTGTATTTTTTAACATTAGTTAATGCACTGTGAACTAACATGAACAATGAACTGCTGTATGTTAATTAACGTTAACAAAGATTAACAAATACTGTAACAAATGTATTGCTAATGGATCGTTCACGTTAGTTAATACATTATGAACCTTATTGTAAAGTGTTTCCAAATAAACTGTTGAGTAATATGTAAATATTGCTATGTATTTCACTACTGTATGGGATCATAAAAAAATGCCATAATTTAAATCACAATAGCATTTGACGAGTATGATTTACTGTCACAAAACCAACTGTAAAGTGTTCTAGGTGTCAGGTCGAACAGTGATGCGCCTCTCTCTCTCTCTCTCTCTCTCACACTCACTCACACACACACTCTCTCACTCACACACTCACTCACACACACACACTCACTCACACACACACACTCTCTCACTCACACACACTCTCACACACACGCACACACACTCTCACACACGCACACACACTCTCACACACACGCACACACACTCTCACACACACTCTCTCACACACACGCACACACTCTCTCACACACACGCACACACTCTCTCACACACACACACTCTCACACACACACACACACACTCTCTCACTCTCACACACACACACTCTCTCACTCTCACACACACACACAGCACCAGTAATAATCGCTGTTCTCTCTGTNCCCCCCCCCCTTTTTTTTTTTTTTTTTTACACATTCATCACACAATTCGTTCTACTTAGTTAATTTTATTTTTCCTGCTCATATAAATGCTTTGGCCAGCCAATGTAAAATTTGTATAAGCAGGAAAAATAAAAATGAACAAAGTAGAATGTGTGATGAACGTGTAAAGAGAGAAATAGTATATATGCATGTACTTTGTGTGGGGTGTGTTTGAATATGTATGTGCATGTGCCTGTAGAAGGGTTTGTGTGAGTTCACGTGTTGTGAGTGTGTGTGTGTGTGTGTGTGTGTGTGTGTGTGTGTGAGTGAGTGAGAGAGAGAGAGAGAGAGAGAGAGAGAGAGTACGGTGCATCACTGTTCGACCTGACACCTAGATGAACACTTTACAGTTGGTTTTGTGACTGTATGTCATTCTCTTTAAACGCTATTGAAGGTAGAAACGTGAATACCAATGTCGTAACTTTAGAGATGGTCCCTAAATTTGCGAATATCAAACGTTCAGCGTCAAACTAACTTTATGCCAGTATCTGCTTTCTTGGAGCATATATAGTATAACTTACATCACAAATGAGGTGCGAGTGTGGTCTTTTATATCACTGTACGAGTCCATTAAGTTGTGTTAAGAGTTTTATATGTCCTGATGGCAGGGGAATCCTATGAAGTATGAGGAAACCCTAGTATTACAACACAGTGCTGTGATATAAAGTTGAGTAAACTAAACAACAGAGAGAAATATATGTCTACCTCAGATTTAACGTTTGATCTTTACACCAGCATCGGGCAATAACGTTATAATCTCGTTCACTGGAGAGAAAGCTGTAGCTGACACAGGGAAAGTAGCTGTAAAGACACTGAATTAAACATAAATGCAGCTTTTGTGTCTTTATCAGCTTTTCTGCATGTATACTGGCCCTGATAATCATCACACATTCACTTACTCTTGCTCCATTTCTGTAAATCAGTTTTTATGAATGAATGATGACTTACTAGCCATTGCTCCTCTTTGTAAACAGCCGCTAGCGGCACCTGCTGCTGAGGACGACTAACAGCAGATGGAGACCATGCATCGGCACTCTACAGCTTTTCCTGCAGTTCCCGGATGTGAAATGTTGAATTTTCTGCCGAATTTGAACCACTGAATTTGTGGAAGCGAATTTGTAAAGCGAAATAAAATGGACTGAAAATTGCTAGTTGAATTTTATAGGTTGTATTTTTAAACAGAATGAATATTTTGGAAGTGAAATCTGAAAGGTGAATATAAATTATTGAATTTTTAATAATGAAAATGTGTGTGAAATATTTTTAATTGAAATATTCACAGCTTAAATATACGACCATGTTGAATTTCAGCCCATAACAATGCAAACTTTAAAAATACAATGCATCTAAATGCAAGCACAGTTAATGTAATGCATATTTTTTTTTCAATTAGTACAATTCAACAAGCTTTTTATTTCAAAACATTTGGCATTAATTTACTTCCATAGTGGCTGTTCACTGGACAGCGACCAGAACGGCAAGAGATAAGGGCCCTCGAACCAGAAGTGAAAGCCTACTACTCTCAGTGGGCCACTCACTCTGCATGACAGTCTGCTATATGCAAGCTCAGTCTTTGAGGGGGCTGTTTGCGTGCATTGCGAGCACTTTCCCATGAGGAAACTTCGCTCTGGTCTGGCCCTTTTTTTGAGGGAATCAGGCCAGCCATCTGTGCATCGTGGTTCAGGACCTGCTGCAGCTGAGGCGAGTAGGAGACTGAAGTTGTGGGGTTCGCAGGTGGAGCTTGTGGATGAATTTGAGAGAGGTATGATTATTTCTCATTCATCTGTGGCAGATGAGGGTGAGCTGCCAGATGATGATGTGTTATCTCTTTCATCATCTGATCCAGCAGTAAGCGCGCTCCTTGATTCAAGCCATGATGAGCAAGATGTGGCTGATGAGATCAGTGATGCTTCCGAGTGCTCTCAGCCCGCTTGCCCCACATATGGCAAGTTATTGGATGTTATGTCCTGCGCAGTGGCGAGATTAAATCTGCTATGGAAACGTGAGAAGCACGAGCCCCCTCGCGGCCTTCTCTACGAGCGTTTCCTGTCAGGACATAACCGCCCTACTCGTACGAGCCATCCATTTCTCCCAGATCTTCGCACTGAGGTGCAAAGATCTTGGGGAAAGCCATATTCTGCCCTCATCCATTGCACTCATGCAAATTATGCTGATGTTGAGGGAATGCAGGAGCCAGGAGGGGCTCTGTCACATTTTTTACATCCGTCCCTGAAGCTGGACTTATGTTTTTGGCAGTTTGTTTACTTTTAGATCTGCCTTTCTGATGGTTCGGCATTAGTGGCTAGTTGTGAATGCGCTGTCTGACACCAGATAGTACTGAGTAGTAGGCTCTCTGTGAGCCTCCTTAGTGACTATTTTGTTTTAACAGGGTTTTTTCCACTTCCTTGAGCTTCACTCAGAGAGCGTTATCTAGTTATCTAGTACTAAGTAACTAGTTTTCTGTGTTTTTTGATGTTGTTAGGCCAATGTTTTAAGACCTCCGTCTGCAGAGCTCCACCTGCTGGTGATGCTGAGTTAAGCTTTTTTAGCCTTTTTTTTAGGAAGCGCTTTTTCCCTGTAAAAAAAACTTTTTCAAGCAGTGTTGTCAAATTGTTAGGCTCTTTTTTGAACCTCCTTGGCTACTGCTTTTTTTAGAATCTGCCATCAACATCTGGCTGTATTGATAGAAGTGCTTTTTAGCTTGATTTAGCTTTGATTTTTACAATATCCTTCCTCTCTTTTTACAATGTTGTCTTTATTAAGGCCTTAGATGCCAGTCGTAGGCTGTCTGTGAGCCTCCTTGCAAGATATCATGTGTGTGGAGCATTGTTAGGCCTCCTCTCAATAAGCATCGTTATGCTGAGGCCTGCGCTCCTGGAGCTTGGCTTTTATTTGCTAAATTGTCAGGCTATCTGTGAGCCTCTTTGGCAAAATCATCAGGCCTCCTCTTGCTGAGAGAGTTATCTTTATTGAGGCCTCCGCTCTCTTGAGCTCCACCCTCTTGAGCTCTGCCATGATAGCAGCCATGAGTTGTAGGCTCTCTGTGAGCCTCCTAGCAAGATGTTCTGAGTGTGGAACGTTGTTAGGCTTCCTCTCGATAAGAGAGCCCTTATGTCGAGGCCTATGCTCCAGGAGCTCGGCTTTTATTTTGCTTAAATTTGAGTGTCATCCTCTCGCTCAGAGAGTTATCTTTATTGAGGCCTCCGCTCTCTTGAGCTCCGCCATGATAGCAGTTGTGAGTTGTAGAGTTGTTATGTTGAGGCCTCCGCTCCTAGAGCTCGACTATAATGTGATAAGTCGTCAGGCTCTCTGTGAGCCTCCTTGGCTAATGTGAGCATCATCAGGCCTCCTCTTGTTTTAAAGAGTTGCCTTATTGAGGCCTCCACTCTCTACAGCTCTGCTAGGATAACAGTTTTGAGTTATAGCAACAGGTTGAGTTCGCGATATGCCGACCACAATTAAAAAATAAATTATAGCTTTACAATTTATTTTTGTTTTTAAATTTAAATGAAAGTGAATTAAACAAATATAAATTAGCTATAATGCTTTATTTGTCATAAAATCATTTTGGTGAGCATTTATTATTTTCAGACATCAGACCTATAGGCATGTACTGACGCAATCACTCAGTTAACGAACACTTACAAACGGGCGCTTTGGCAGAATTCCAACAGTAGCCATTATTTTTGTAAATTTGGGGATCAAAATGGTCAAATTTGTTATTAGAGGAGAAAAACGAAATGAGGAACATACAATGAGGGAACACATGTAAACACGAAGAGTCGTAGCATAAGCAGCAAAGGTAAGAAGAATGGAAGAATTAGTTTTCTGTTAATGAGCGAGATGGGCAGCCTTTCTGTTTGCTCTGTAGTTAAGAACTAACTTGACATATGCAAATACAATTTCTAAAGACTGAACTGTGAATTTGATGCGTTTATTTGATGTAGGCCTACTTGTATTTTAAATAAATAAAAATAACCGCATCAGCGCACCCACGGCTGGAAGGAGCCCAACTCTGCGCGCGCTCGCGGATCCGATGCTACGCGAGGGATTGGGACGTGACAGAATGCTTGATATCATCAGAGATTTTAACTACAATGCATCAGTGTTGTTTGTAAAAAGAGCTGAGTAACATTTGCTTATTAAGGCGTTTGTGTGATTGTTTGGTGACTATTGCGATGCTGTTGAAGAGAGTCATACAGAATTAAATAGCAACTTAAAGTGATTGAGTTTGTGTATATTCATTGAGCATTACTATCTGATTATTATTGTAAAGCTAATGTCAGTAAGTTAGTTTTTATTTGTTATTTATTGTGTGCAACATCTAGGTATAATAATAGTATTATCTGCTAATACCATAACATTAAATCTGATTGGTTTGCATTGGTGACGTCATATGTAAATTATATGCGGCCCGTGATACTTGCACTTGGACCATTGTACAGCCCACTGGGAAAAAAGGTTGAGAACCACTGAGTTAAAGGCTCTCTGAGAGCCTCCTCGAATGATATCCTGAGTGTGGATAATTGTTAGGCCTCCTCTGGTGCTGAGGCCTCCGCTCCTAGAGCTCGGCTATTATTTGCCAAGTCGTCAGGCTCTCTGTGAGCCTCCATGGCTAATATGAGTGTCGTCAGGCCTCCACTCATTTTAGAGAGTTATCTTTCTTGAGGCCTCCACTCTCTAGAGCTCCACCAGGATAGTATTTGCGGGTTGTAGGCTCTCTTTGAGCCTCCTTGCAGATATCTGGTGTGTGGAACATTGTTAGGCCTCCTCTCTATTTAGAGAGTCGTTTTCTAGGCCTTTCCTTCTGAAGCTTGGCTAGGCGGTAGGATAGTATGCTTGGTAGTTAGGATCCCTTGGATCTGAGAGGCATTCTATAAGCCTCCATTCTGCGGAGCTTCGTGGGCCAGCTGACTCAATCCGTCGCTTCCCTTGGGTTAGATTGTTTCCAGGCCTTTTTTTTGAGGCCTCCACTCTCCAGGGCTGCTTTTAGGGAAGTTGAGTATTTTAGGCTCTCCGTGAGCCTCTTGTCTGGCCTAAGTATGAACGTAGTTAGGCTTCCTCTCTTTAGAGTTATCCTTTTGAGGCCTCTGTTTTTGAGAAGCTCTGACCTATGATTGTCGCTGGTGCACCTTAGGGATGAAGACTCTAAGATTTTGACTTAGCTCAGCCAATAAGGCACTCATCCCTTCAGCATGGCAGCATGGGTATTCCGTTCCCCATAGCGACCCCTAGGGGATACAGTGCATAGTCTGCACTATTAAAAATATAATCAGCATAGAATCTTCCACACCATTTCTTCTACATGTGACAGGTGTAAATCTTTTCGACATGTCCTAAACTTTACTGTTTGGTGTGACATATTCAAGTGGTTTTCTGACATTATTTGGCCATTCTTTTTCTCTATGGGACCATAATGTCTCTGTACAAAGTACCATTATGTATGGAATGAATATTGCTAAGAGTATCATTCTAAGGCTTTGGAAGTTGGATACTATTCCTCAGTTTAAGACCTGGTTGACTTATCTCGCTGGTATATTGCACATGAAGAGAATCAATTATGGAGTTATGCGTATCCTTGATAAATTTCACAGTATATGGCAACCATTTATGGATCATTTTGCCTAGTCTAATGCCAACTCTGACTGGTAATGTTGTCCATAGTATGCTGCTTGAACTCTATTGAGTGATTTTTTGAAGTGTGATTGACAGAAACTGTGTTTACACCCTAGTTGTTGTTGTTGTTTTCATTTGTTTGTTTTGTGTTTTTGGTTTTTGTTTCGGCATTTATGAGGTTAATGCAGGGAATCCCCATTTTCAATAGAATAGTACAGATAGAACATTGTTGCTGTTTTTGTTTCAAGCCATTTGCCGATATAATCCTGAATAAACGCATCAGTGAGCTAGATCCTCTGGTTTGTCACCACGAAGACATAACAGTATGTTCTATATAGTATGAAGGTGTTTAGGATGAATGAAATTCAGATCCACCATGTCGTCACTGTCGTGTGACCTACAGGGTCAGTTGCGTCGCTTCACCGCCAATCACAAATCCTCTCTCGTGGCCTCATGGGATAGTAAATTGTCCATCAAATGCGCACTTTAGAATCTCAGCGGAAATAGTAGGTCATCTAGGTGCTTTTCGCCTACTATTTTTGGAATACTATGCATTCGAATGTTTTCATTCATCATGCCTCTCCTAGCAACGAGGTACATGTTTCTGCTTGAATTTGTGTTTGGAATGACTTCAAAGTCTCAGTCGTTTAGTGTATGCCCAGTTTTTCTCTTTACCTACAGTATTTATAAAATTGGAAAGTGTGTGATGCCCACTGTAAAAATATATAGATTTTAAAAGTCATGTAATGTACTCCAGCCTTAATGGTGCTTGAAAGTCATTATTTTTTCAATTTCTTTTTCTTGCGGTCAGCTGACCTCTTTGGTTATGAATTAAGCATCTGATACATCATAGAAACGAAAAAGGCACTCACATGAGGTGTAATAATAAAAAATATTAAAATAGGGCATATAACAATAAAAGTCACAATGACACGCTGCCGCTAGAAAAGGAAGGCATCACACCCTGATGGGAAGCTCTCGGTTGTGACTTTTAATGTTACAGCCCTATTTTAATAAAAAATTGTATTATTAAAATTACTTGGATGTTTCATAGCCTGCATATCCCTCAAAAGAGCACCTAACAGCATTGAAGCAGACAGCTTCTTGCTGACAGAATTTATTGTGATTTTGACATTTTCTGCCTACATAATTAGAAACATGATGAGTAGTAATGTTTTAGTAGAAATTTTAGCAAACGTTTTGCTATTTTTTGTCCACTTAATGTTTTGGGCTGTATTGCTCACCACAGCTCGTATTAGTGCGTTATTATTATTATTATTACTTTATTTCAGTTCTATTGCAAATTAAAATCTGTTGACAGCAATGTATGGTAAACAGCACTTATTCTGTTTGTTCACCTGGGCTCTCACTATAACGTGAGCCAAAAAAAGAGAAACTCAATAGTTCCATTAGTCTGTGTTTCTACCAACTGAGCATTACTGAAGCACCCACAGAGATGGGATGCAACCACCCAGAGTGGTTTAAAGAAATTTACAGAATGCTGGAGACTGAGAATAACACACACCTCACATGCCTGATATAAAGAGCTGTTTTAGTCTGTTTCTGCTCAATGTGTTATAATTAGACCTGGGATATAGCATATCTATATAAAAAAAACGCACAAATATTTTGACAACATTCAATACATTTCTTGATATTAGGTCTAAAATAGCTTATGAGGGTTTGTTTGGTTTTTTTAATCTGAGAAACAATAATTTGGACAAACTAATATAGAAGCCTGTTTTCACTTCAGAGTGAAAATAATTGTGACTTATATCTTCAGTACAGTGACCGAGAGGGGACATGTTCAGTTCACTTAGTTTTGTCGTGGCTAAAACATATTAACTTGTGGGAATGTGATATGTGGTGATCATTTTTTCGAAGTAACGACATCCTTATGTCGTGGCCACACAATGTGAAATCATGGCCTTGAGATCCTATATTTTTCTCATGGCCATGATTCTTATGTTGAGGGAATGACATCTATTTCTCATGGCTACGAGTTCAATGCGTAAACAAACCTGTGTGATAGGTTTCATTGAGCCGCGTATACTAAATGAGGCAAGAGTGTAGAGTTACATTCAAGCTATTTTAAGGAATGAAGAAAAAAAAAATTCACAGGAAAAAAACGTTTAAATATGTCATTTTGGTGATCAAAGAAGAGCCTTAAGGAATAATATTATTGACTATAGGGGGACTTTAACCTATATTATAGGCCTATTATATTATTGCGCACGATGTTGCCATAGACAGCATTCAGATGAAGTTTATTATTAATACATGTTAAAAAAACATTAAATCAAATTTATTTATATACTGCATTTCACAATACATGTTCAAATCAGCAGACAATCATAATGTTAATGTTTATAATCTTAATATCTTCATGAATTATAGTCACATTTAGCAGATTAGAGCTGGGTGATAATATAGTTTAGAGCAGGGGTTCTCAACTCCGGTCCTCGAGATCCACTTTTCTGCACAGTTTAGCTCCAACCCTAATCAAACACACCTGAACAAGCTAATCAAAGTCTTCAGGATTAGAAAGATTTTAGCTGCATCTGAGCTCCCTAGCTCCCGAGCTTTTGAATCAGTATATCGTGTACACAATTCCGGGCACTGGTAAGGACCCTGGTTCACCACACATTGGGACAGTGATTGCTTAATTCCGCCGACATGACCACATACAACCTTGTAGAATGTTACCGCTGGTATTAATCAACAACAGGCAGGACTTGTATCTTTTTTTATATTATTTTTTATGCTGTTTAAACACATTGTTCTGTTACATATCCTTACAACATTTCAGCCGAATATTAAAGGATTAGTTCACTTTCAAATGCAAATTAGCCCAAGCTTAACTCACCCTCAAGCCATCCTAGGTGTATATGACTTTCTTCTTTCTGATGAACATAATCGGAGAAATATTAATAAATATCCTGACGCAACCAAGCTTTATAATAGCAGTCAACAGGGTTCACAAGTATGAGCTGAAGAAAGTGCTTCCATCCACATCCATCCAGCAAGCACTTTTTCACACAGGGCCATGTGGGTTTGGATTTTGTTTTCCCTTCATAATAAAAACCTTCATTTAAAAACTGCATGTTGTGTTTACTTGTGTTATCTTTGATTAATATTTAAATTTGTTTGATGATCTGAAACATTAAAGTGTGACAAACATGCAAAAAAAATCAGGAAGGGGGCCAACACTTTTTCCCACCACTGTATATTAGGGGTGTAACAGTACATGCATTCATCCCGAACCGTACGGTACGGATGACGAATACAGTCAGTCACAGGCAATCCACGCTCCAATCCAGAAGGGGGCGCGTGTGGTAATAAAACACTGTTTGCTAACCGCCACAACAGGGAAAAGACGAGAAGAAGAACAGCGCTTACACGAATGACTTGAAAACAAAGTTCAATATATAGTGTTCACGCGTTGAATGCGTCTTTCTGCGCTCATGGACAAAGGAGAATAGATGCTTTTGATGAGATGCTTTAGAGTTTTGTAGCTGATTTTGACCAAATACCATTTGTTTTTTATTCTACATCCCATAATCTTACCCAATACCTAAACTTAAAAACTACCCTTATTAACTATTAATAAGCAGTAATTAGGGGTTTATTGAGGCAAACGTCATAGTTAATAGTTAGTTAATAGTGAGAATTGGACCTTAAACTATAAACTCAGGTAAGACTCAGGTTTTAGCTTCTTTTTAGAAAAATATTTTAAAACATAAAATGCCATGCAGGGACTACCATAAACAGTCATGAGTAATGATGCAAACAAACTGGTAAATCTGTGCTTTGATGCGATTCATTGAAACGGACCATTTAAGAGACATGAAATTAATCAAATCAAGCAATACAATTGTCGTTGAAGAGGTTTAAATCAGAGAACCGATTAACAGCTCTTTCAACATTGTCGGACAAGTCACAAGGCATGTAGGGAGAAATTAGCAGACTGACATGGGCTTTAGCAACTGTCACTTTAAGATTACTGTGATAGCATCACTTAATTTCAAATCACTGCAATAGCATTGTAATTGTTCAACTAGATATATCATCCAGTTTATTGTTCATCTAACACGGCCCGTCGACATTTATCCCAGCATCGTTGAATATGTGCTAATGAAGGTTTGTGCTAAGTAAATAAGTTGTCTCTGACATTTAGCTCATCATTCTGTTTAAAAATACCAGCTGCAATTGATTCCTGTCAAATGGGTATTTTTGAATGCGTGTCAAATGTGAAAATACGTTCTGCAAAAAATCCTGATTGAAGACAACAGTAATGATGAGATACGCATTTAAGCCACAAATTAAATATGCAGCATACTGCTCTTGTAACAACTGACTGATTGGTAAAGAGAAAATAACAGAAAACACAATCACTGCTTTGCAGTAGCTTGTTACAGGAAACACCAAAGAGCATTTATGCTTAATCTATGAACCATTTACTCACTTAATTAGAGGGCACTAGTGAATGAGGTTCATTTGCATTTCAACAGCACGCACCCTTTCAAACGGCAAGGCCTACATGTGACTGCAGCCGAGACACATCTTTGACTCAAATCATGCTGGCTTTCATTAGTGTCTTTTGGAGTTTCTGTTTACTGCTGTTTGGTTTGACAGAGCGTATATCGAGAGGAACACACAAATCTCATGTCCCACTGATTCATTTGTAAGAGTAACTTGACTTGCGAAGTCAAGGCTCTATTGAAGGGCTTCTATAAGTGATTTCTCTTTTCTATGCGGAAAGTGGTTCGGAGAACTGGAACTTTCAGGGAAAATTGTGGCTGTGCTCATTAGAGTTTAAAAAAGTCACTTCGTTATATGAGCCAACCTAACTTTCATCATGAACTAGCACCTATATGGTGCAAACTGCATGTTTGGCACCACACACCCCCACAGGACACAATCAAGTAGCTCACTTCTTCTTCACAGCCATTTCAGCCCATCTGTTACTAGTACTAAAATTTAGCACAAGATTTGATTATGAAGAAAGCTAACCAAAATGTATCTCTTTCCTTGTTAATATGCCAAAACCCCCACCCTTCAGGTCTCTGAAAGCAGTATTCCAGGATGGATGGCAGTGGTGGTGAATGGCTCAGCACTCCGGTGACCTCGTCTTGCTTGGAAAACGTTACAATGGAAAATTCCAGCTTGGGTCAAATCTACGAAGTCATGCTGCAGTCGACGAACACGACTAAGCGCAATCCTCAGTTTGTTGGTGTGGAGCTCCTTCAGTCTTTTAAACCTCTCATCATCCCGTGCTATGCTCTTGTGGTTCTTGTGGGAGTTTTCGGGAACTATCTGCTGCTTTACGTCATCTGCCACACCAAAAAAATGCACAACGTGACCAACTTCTTCATCGGTAACCTGGCATTTTCTGACATGCTGATGTGTGCCACCTGTGTGCCCTTTACCCTAGCATATGCTTTTAATCCTCGCGGGTGGGTTTTTGGAAGATTCATGTGCTACCTAGTGTTCCTCATTCAGCCTGTGACGGTGTATGTGTCAGTATTCACACTGACAGCCATTGGAGTGGACAGGTGAGCGATGCATCTGAGTGTTGTGTCTCTTGACAGTGTGACTAATTCATCATTGCATCAATCTCAACTAGCATTCTGGGGCTTTTGGAGTGCATGTTTATGTAACAGACATGTTCGGTTGATTAATTGTGTAAAAAACAGTTCAAAGTTCAAAACATTTTTAATGTTTGTTTTTGTTTTTTATAAGGCTGTATTTATTTAATCAAAATACAGTAAAGTAATATTGTGCAATATTACACTTAAAATAAATTTTCTATTTTAAAGCGTTAGTTCACCCCAAAATGAAAATCCTGTCATGAATTACTCACCCGTAATTCCTTCTTTCATCTTCGGAACACAAATAAAGATGTTTTTGATGAAATCCGATGAAGAGGCCTTTATTGATACATGCTCTGAACCACTGATTCGATACAAAAGATTCGTAAAGCTTTGAAGCTTCATGAAGCAGTGTTTTGAAATCGCCCATCACTAGATATTGTTGAATAAAGTCGTTAAAATTTTTTTGGTGGACAAAAAATATTCTCGTCACTTCATAACATTAAGGTTGAACCACTGTAGTCACATGAACTGTTTTAAATATGTGTTTAGTAGCTTTCTGGGCATTGAAAGTGTTAATTGTCTTGCTGGCAATGGAGGCCTCACTGAGCCATCGGATTTTATGAAAAATATCTTAATTTGTATTCTTAAGACCGGAACACACCAAGCCGACGCCGACGAACTAGTGGTGACGAAAGCAGACTGCGGGGTTGGTTTACATCGGCAGCATCTGTGTCCAAAGTTGCCCTGACACACCAAACCGACGCTCGACACCCGACGGCCAAGTAGCACGTCAATTTGCGCCTGCGCAAGATGAAATGCCTTTCCGAACCAGCAGGTGGCAGTAGCTGAACAGCCAATCAGAATGATGAGATGGCCCGACGGACCGACAAGCTCCGACGCCGATTCAACATTTCGAATCGGCCGAAAAAAAGCCGACGAGGACCAACTTCAGCCGACGGTGCGGAACACACTGAGAAAACTTGGTCGGCCGACGAATAAAAACTGCCCGACGGCTGATCGTCGGCTTGGTGTGTTCCGGCCTTTAAGATGAACGAAGGTCTTACGGATGTGGAACAACATGAGGGTGAGTAATTCATGACAGAATTTTCATTTTTTGGTGAACTAACCCTTTAAAAGGATTATTTCACTTTCAAATGAAAATTACCCCAAGCTTTACTCACCCTCAAGCCATCCTAGGTGTATATGACTTTCTTCTTTCTGATGAACACAATAAAAAATTTCCTGACAGATGTGGCTTCAATTCAGGAAACAATTTGGTCTTCACAAAGCTTCAATTCATATGCCAATTTCAAATAATCACTTATTCCCTCTGTCCCTTTCAGAGAACGTCTTTGATATTTGTGCAGCTAAAGGCCTTTCTACTCTGAATGACTGATTTGACATTTCTGAGGACCAGTGGAAGAACATACTTAGTTTAGTTCACTCTTCGTCTATTTGAGCTAGACACTCCTTAATACAATGTAAAGAGCTTCACAGAGCCCATTTCACTAATGCCAAATTGGCTAAAATGTTTCGTAACAGAAGTGATGCCTGTAACAGATGCAGACAATCCCCAGCTGATCATCTTCACATGTTCTGGTCTTGCCTGATGCTAATGGACTACTGGTCTGACATTTTTAGAACTTTATCACAGGCCCTTAATACCACCATTGCCCCAAATTCCTTGACTGTCCTGTTTGGACTTTCCCCAACCTCAAATATACCAGGTAGAGCACACCGCGTCATTGCCTTTACTACTTTGTTAGCCAGGGGTCTAAGTTGCTGTGCTGACCTGTTCTGTTGCTTTCCATTTCTTATTTTTTTATTTTTTTCTTAGACACCTTGTCTCATTTTGCAACTGTGGTAGCACCTTTTATATGTTTGCAGAAATGTCAATAAAAAAATGAGGAGTAATAAATATCCTGACGCATCTGAGCTTTATAATGCCAGTGAATGGGATCAACGAGTATGAGCTGAAGAAAGTGCTTCAATCCATCATAAAGGTACTCCACACGGCTCCAGGGGGTTAATAAAGGCCTTCTGAAGCGAAGCGATGCGTTTGTGTAAAAAATAAAAAAAAATACGGAAGGCGGTCTGGTGGAAGCTAGATATTTTACTTCTTAACTTATTAAAAATTGATATATTTTTTTCACAAACGCATTGCTTTGCTTCAGAAGGCCTTTATTAACCCCCCGAAACCGTGTGGAGTACGTTTATGATGGAGGGATATGGATTGAAGGAACTTTCTTCAGCTCATACTCATTGGTCCCGCTCACTGCCATTATAAAGCTCGGATGCCTCAGGATATTTATTAATATTTCTCCGATTGTGTTCATCAGAAAGAAGAAAGTCATATAAACCTAGGATGGCTTGAGGGCGATTAAAGCTTGGGCTAATTTTCACTTGAAAGTGAACTAATCCAACCTAATCAAAGGTCAGAAATTATATTATATTTATATTTAACATATATATATATATATATAGTACACTCAGTTCTGAAATGATGGTTATGCCCCTGTTATCATTATCATGACATGCCATGTTGTCATTATCATGTGACCTATCAGTGTCAGTTGCGTTGCTTCTCTTGCATCCTCTCCCCTGGCCTTATGGGAAAGTAAAGTGTCCATTGTATGCACACTTTAGAATCTCGCCAGAAGTAGTAGGTCATCTGGGTACTTTTTGCATACTCTTCTATGAGTATTGTGAATTTGGACATACTTCTTTTGTCACATACTGTTTTTCGCCTACGATATATTAGGGAAATATGTGATTTCAGATGCAGATGGAGTGTCTATTTACACTAAATGCAAATAGCCCGCCTTGTTGACAGAGGCTACTTATACTAACTCCGCCTACTATTGTCTGATTGAGCTAGACAGTTACAAAAGAAATCCTACTGATAACAGAATCAGTGGCGTGGAGAGTAAGGTGGGGGGCGCTAACTTGTGACGTGACTGACGCAAGTTGACAAAATTTTATAACAACAGGAGTTTTTCATTGTACTGAGATCTGAAGGTACTCAATACATGAAATAATGCAAAGGCACATTTTACCATTGCATGGTTTTTATTTGCATATCCTTTCACAAAGACAAAGTATGTGTTGTGGTGCTGGCAAGAGTGCGTTGCACCACAATTATGCAGATAAAAATCTATCAATTGAAACTTAAATGTTTGCATGATGCTTTAGAGATATATAAATCTACTGCCACAGCCACATGTCGATCAGTTCAAATAGAGCACAGGCGATCATATGATGACTGGAATCTGTAAATGATCATGATTTGTTTAAAATCATTAAACAAAAAAAGTTTCCACCAATAATTTACAGTTTCTTCAAATTATTTTACATCTCAGATGTTGATTTTAGCAGATTTTTTAAATAGATTTCAAACTTTTGGTTTTTGTTATATGAAGGTCACAATAATAAAATGTCTTGGAAATCATTTTTACCATGCCTTAATTATTATTTTTTTTGCTGCTTTTCAAATAACTTAATTTGCCCTTGTCATAGTAGACACAGACCTTGAGTCCTAAACTACTGTATGACAATCCATTATATAAAAAATGTAATCTGTAAATATTTAAAAGTATGATAATAGAGTGAAATCATCAAGAATTTTAAGCACAATACATTACTTGAGATGTGCTGGAAATGAGACTGGTGTGAATTTTAATGACTAAGAAAAAAAAGACATAATTGCCCTGTTTTTTTTTTTTTTTT
>RJVU01069537.1:1885241-1907462 GCA_003731715.1 Anabarilius grahami
TGAATATCCACAGTGGAACCTTGTTAGACAATTTATCTAAAAAAAAACTGAGAATGTGAAAAGTGTTAAGTTTAAGACAGTTTATTTTCTAAAAGCCCACATTGTTTCAACTCCCCAGGCAACCATTTTGGTGATTTTCAGCTAAATTTGAATAAAGCTGTAATCTAAACAGCTCTTTTTCAGGGTACCAGAAGAGCCTGTTAAGTGCCGCTATGGAGCGTTCATTTTTAAACTAGTAATTTTATCTATAGAGATACAAAAAAGGCCATGAGAATGCATGATATTATGTGTACCTCCATCTTACATGTGACACATGTTGTTGTATAGTGACCTATTCTGCAAATACATAAGCTACAAGGCTAAAGTAACGGCAACATGTTGCCAAATGTGAAATACCAAGGACACCGAAGATAAACCAGGAATTGTTTTCCCCATTTCTGAAGATATGTATTTAAAGAGGATCTTCTCTATTTTAAATCTGTGACTTAGTAAAGCCTTTAACCTTCACACTCTCGTCCCTGCGAAGGTGCTTGTGTCAGTGATGGATGATGGTGCTGCATTTTAGCCACAGAACATAAAAAATTGTTGGTTTGTAGTATAATAGGTGCATTAAGAATCCATTTACCTTACAGTGAAGGCTTTTTTTGTGCATACAAAGCTGTCACCTCCTGTACGTGGTCTGGTGGTTCATCTTCAGTGCTTTTACACGTAGTGAAACCCACATGAATACTGTCTTTGAAAACCCCTTATATTATTGTTGGGTTTAGATGCAGACCCATTCAACCAGACTGGACTGGAGGCGTGAAAATGTCTGTCCATTGAAGAGGTAACACATTGCCGCATGTCTTCTTAAGCAAGACATGGTACGAGTCCAGCTCACCTTGAAGCAAATAAAGAGTTCGTTTAGAGGTCTTGTTTTGATCCAGTTTTTTACAGCTCACTAGATGCCTCTACAAAATCAACATGCTAAATCTTTTATTTGGTTCAGTTATTACATTGTCTTTGTATCTTAACACAAAGACAAAATAAAAATATTCTAAGAATTAATATTTCTGATTCTTATTGCAAAAACAGTTTTTAAGCAGTGTTGCTGAGTGTAACAACAAATAGGCCTACTAAAGCTTGAAATGACAATGAAAAGTTGAATTGTGGAAATTATATTTAAAGGCCTACATGTAAAATATGATTCCTTTGTAAGTTATTTTGTACAAGTTCAACAGATAATGCCAATTATAATAATACATAAATCAGTCAGATAAAGAATCATTTTCAGGAAGGCAATGCACATAACACTGACTAACTAATCAAATACTCAATACTAAACTGCTTACCACGTTAAGGGCGGGTTCACATACTGTAGCGTTTTTGCGTTCTATGGCGTTTGCGTTACATTTGTTTGTCTATGTATTCTAAACATGCAGACAGGCGTCTCTTTCAGCGTATGATCGCCACGTTTTTAAAATGCCATGTCAAGTAAAAAAAAATAAAAAATTTAACTTTTAAAAGACGCATAAAATACAGCGTTCTTATGCCGCGTTCCAGGCAACACGTAACCCGTGTTTTTCCAACCTTCTACCCGTGAAAGTGCACTGGAACAGCAGTCAAAGCCGTGACTTCCCACCCGTGAACTCGTACTAGATCGATGTACTCCCAGTAACGGGTTCTGACGTCACATAGCCCAAGAAAACAACAATGGCAGCCCCTACGGATGCGGTGTTTATGCAAGTGCACGGTAAAATAAAAGGTATAACAGCTTATTTTGCCTTATGCGCCGTTTTCCTCCTCTGTTTCCCTCAAATAAGCAAGGAGTAAGCACCTTTGGCGTTAGAAATATTGTTAATGAGCATAAGCCCCGTACGGTCCGCCATGTTGGTTTGTTTACACTTTTACGCAGTTTGGCGTGACTTTCCTGGAACGCTACAAAGTCGTGAGTCGTGATTTGAAGTCGTGACTTACAGGCTCAAAAACCTGCCTGGAACGCAGCATTAGCCTGCGTGATTGAAGTCTTCGTTGGCATTTTTGAAGATCGACGAGAATGAATTTCAGCGCCACCTTTGAATTGAACACGACTCTTTTTAGGACTCGATTCCCAACGCGCCCGATTTGAGGAATCGATTCTTTATGGAATCGAGTCTCAGCCCTATATATATGCAATTACAGTTGGAAAGAGGCAAGCTTTGATTCCGAATGTCATAAGTAAAATGATGTCAATTTTGTAAACTTTTGAAAACTCAGCCAGCTAATCACAAACTGCAATATTTATTCTACGGAAATGGTTCAAACTCGGAGTTGGAAACATCTTGAAAAAATTTGTCTTTTCCCACAAATTGCACAATATCCAAGGTACATTTCTAGTCATTGATTTCTGTCCTGTTTACATTCACATACATAACCGACTGTGTTTGTGAACTTTCTATGTTTTTGACATAACCTTGTGTGTATTTGACAGTTTAAACACAATAAGACATGAAAGAGAAGTTAGTTTAATACTCACGAGACGTGCCGTCTGACAGCCAGCTTTCTGTGCGTGTGCTTTAGATGTGTGCGCTCAGAAAATGATAAATTAGAAAATGATATAGCTTTAAAACACATGCAGATAATAAACTTTCATGATGAAGAACTGCAATATTCATGAGCATGGCCATGATAGAGATGATAATGAAAACCAAACAGATGTTTTGTTAGTTTTTGGCAGAGGTAGGCTGCTACTAGTTGTACAGGCTCCGCCCTCTTCTGGAAAGCGGGGTGGGGAGCAGCAGCTCATTTGCTTTTAAAGGCACATGCACAAATGTTTCTGCACGCTCTCAAAAATGAGTATTTACCAAAAAAAATGGGTATTTACAACATTGTGTAATAAATGATCTGTGAGGTGAAATTTAACAGACACATTCTGGGGACACCTGAGACTTAAATTAGCTACTTCTTGAAAAAAGGGGCATAATAGGTCCCCTAAAATAACAAATTATTTATCATGAGCGTTTTTGCTGGGATGTGTAGGTTGTGGCTAGGCGACCCATAGCATGAATGTTGCAGGTCAGAGTGGGAGAAGGTAACATATATTTTAGCGGGAGTAGCACTGAAAAATCTGTCCTACGCATAGTTTATAGTTCAACATCTGGGATGACATGAGGGTGAGTAAATGATAAGAGAATTTTCAATGTGCTCATGATAGAAGACATGTTGAACTGTTGCATCAGATACAGATGTGAGATCACTGCCATAACTTGTTTCCTTAAACTGTCATTTTAACTTCCAGATACTACGCTACAGTTCATCCACTGAAGAAGCGCATATCAGTTCTGGCCTGCACGTACCTTCTCTCTGGGATCTGGATTCTGTCATGCGGTCTGGTTGCTCCTGCTGTGGCCCACACGTACCATGTGGAGTTCAAGGATGAAGGTTTCACCATCTGCGAGGAGTTCTGGATGGGTCAGGAGAGAGAGCGACTAGCCTACGCTTACAGCACGCTCTTCATCACCTATGTTCTTCCACTGTCTGCTCTTTGCATCTCCTACTTGTGCATTTCGGTGAAGCTTCGCAATTGTGTGGTGCCGGGTCATCGTACCCAGAGCCAAGCGGAAGCCCAGAGGGCTCGGAAACGCAAGACGTTTCGCTTGGTGTCTTTGGTCGTTGCTGCTTTTGGGATCTGCTGGCTGCCAATAAGCGTCTTCAATGTTCTTCGGGATATTGATATAGACCTGATTGACAAGCGCTACTTCCTGTTGATCCAGCTGTTGTGTCACTTGTGTGGGATGAGTTCATCTTGTTGTAACCCGTTTTTATATGCATGGCTGCATGACCGTTTCAGGGCGGAATTGCGAAAGATGTTTACCTGCCATCGGCGGATTGGTATCGGGATTCCTGCTAACAACTGTGCTACTGCTAGCGTGGTTCTCTGACAGAAAATGAGCAGGGTGAGTTAGTTCAAAGACCACCAAGGCTAGCAGAACAAGATTTTGGAACGGAGAAAGTGTTCACATCGGTCCTGGCCGTAACTCTGCCATCTGTAAAGTTCCTCCATGTGCATCTTGTTCTAGATGGACACAGATGGTCCTTCTTGGAAGTACAAAACATGTCTGCTGATGAGAAAGCTGTTGGATTAAGCCACAAGATTTGACCATGCTGTCTGGGATTTGAATTTGAATTACTTAAAAAAGGAAACAGGCTTTGGATGTCGCTCTCATCACAGAGAATGGTATCTAAAAAACTGAAACAGAAACATTGAACTTCTGACACCCAACTTAAAGAAAAGTAAATGATTCAGCTTTAAAAGTGTAGTACAGCTTATATAAATGCATTTTCACTGCATGTGTTTATACGAGATGGTATTGAAAGTATATTTACATCGAAACTTATAAAAACACAGATAAAAAGAACATGGACTAGAGAGGTAAATAATATTGAAACTATATTGAATATTGAACTGACTAGTTGTTTTCAAACCTTTTTAAGCCTTTTATGTTTTTTGTGCTTTTATGTTTTTTTGTGCATACTTTTTTTTTATAAAGTATGCAAAAAAGCACAAACTTATTGTCTTTATATACAAAGCAAAATTTGTCTGGGCAAACAAAAAGTTATTTTCAATTTGCAGGAAATAATATGACTCTATTGATGTTGTAATGTAATAAAAATGGTTTGTTATTGAACCAAGAATCCAGTAAACTATCTACATTTCTCTGAAGCAAACAAGGAACAAACCTAAAAGTTCAGAGAGGAAAGTGCCAAAATGTGTCAGGTGTGAAAAAGTTTTGGGCCGTCTCACTGGTGATTTTGACTGTACAATTTTGTATAAATTCATGTAATGTGCAATGTTGCATCAATAAACAATATCTGGACTGGATGTTGTTTTATACTGAGACTTTAATCTCAGCATGATCACTATCATCACATTGACGGAGATAGGAAAATTGATATTTTCAAGAGAATATAAATCATTACCAAGCATTACTATAGCTCACACTTAAGTTTAATGATTTGAACAAACCTGTAAATTTTACAGTGTGCTAAAGAAATGAATTATACCTCAAATCATGCAATTGGTCGAGGAGGGGTTTTCGCAAGGTAAATGATAAACATGAATCCCATAGGCTTACATTGTGCACTGCAAAAAATGGGGAGTGGGGTAAGTAAAATAATCTCATATCAAACCAAAAATAAGATATATAATCTTGTTTTCAGTTTGGATTAAGATTATTTTGCTAACCCCACTGGCAGATTATTTTGCTTGTTTTAAGGAAAAACTCACTTAATTTTGACTTATTTTTCCTAAAAACAAGAAAATGCTTCTCGATCTAAGAATTTTTAGATATTTGGACTGGAAACAAGACAAAAATTCTAAGTAAGAACAGCATTTTTGGTAGTGTAGGAGCCGAGCCAAATCTAGAGGTCATAGAGACTAGGAGGTGTTTTTTTTTTTTACTCTGTCCAGCACCATACATTATAGGAACTCCGTAATGACAAGCCAAAACACCCTTGTGAAAACGAAGCACATTTTAGCATAATTTTAAAAGGTATGGGTCTACTTATTACATAAGAAATACACTCAAAAAGAATAAGTTCAAGCTGAATATAATTTACAATTAAATAAAAATGTATTATAGTTTAAATTACTTTAACTTATTAATACTTATTGACTTAAGTACATTTTATGTACAGTTAAAATGATAATAAAGTATTTTACATGTGCTTTAGTCAACACAAAAATAAATGTACTTTTTTAAAGAACAACAAAAGATTATTAAAACAATGATTTAGTAAAACAATTAATTTGATATTATTACAAAAGTTCACTTATTAAAAGTGTACTTAAGTGTGTTAAGAAACATTGGCCTGGTTTCACAGACAGAGCATAGATTAAGCCAGGATTAACATCTGCTAAAAGTGTGTCTGCATGTGTCTAGCAATTAGAATATAATGCTTACAAAATGTTTATCATAAACTAGTGCTATCTGTTGTTTTAGAATATTAGTTGTTGTGGAGGAATTACAGTGAGGAAAAGAAAGTCATGTCTATTTCACAGAACAAACATAAAACATTTAGAACAAACATGAAACACACCTGTAAAATTTATTAGGTACCTAAATTTACTACCAGGAGCCACTACCAGTGTTGGAGAAAGTTACTTTTAAAAGTAATGCATTACATTATTGTGTTACTTCATAGTAGTTACTTTTTATGAAAAGTAATGCGTTACATTACTTTTGCATTACTTTTTCTCACCTGGGCTGGGCTTGCTTGTTTATTTTTTAATAACAACAAAAACTTTAAATTTTTTGGCAAATGTTAAGGCCCTTTCACACCAAAAGTGAAATAAATAAGCCTCAGGCTGAGGGAAATGCATATTTACGCCTGTACAGTAGAGGGCGCAACCCAAACAAACCTTTCAGCTGTGCTGCCCTTCTGGATTAAAGATGAATAGAGTGCCCCAGGGATAACGCATTTTTGTAGGCAAAACCCGGAAGCGAGTTAGCATTTTAGGACTTCCGGTTCCAACGCCGTCAAGTCTATGGGTTTTTTGAATGGGTTTTTGCTAAATCGCCTGAAATAAGGTCTGTGGTTAACAAAGCCTCTAAATACTTTCACGTTTTGATCTATGACATAAAACACACCAGTTATAACCCACTTGTGATTTTTAAATACTTTACTGTGTCTTAAAATCGGCGGTTGCTAACAAATCGCTAAAAGGGACTACTTCCTTTGGCGGGGACTTTAGACGTCATCATTAAAAACGGGACATTTGGACAGCATTTCTAATGAAAAAGTGGATAAGTATTCATACACAGCGCAGATCATAATCAGAGAGCATGTTTTTAAATAGAGTTGTTTTCTAAATAAAGTTTGAGGACGCTTGGTGGTGACGACGTTGATCCGCGACCATGGTGTGCTGTAGTCCGTTTATAGCCTACTGTTAGCTTTTTATATCTGACGACTTTATTTAGGCTTCAAAATGTATAAATGTTGTGTTAACTTGTAAAGATTATCTTGATAGACAAAACGTGTAAGTGTGAAGTGAAGTGACATGTGGCCAAGTATGGTGACCCATACTCGGAATTTGTGCTCTGCATTTAACCCATCCAAGTGCACACACACAGCAGTGAACACACACACCGTGAACACACACCCGGAACAGTGGGCAGCCATTGCTGCAGTTGGGGGTACGGTGCCTTGCTCAAGGGTCTCACCTCAGTCGTGGTATTGAGGGTGGGGAGAGCGCTGGACATTCACTCCCCTCACCGACAATCCCTGCCGGACCTGAGATTCGAACCCATGACCTTTGGGTTACAAGTCCGACTCTCTATCCATTAGGCCACGACTGCCCCCTTATCATAACCCTTTGTTAAACACAGAGCTTATTTTGTGCGATTTTCCAAAAGTCTATGGGAAAAACGCATAGGCTTTCAACCGAGGGAACCCGTGCGCCGCTAACTTCCGGGTTGGCCTACAAAAACACGTCATCCCTGGGGTACTCTATAGGATACAGGGAAGGAAGTTCAACACTCTTATTTTTAAATCTAATCTAAAGTAATTTTTGCTTATTAGTATGGTTGAATTAAATCATTGGAGGTCAGTAGCAAAGACATTGTTTAATAAAATGAGATTAAATACATAAAGTATATTTGTGTAATTTAATATAGTTACTTATTACAGGTTTGCGTAAAATTGCACTGGCCACTACTGATACAAACACTAATTCAAAGGGACACTGTTGCATGTGAACAGTAGGGAGATGAACTGATGAAAAAGACAAAGAGACTGCAGCCAGAAATCTTTGAAATGCTTTGGGCGTGATAACATCCTCACCACAACAGCTGAAAATGAAAATGAGGTGTAGCAACAAAAGACAAAGCAAGAAGAAAAAAAAGGAGAAAGCGTTTCTATGGTGACCAAAACATTTGAGTTTTTCTCTTTTTCCCTCCCATCCACTCAATCTCTTTTTATGATAGACAGTGATGTTTTCAATGGTCTGCCATCCCAGTACATCAAAGACTCAACACGAGCGAGGCTTCGATAATAAGACTAGTGATACACAAGGAGGATGACAGGAAATGTGAAAGACAAACAAGCTGCACACTGCAAATGAGTAATATACTTTCAGCTCTCAGGCTGCCAAGTTAAGCTTCCAGGTCTCAGATCTATTGTACAAACAAAAAAGAATATGCTGCTCAGTGCTCAGACACACTGCAGTGGCGGCATTACATCTAGACCTGGAAATGGCTCAAACAGATCTTTTGTTTCTAATGCTTAGTCCCCCCAGGGTACCTCCCAACAAGGTTTAGAAAATGGAGAAACAGCACTAGGTCATTTCACTACTTGTATCTTTGTATTAGTGCTGGGGATTTTCAGTAACTCTTTCTACAGGTTACATCATTATGTCAGTAGGTGGCAAAAAGTGAGTCACTGAATCATTCATTCAACTGACTCATTCAAACACGTTTTATTCAACCCAATCTCATTAGAAAAGGTAACTATTTTACAAGATGGTAATTTTGTATGAATATATGTTATTTGTATGGAAACTTGTGATTTTTTTTTAGAAAAAAAAGTACGTTTGAAGGTCCAACTCTAACCCTACCCTTAAACCAACTGTCAGTGGGGCATAAGCAGATTGTATGAAAATGCATGAATGAGATGAATTAGCCACCAATTTGCCAAAATGTAAAATAGTTACAAATTGCCATGAGAATGTGTTGGTTTTATTCAGGAATGAAACATGGGACTGTCTTTAAGAGTCATTAATTGAAACATTCACTCAACCATTTTATTCAGAAATGAAATGCCATGATGTGTTATTTCGTAGATGTGCAAATAGGCTCGTTCTGCTTTTTTTTTCTCTGAGCAAAAATAGACTGGTAATATTGTGTATAAAATCTAAGTTACTTAATATTAACTTCTTTTTTATTGAACTATTGAACAAAAACAGCACCAAGATGATAATTGTAACAACACTCTTGCTTGTTGCTAAATTATCAATGTCTAGAATAACTTCACATTCACTTTTAATGTGGGAGGGATTAGAAGCTTTTAACTACTTTAACTTTAACTTTAACATTGTCTGAAGTGTTTTTTCAATGTTTTTATCTGCATTTGAGAAACAATAATAAGTGGACTCCCTGCAGTTCCACTGCAGACCCCATGTTGATGACTTTATCATCTTTTGCAAAATAAATATAAAAAAAACATCAACAGATCTCTGAATGAATTCAACTGTAGGGGAAAATATTTTTAAGCAAGGCTGAAAATGTGTGAATGATGGTAGACAATACAGGATAGACTGCAAACAGAATATTCCTGATATTTGAAATCTTGTAACAGAAAGCAGCTTTCTGCTTTTCTTTTTTTCCTTTTCTTTGTTGCAGACAGGCGGTCAGCAGCAGTGCTCTATGTTTGCTGCTCTCATATTTCTTCTCATGTGTGTTATTACCCTCAGAGGTGTTTTCCTACTGTGCTTGAAAACGGAAAGTTGTTTCAGGAAGAAATGATTGCATATTAAAGCCAAATATCAGCAATGGATCATATAAATAAGGCCAAATGTAAAATATTCAGCTTCCTAAACATTCCGTGTTTTGATGTAAATTGTTGAACGCAACAAGTTTTGTGAACAGTATATATAGAAATTAATTTTGAATGAAGCCCTGTTACAAAATGTTTTTTTTATTTAACATCTACAAAGAAAGTAAATCGGCAAACCTGTTAGAGATTTTATTTCTTGCTTTTTCAGAAAAAATAAATAGAAATCACAAATCAAGTCCACGGATTTGTACCTAAGTTTAGCTAAATTGTTTGCTTGAAAACCTTCCTCTTCGTAATGGAAAATAACACATCTCATATCATATGTATATCATTTTCTGAAGTCAGATAAAAAAGGATCTATTTTTGTGCAAAAAGAACTAATCACATTTTTCAGCCTATAGGTTCTGGGGTTGTTTTCTATCCCTTGATATTACACCCAGTACGTAATGGCACTGCACACATAAATGGCACATCAATATATCTGCACATAATGACACAAATTGGTCTGCATGGAAATGGGAAGATCACTAAATCCATAGTTTCTGACATTCTGCTCATTAATGCAAGCTATATGCATTCATTTTACACTCCACTTTGACTGAATTTGGATCCACTGATGATACAAATCAGCCAATATCAGCCTTTTTGCTAATTATCTCTTGTTTCAAGCTACTAATTAGCTAACTGTGGATACTGTCAACTGCATAACCTTTAAGCAGTGAATAAGGAATGCAATTAGCTTCAGATATTTTGATAGTTGTGTGGTGAGTGGCATCAGGCTCACACTCTTTGCATGTAAAAGTCAATTATAATAGCAGCCAAGAATCATTTTTATACAGTACACATATAATGATGAGGGCTGTGCCATCCTCTTGAGCAGCCTGACATGTAGTAGAGAATACAGTGTGCTGCATTCTACTGCCATCTGCTGAACAAAACTGTACTCAACAGTCTGCTGCTCTAAGCTTTACTGCTTTTGCTTTACTTCATCAAAAAACTAATTTAAATTTTGTCTTAGTAAGATATTTGGGGGATATGTAGTATCTGATATTTATATGCATTTTATTTAAGTAGTCTGTTAAACTGTTATAAAGATTGATTTACATTACATGCTATCAGAATTTTTTCTTAGTTTTTGTTTTTTTCTTAGATTTTCAATAAAGGTTTAATAAAATGGTTCTATATATGATAGCAGTAATTAAGAGTCCACTGAAATCGTAGTTTATAGTTAGTTAATAGTGAGAATTGGACCCTAAAGTGTGTGTATATACAGTATATACACATATATAAATATATTGTGTGTGTGTGTGTGTGTGTGTGTGTGTGTGTGTGTGTGTGTAAGAGTGACCGTCCCTGAGCTTGTGATATGTCTCAGTTATGTAAACATTATCACTGATCTGTTAACGGCTATAATAGTAAACATATGAGTCTCCATAAACTCCAGGCATCTGAGCCACTAAGGATGCAGTGGTGTAATTTTATGAAGAGAATGTGTCCAGATAAATTAATATACCAGTATGTGCAAGTCATTTTACACCGGACTGCTTTTGCACACAAGGGTCAGTAAAACATAGGATTTGCACAGAAGTTGATTCTCAAAGATGGATCGATACCAACTGTTCTTGATCCAATTTCATATATATTTTGTGAGGTTTGCAAATTGTATTTCTGAATGTGTTTTGTTAGCACGTTGCTAATGTACAGTTAAATGTGGCTAAAGTTACCATTGTTTCTTACTGTATTCAGGGAGACCACAGCCATGTCATTATTTTCATTTTTAACCAGAAAAAGCTTGCAGTCTGTATAACTAATAAACGCATCTTCATTCTTATTGAGTCTCTCCAACAGTGTGCAGCTTCATTCCATATCCATTTGAGAGTTATATTTGCTGTGTGAGCTTCTCCTGTATTATTTATGCCTCAGTGTATTGGAATCATGAGCTTGGGGGCAGGGAGCACAAGCTCATTTGCATTTAAAGGTACACACACCAAATCAGCAAATTTTTTCTCCCACCCAAAAACAGGCAGTTAAAACATGGTATAATAAAAAATCCATGGGGGAATTTTGATCTGAAACTTCACACTCATTCTGGGGACACCGGACACTTATATTACATCTTGTAAAAAGGGGCATAATATGTCCCCTTTAACAAACGGTTACCAAAAAAAAAAAGAAAGTGCTCATTTACTCACCCTCATGTTGTTAAACTATTTGACTTTTTCTTCCGCAGAGCACAAAATAAGTTATTTTGATAAAGATTTTAAAAAGTATAAAGATGAAATGTCTTTGTGCATTTAATGAAAGTCAAAACAACATTGAACCATCATTGTTTGGACAAAGACAGTCTAAACATTTTTCTAAATATCTTCTTTCATGTTCCACAGAAGAAGGAATGTCATATGTTTGGAACGACATGAGGGTGAGTAAATGATGAAAGAATTTTCATTTTTGGCGAACAGTTCATTAAAATATTTAGACTCAAATACTTTTGTATTTTAATGTGTATGAACTACTGTTAAATATTGTATTAATACAAAATACCAATACATTATATAAAAACACAAGCTATGTGAGTTCAGCTAAGTTTTATTCAATGAATTGAGGCATAATTAAAATTACATTTCTGAAGTTATTGAAGTTAAGGAACAATGACATGGAATGAAAAGAGAAGGCACAGGTCTACAAATTATATCTTGTGCATATATGCATAGCATCTGCAATAATTAATAAGGCTTTTCATTCAAATTCAAACATGAAGGAGTTTTTGGAGTGTGCAGAACATGGTAACAGTGAAAATGCTGTGAATAGTTTAGTGAACTCACTCAAAGTGATTAAAACTTGAACGAACACAGCAGAAGCTCTTGATTATAATTGTTCTCATGACTGAATTTATATGACTGCAACACAGAAAACGGACTAATTCTGTCTAATTAAAATGAATGACAAACAAATAAAAGACATAATTAAAGGTTATTTCTTCCATCCATGTCAGAGGGATAATTATCTCCTCAGTTACACAAATGGACAGGTTAAGTTAACAACAAGTAAATGTGTACTCATTAAAATCATTAATAATAATAATAATAAGAATGGAACATGTAGTGAGGAGCAGATTTGCGACTGGTACTCTAGCATAAGACCTCAGTTTTAAATCATAGATCTTTGGTTTCACAACAGACAATCTCTAGACAAAGGCTACACGATACAGCGCAAAAGATCCCGGTTTGAGGAAAGTACCACATTACCTGAAATTCAAGAAAAAAAATTCTGCAAACACAGTTATTGCTTGTTCATTATTATCCACCGCAGTATGTCACAGTATGTACATGTGCTTAAAATATTGATAAGCTTTTTTTTTTAAAAAAAAAGAATGCTTATTAATCCCTGGTCAAGATCACTATAATATAAAAACAAACATGTAGCATAAAACATTCAGATTTTGATTCATTTGGATTCATTGACTGCCAATTCAGCTGAAAAACCTTTTAGTTTATGAAGTTTAACAAAAAGAGCAAATATGTAGTCAATATTGACCAGGGCACCGAAAATGAACTATATGTCCAGTGTAAAGGCCTTTCATAAGCAGAAGTATATATACAGGCAAGAAAAATATTTCTTCATTAAGGCATTTCTACAGAGGTTATTCTACAGGGTATTTCAGATAATTACTTAATATAAAACACCATCCTTCATAAATAAAACACCCCGTTCAGGTAAAAAAAAAAAGTGCTTATAGTGTAAATGTCTGCCCTTGATTTGAGCCCCAACAGACATAAGGCCGCATCAACAGTAATGAACGCAGTAGTCAAGATCGAAACACAAATCACTTCAGGGAGAAGGAAAATCTTCAAATACAAGCTTAAGACTGCAATAAATAATGCATTAAGAAGCTCTCTCTTTGCCTAAATGGAAAGGTTCACAGAAATACAATGAGATGATCAATATATAAGATGTATTTAATGTTGGGTAGATTTTGGAGTGAGCTTGTACCATGATCCAATCAAGAAAAAAAAAGCAACCAAACAAAAACAATACCCCAGCATCCAAACTACAGAATTCTGGCATTTTCTAGTTGGACCTGATATCACACATCCACATAGTAAAAATAAGTTATTTGGAAGATATTGCCGGTGAAATCAGAATGTGAAGTCATGCATTAAATACTAATACAAATAAACTGATTATGAGATGTGATATTACATCCAAAATCCATGTGTATATCAGACAAATCCCACAATATTGAAGTGTCTGAGTGTTATGATCTAGGCATGATCAAATCAAATGTTATGATAAAACCCTAACACTTGGAATTAAGTGAGAGCAGGATGGCCGGTTTTTCCTCAATGACACGTACTAGCAGGTTATCAATGTAGTCCTCTAACTCGAGGATCCTGGCATCTTTTTTGGATAGTTCAACCTGTTGCTTTACCACCAGTGTGATCAGTTCCTCCTGTGTGAGCTGGGTGTACGGACCGCTCTCTCCAATCTGGATATGCAGTGAAATGAAGAAACAGAGAAAAACAGAAAGACAATTGGTCAACTGATATAAAGTACCAATCAAAAGTTTGGATACACGTGATCTATGTTTTCTCATTATCTTAAAAACTACAGATGTGCAGATATTGAAATTTTGGCTGACAGTATCGGCTGATATACGTTTATTTTTAATGTTATCGATATCGGCCCGATAAGAAAATTTTTGGCCGATATATATTAAAGCCGATAAATAATGGATTATTTCCTTCAGCTGAGACACTTCAGGTATGCACTGTCCACCATTATGGTTTTGAATTGCTTGAAATATGATTGAAATCACTTCAAAAAGGAAAATACAGTGCAACGTACAGAGCAAGTCTGTCATATAGGCTACATAATACAGAACATTATAATTGTGTGCTTGTGACATGGCTTTTAATAGTGAGACTTTTGTTTTTGTAATTGGGCTCTCAAATTATATAAAATTTTTTATTTAGATTTATCGGCCAATATATCGGTTATCGGCTTTCAAATATAAAGAATCATCGGTTATGGGTATCGGCGCATCCCTAGAGCAAACATAAAAACAAAGTTTCTCTCAAAGTATGAGTTTCTTTACAAAACATTCAATTTCCATATGTTCATTTGTGTTTAACAACTTTTATTCTTCAGTGTGCTAAATCAGTAGTCGGCAACCTATGTGCAGAGCTCCCAAAGGGACGGTGATAAAAATAAAATAAATAAATAAATGAATGAATAATGAGATGGGAAGGAATATTATGTCAATGCTTTTGCATTCTCTTGAGAAACATTGAATTCACTGACAAATAACACAAAAGTTTTTCTTCGGAATGCAAACATTTTGCAAAGATTCCTGGGGGAATGCAAAACATTTGCAAGAGAACGCAAAAGCATTGACAAATATTTTTTCCTACCATCTCATATTGTTTTTCCCTTTACCATGTCTCTTTAGGGGCTCTGTAAACACGTGCCAACACTGGGATGCGGAGAAATAATTGTTGGCACGTGAGCAAAAGCGAGAAAAGTGTACTGTATATACAGTGGTGTGAAAAAGTGTTGGCACCCTTCCTGATTTTTTTTTTTGCATGTTTGTCACACTTTAATGTTTCAGATCATCAAACAAATTTAAATATTAATCAAAAGATAACACAAGTAAACAACATGCAGTTTTTAAATGAAGGTTTTTATTATGAAGGGAAAACAAAATCCAAACCCACATGGCCCTGTGTGAAAAAGTGCTTGCCCCCTAAACCTAATAACTGGTTGGGCCACCCTTAGCAGCAACAACTGCAATAAAGCGTTTGCGATAACTTGCAATGAGTCTGTTACAGCGCTGTGGAGGAATTTTGGCCCACTCATCTTTGCAGAATTGTTGTAATTCAGCCACAATAGGATTGAGGTCAGGACTTTGACTAGGCCACTCCAAAGTCTTAATTTTGTTTTTCTTCAGCCATTCAGAGGTGGACTTGCTGTTGAGTTTTGGACCATTGTCCTGCTGCAGAACCCAAGTTCGCTTCAGCTTGAGGTTACGAACAGATGGCCGGACATTGTCCTTCAGGATTTTTTGGTAGACAGCAGAATTCATGGTTCCATTTATCACAGCAAGTCTTCCAGGTCTTGAAGCAGCAAAACAGCCCCAGACCATCACACTACCACCACCATATTTTACTGTTGGTATGATGTTCTTTTTCTGAAATGCTGTGTTACTTTTACGCCAGACGTAATGGGACACACACCTTCCAAAAAGTTCAACTTTTGTCTTGTCAGTCCACAGAGTATTTTCCCAAAAGTCTTGGGGATCATCAAGATGTTTTCTGGCAAAACTGAGATGAGCCTTTATGTTCTTTTTGCTCAGCAGCGGTTTTCGTCTTGGAACTCTGCAATGCAGGCCATTTTTGCCCAGTCTCCTTCTTATGGTGGAGTCATGAACACTGACCTTAACTGAGGCAAGTGAGGCCTGCAGTTCTTTGGATGTTGTTGTGGGGTCTTTTGTGACCTCTTGGATGATTTGTCGCTGTGCTCTTGGAGTAACTTTGGTTGGCCGGCCGGCCACTCCTGGGAAGGTTCACCACTGTTCCATGTTTTCGCCATTTGTGGATAATGGCTCTCACTGTGGTTCGCTGGAGTCCCAAAGCTTTAGAAATGGCTTTATAACCTTTTCCAGACTGACAGATCTCAATTACTTTTTCTCATTTGTTCCTGAATTTCTTTGGATCTCAACATGATGTGTAGCTTTTGAGGATCTTTTGGACTACTTCACTTGTTCAGGCAGGTCCTATTTAAGTGATTTCTTGATTGCGAACAGGTGTGGCAGTAATCAGGCCTGGGTGTGGCTAGAGAAACTGAACTCAGGTGTGATAAACCACAGTTAAGTTATGTATGGGGGGGGAAGCACTTTTTCACACAGGGCCATGTGGGTTTGGATTTTGATTTCCCTTCATAATAAAAACCTTCATTTAAAAACTGCATGTTGTGTTTACTTGTGTTATCTTTGATTAATATTTAAATTTGTTTGATGATCTGAAACATTAAAGTGTGACAAACATGCAAAAAAAATCAGGAAGGGGGCCAACACTTTTTCCCACCACTGTAGGTGAACAAGATTTTACCAAGTACAACATGTTCCTGGATCAACATCTTTGTTATTGCTGGAACAACATTCCATTCAACTAATCAGATTTGAGGGACAAGTTTACAGTTTATGTCAAATTTAGGCTTACAACCAGGGTTAGGTACTTCTACATCAGTGTCATTCACCTATCATTTCCCTCTGATTTTAGGGATAAGTTTAGGTTTAGGGGTAGGGACAGGACAATTTTCAAACAGGAATGTTGTTCCAGGATCAACAAAATATGTTGATCCAGGAACATGTCTTGGCAAAATCACAGTGACTGGTGTATGCACTTCATTTAGATAAAGTACCTCACACCTGCATACAGATCTACATTTTGAGATAATCATTCCTTATGGTGACAGCTTGTTTTATGTTAGGAGCTATAACGAGCCGCTGAAAGCACAACGCAGATCAATACAGCAGATGTATCACACAAATTAAATCTGACTGACAGCTTACAGTGTGTTCTGCTGGATTTGTTGCGTTTAGCTTTGAGAAAAAAAAGTTAATGTTATAAATTTCGGATATATTCAACCAAGTATATAGAGTCCTATTAAACATTCCACACACATCACAATGACGGTGATGTGCAAACGCCGTTCATGTGTAGTGGGGTTCAGTAGGGAAATCTGTTTAATTTAAACCTGAAAACAAAGTAACTTGTGTTTTGACATTTAAAACAAATTTTATGGAAAATTGTTTCAGAAACAGCATAGTGCTTAACTAGGAAACTTAAAAATGGCACTTCATGACAAAAGGTTGCTGACCCCTGTGCTAAGTAGTAAGAAGGCAGTCGGTAGATACATTACTGTACCTTTGGCTTCTCAGCCATTTCCTTGATAGTGATAATCTTTGGGTCTTTCCCCACAGCAAGAACACTGGAAGACTGGCTCTCGGTGGTGCTCAAGGGTTTCACTGGGTGAGGCCTGAGAAAGGAGAGATACGGACATATTACCACAATGAACATGAAAACTTTACTGCAAACAATGGCTAATAATTAGAGCATTTTCATTCATCCAAGAGGAGGATGTACACTTTTAAGGATAAAACAAACCCTTAGAAAATGTTTATAAAAGTAAACTTTGAAGATGTACCCACTTCATTTTAGTATTTGATTAAGGAGACATGGATATGTTTGGAAGGGAAGTACCATATTGCCCATCTAATGCTAATAATTTAGTACTATGTATGCAAATTTTCTGTTTGCACAGATACTGTTGGAACTACATTTGTGAAAACGAGCAGTATACAACCACTACAGTACACTACATAGTATACTGCATAGCATAATACATGTTTGACCATTTCAGGAGAGATGAATGACTGGCAAAAAGTTAAGTAAAAAATGTCAAATAACTGTATATATTTTTCTCAGATGATAACTAGACACCTCTTGCTGATGTTAACATGCAATGTAGTAATAGAATAGATGCGTTATCATGTGACAATGTAGCAAATGACATTTTGAAAGGTTTGTTACATACTACATTTTTCACACACTAACTTTACAAAAAAAAAAAAAGTGGTATAAAATACATACTGTCTCATGCAGAAAGCAGTTCTTGGCATGTGTTAGTAAACCATTCCAAACTCACCCAAAGTATAATTCCCAACAAAATCAAAAGATCAATGAAAGTACAGCAGAGAAATGTGTAAGCACCTTTGAGGTGGAGCAATTAAGAATCATGCATAATGTAAATATCCAGCAAAACAACATGATCTTTGGAACAAACACAAATTGTGCCCCACCACTCATGCTCACCAGTATATGAATAGTGACCTCATAGTCTTGTACGCATCAGTTTCGTGTAAACTTCAATTAATATGTTAAGTAAATCTCACATCTACAGCATTTCATATGGATCCAGTTTTATAAAATGTACACATTGTCAAGGTAATCAATATAATATGACCTACAATAACAAAACAGAACATATAACGGAGAAACCCCTGTATTATTTCTGACACTGCCTCTGTTCTAATTTACACACGTCCTAAAAGACCATGACATTTTGAACCACAAATAGCAACAATCAATAGCAAAACCCCAGGCCCACAATCCCAAAAATCACAATCCCAGGAAGCAGTAACCAACCACTAAGCAACCAATTGAACAAAGGCCAGAGATTGATTGAGGAAGTTTCAGGGTAAATAAAAAGCTGCTGATTTGAAAGTCGATGGGTTTAGTAGGGGGAGTTCCAGGAGTTGTTAGTAGGGGTTGGGAGAACTTTTCTCACCTTCTTGAATTAGAAACAGCACTTCCACTACCAACTGGCTGAGCCTCTGATGGCGAGACCCAAGCACGAAGAGCAGTCTTGCCCCCAATAGAGGATTCAGATGTTACTAGAGTGGGTTCAGTTCTGCTTGCTGGAGCAACACTAGTTACAGTCAGCTCAACATCTTCAGCATCTTGTGAAGATTGAGAAACTGATCTACCCAGACTACCATTCTCTGTAACAACTTTCCCAGTCGTTGTGTTCTGGCGTTTCTTTTTAAGTGAAAAATTTCTTTGAAATGAAGCTCTGGCTTGTTCAGTAAAGCTGGGAGATTGTTTTCCGCGCTCTAGTTTCGGTGCTGTGCCGTATTCAGAAAGATTTGTGAATGGATCAGTTTTTCCTTTGTTTGCAAATGCATCTTTTTTATCAATGGCCTGTTCTTCAAGATTTCCCATTTTCTTTGGGCCCCTTGTGAACAGGTCAACTTCATTTGTGGTCTGCTGTGGTAAAGCCCAGGGATCTTTAGATATTAGGTCATCACTTGGGAATGGGTCAAAAGCAGTCATTCCTTTCCCCTCAGGTTCATTAGTCAGTTTCCCCAAATGCAGTTCTTCTGGAATTTCAGCAGTTTTAAGGTAGTCTGCTTCAACAAACACATCTGTAGAAATGTTTTCATTCTGGCCCTTGTGTGGTTTCTCAACTTTGTTGTTTTCTGATGTCATGGGTTGAGCTGTTACCTGCTTGTCTGGTTGGACTTGTCTGACTGGGTCCTTTACTAATGACTGTTGTCTTGGTTTTACTGAAGGCACCTGTTTTGCTGCATCATCAGTCTTTGAATTAACATTTTGTATGGCTCTGGCAGCTGGTGTAGGCTTCTCTTTTGACTGGGAGAGTTGATGGGTAATGGCATCAGGAGTCTGAGTCATCCTTTCCATCTCCTGAGGTATATGTCTACTATGGACAGCGGGAGGTGGCTTATTTTCCATGTTCTTGGAGTTTTCAGGCTTATTTACCGTAGCATATAAAGGCTCTCTGATATGACCATGTTGGAAATTAGGCTCGAATGATAGTTCTGGTGTTGCAGGGGCTTTGGGGGGCACGATTGCTTCTTTGTGCCTCACAGGGGCAGGTGGAGGTGCCTCATGACTCCTTTGGTGCTGGTTAAGGTTTGCTGAGGTTCTGTCTTTTACGACCGCAGATTTATTTGACATCGACCTCTCTGGTCCATCTACATTCATCTCTTCAGAGAAATCCCAGTTCCTCTGGTTTACCTCTGCAATAATATGGTCCCAACGTGTCTGACTCATCACCCCATGCCTCTTCTTGGGAAAGAGGGTTTCATAGTCTGGCAGAGGAAGAGCAGGCCTTTGACTATTTTTGGAGTTCTGTGTATGCACTTGTCCCCCATTATCAGGATGGCTTTCAGTTTTGGACGAGCCCCCATGATTACCAGGGGGTAGAGGAGCCTTTCGCTTCTTGTCAGATTTGGGAGCCGAGAGGTTTTCCATACTGGACTCACTTGATTCAATGAAAGTTCTCTGAGGTTTAGGAGGTGCCAAAGAAGAATGAAGATCAGAAAACATTCCAAAAGACTCAAATGATTTAGTAGAGAGGGTTGGGGAAAGTGGAGAAGCGTGGATAGTGCTCTGGGTGTCTACAGAGTCTGAAGGGGATTGGGGATGTCTATTATCGGTTTCAGGCAGTACACTCAGAGCCAATCTGCCAAAGAGTAAAAACATAAAATGGTCAACTTACAGCTATACCAGTGCTTACAATCCAATATGTTTCTGCTGGACATTACAACTGCAACTGATAACACTAAGTTCAATCCATTTAATACATACAGCACAGGACCCTCCTTATTACTCAAAGCCTGACATTAACACTTTACATGAACAACTGAACACTCAAAACAATAGAAAAAAAATGTCTTTCTTACTATTAAATGACTAATAATTATATATATATATATATATATTATACACACACATCTCTTTTTAATAAAAAATAACAACTAATGTCTACAACTAATTTATTAAATATTAATCTTTTATTTCAATTCTAGTCTTTAAACAAGCCCCAGATAGACAGGAGGAAATGTACCCTCCACTTCCAAGACAACAAAACAGATTCCTGTCTCTATCTATTCTCAGCTTTTAGAAAATTTGTTACTCACCATAATAGTTAATCACCACAAAACAGAAGTTTCCTAAAATCCTTAAAACTCCCAGTACAAAAAAAAAAAAAAAAGTAATCTTTGAGACTTTTTCCCATAAGACAATGTCTCTTAGTCACTGTCTGTAAGAGTACAAGATCATCATCTTTCACAACTTGTATCACTCCATACCAGAAGTCTAGCACCTGACGTTCCAGTCCACATTCCTTCCTCCACAAACCAATCAAAGGGCTTTGGCCAAACAGGTTAAGTAAGTTACACAGGGTCAAAATGCAAATCATTTAATACAATAAAACCTATTCTGATTACACTTTGTGGCCATAAAAATGAACAGACACTGAATGCCATAAATAAAGTATACATTTAGTATGCATTGGATCAGGTGAAATTAATATCGGTCTAAAGTATTACAGGCACTCTCAACAGAAGAATGAAAGAAGAGCTGTTTATTTGACTAAAATCACTGTGATACAACATGTCCCACTTTTACCCAAGGGTATGAAACTCAGTGATACCTGAACCCCCACATCCAGTTGAGAAACAATGATCTCATCCCATCCTTACAGACAGCCCACCCCCATACACACACACTTTCACAATGGGATACAGCTGTGCTGAGAGACAAAAACAAAAATGCTAGAAGCTAATGGAAGCCTTTGGACGCGAAACTATTTCAGTAACAACCTCAGTGTGTAGCAATGTTTGAGCCGTTTCACTAAAACTACTTGTGCACTTACTCTCTTGACCTGTTAGTGTGCGCAATTTCAGATATTCTGTTATTAACCATCTCTTAAAGCAATTTTCACAAGGGGGCAGTGTCTAAATAAAGGAGTTCCTCTTTAAGAGGAGTAGAGTAGACAGAGATGAGGGGAGTCGAGTTTCAGCCTGGGTTTTCCTCAGCTCTCAAGTGTCAAGATACTAACTGCATTACAGGGCAGCCTGACGCATCATTCAGCATGCAGTCTCAGCATGAGGTAGGCTGAATCTAGTACAGATAAACCTCTAAATCTTTAGTTCTTTAGCATCTGATAAGAATGCTAAAAAATATTGTGTTTAAAAGAAAACAATGCTCAGACAGTTGCCTGGGGTTGCATTAGAGCTGGCTAATATAGTTAATATATATGCAAAAGGAAAGTCACATCTATCTAATAACTGTTTCCACTACGATCCCTTTGTTTGATCAAAAAACAAAAAAGGTCAAAATAAGT
>RJVU01069537.1:1917370-1999295 GCA_003731715.1 Anabarilius grahami
AATCTAAAATATATGAAAGTTTAATTTTTATCATTACATTATGGAAAATAATGAACTTTATCACAATATGCAAATTTTTTGAGAAGGACCTGTATATTATATATATATATATATATATATATACATATATATATATATATACACATATATATACACACCAGGTACAGTAAAACAATGTCTGATTGGACTCTACACATCGTCACTACCCACTATACCCACCCACCATACCTGAGATCCAGTTTCCATTGGTTGAAATTTCAAATGATGATAGAAAGCACTGCATCATGCCCTACAACACAATCAGATCCCAGAAGTCCAATAGCTTTGGCCAAGCAGCATGTCATGTTACTCCATGATTTACGCATTGTCTTATGTTGTGTTTGGGCTTGTTCGATACCACCTGCTTTAAATGAAGATATGCGATCTACTATGGTTTACTAATATTCAGTTACAAACCAAAACGTGGCACAAAAGCATCATGTGTACTGTTTACACGTATGTCTGCAGTGTATATGTGGATCATTAATGTGTATGTTCAGTTTTGGTTTCGTTTTCACTATGTTCTGTCCCCGTTTTGCCGAGAAACGTCTTGCTGCAGCCTGCGGTGGACATCCGACCCGGCCCACATCCAAGTGTGACGTCAGAAGCCAGGCCCATGCCGCCCTGCAGCTGATTCTTAAGATTTTATTGGTCATGTCAATCACAGTACTGATTGCCTACACCCAACACTGATCCCTAAAACTACCCGTCACTGCAAACACTAAAATTACCTGCAAGGCGGGATTTTAGGTGAGGTGGTTTAGTGGGGAGTCACAAGGTGACGTATTGGGCATGACCGTGACTTTTGTCGTCACACTTGGATGTGGGTGGGGTTGGGCTGTCCACCGCAGGCTGCAGCAAGCCCTACTTGGTTTTGCCTGCCTGTATTCCCTAGTTAGTTTCCTTAGTTTTTAATTAGTTCCACACACCTGTTTCTGTTTAGTTGATTACCCTCCCAGTGTATTTAAGCCCTTAGTTCTTTCTGTTCAGTGTTTGGTCTCATTTACATTTGTTTGTGGTTGTGTTTCCTGTATATTTGTAATTAAAGATTGTTCCAGTTGGATTATATCATTGTGCGCTTCATTGCAGCCACTTACAAGTCTCTAACTGAAACAAATATGCTTGCTGTATTCTGCTCGTTGAGACCTTTTCAACAACATATAGCCGTGTTTCCACCGCATGAACTTTCCCCAGGAACTAAGAACTTTGGGGTGGTACTCGGTGTGATTCGACTGCAGGAACCAGGGTATAAAAGAAGTTCTCTGTAAAAATTTCCCCCTCAGAAAGTCTCTGCTCGCGAGTTAGTATTTTTTTAGAAGTCCAGGAACTTTCGAGGGTGGGACTTGGGCGCTGAACATGCTGATTGTTTGAGTTCACAGTGCATTTTGACTGCATTGGAGTTGACTCCATGCAGCATTTCATTTCAACCACCATTTTTAAAAGGCTGTTCCGGTGCGTGCAGTAAGAGTTGTTTGCTATTCGAATCAACAATGGAGTTTAAAAAATACAACAACAAGGTTCAGGCTTTATTAAGCTTATATGCAGAGGACAAAATCCAGCGGGAACTGGAAAAATCACGTGCAGTCCTACGTCACTGGACTTAATCTTCACGGTACTTTAGATGGAAAAAAGTTCCTGGGACAAATTGTTTTTAGTAATTTCGGAGGAAAAGCAGCTTATGACAAGTCTATCTGTTATGTGCTATGATTTTACAGATCACATTTTCATGTAAAGCAGTTATTTTGGGACATTATTCAATAATTCAGAAATTATTCAATAATTAATGAGTAAGTTTATAATAAAGAGCGCTATATGTCAAAAATAAAACTCTAAAACGTTCTAAGAGGAGGGCTTCCTCGTAATAAAATAACACTGTCGTTAAAACACACTGAGCTATGAAGAGTATTTAATCCTCACTGAAATTAAAATTAAATAAAAGTTATTACTGTAAAAAAAAAAAAAAAAAAAAATGATAAACATTGACTTGCGTAATGCTAATTTAAAGTAATAATTTAATTTAAATTTGAATTAAATTAGCCTAACCTTGCTGTGAATTGGACACATAAGGGTTAACAGGAATCATGAGTTCTCACCGATTCCTTTTATTTGTATCAGGTAAACAAAACCATGTTTACAGAGAAACTTTAAACCAAGGGCCCAGCCACTGCGAGACTGCAAAACAAACTAGTGCAGCAAGTTTCATCTGCTCTTTTATTTATGGGATAACAAATGATTTCATAAAGAGTTTGAGAGGTCATGTGGCATGGGAATGCTTGGCCTAGATAAAGGCATAGCAAAATAATTAGAAAAATGATCCACTGAGGTTAAGAATTAACCACACCTACATGAACAGTCTACATGAACCTGGACTGGTAACACAAAGATTATGGATAACTGATACCGGAGAATCAATAGATGGAGAGGCGCTAAAACGTGACAGCCCTAGGACTTTAAATTGGCTTGGAAGTGGGAAAAAAAAAAAGCCATATTAAATTTAGATAAGAACCATTTAAATATTAATGTTATTAATATATCGTTAATACCAGAATAATATTGCATTTTTGTCTCGAATATTCTTATAAAAGAGACAATGATCAGCTGACCCACACCTCAATGTTGATATGGCAGCTCTGACATTACCCTGAAGTAGGACAGTAACACGACACCAGCAAGCTCTAAGAAAAAGAGGAGGCAAAATTCAATCCCTTGTGTGCCCATTTAATGAGAGGGAGAAAGAACGAGAAAGAAAGTGAGATGTCTAGCAAAAAAATAAAAAAATAAAATACAAAATGCTTGCAGTGCACAATACTATAATGAAGTGCCAGTGCCAACATTTACAGCTTTTGCAGACTGTGAATATTATTTGATACTAATATGGAGGACTCTTTGATTACGAAATAAACACATTAAGCTAGAAATCTCTCGACCGTCCACTGGGTGTCTGTGTGTCATCAACCTAGAATCTAACAAAACTGATAGTTCTGGACTTGATGACAATGCTGTGAGGAAAAAGATCACATAAGTAGCTGAATCCAGCTTCGTGTTACTGTTTTTGAAAAACCATGGTAGCTATGAAATAATTTGACAATGCAAATAGGTCAAAATAACTTGCAACTCTCCAATTGATCGGTCATTTCCCATAGTAAACTCTGATCTCTATCGCTTAGTTAAATCTGACAGTTCTATACTTGAGCTCTCAGCCAATGATGCATTGGAGCTATGCAAGGACCGGAAATGTAAAAATAAATGTATAAATAAATATGGAAATAAATACATAAAGAAATAAATAAAATAAAATAAATGAACAGAAAATGGTAAAAGGAAAAATACAAAAAATTTATTAAAATAAATTTTAATATATTGTTTTTTCATGTCATTTATTCCTTTATTTATAATACTATTATATCAGACTGCCTACACCAAGTGCAACTAGCCTGCTTTGTTGGCTGAGGCCATTTACACTAACTCCGCCCACCATTGTCTGAGAGACAAAATTACAGTAGTGTGGACAGTAGGGCTGCACGATTAATCGCATGCGATTGTCACGCGCATTTCGTCAGTAAAGCCGGTTCCCTGATTACCGCTAAATCGCCATCACCTGCTTTCAAATGGAGCGGCATTTAATAGACAAAGCCGTAGATCACTGACAAGCCACGCAATATCCCGTTCATTATCGAAGGCGATTCATCTGCGATATGAACGCGATATTGCGTGGCTTGTCAGTGATCTACGGCTTTGTCTATTAAATGCCGCTCCATTTGAAAGCAGGTGATGGCGATTTAGCGGTAATCAGGGAACCGGCTTTACTGACGAAATGCGCGTGACAATCGCATGCGATTAATCGTGCAGCCCTAGTAAGGCAGGTGTCGCTTGTTTATGACACGATCGACATGACTTCGAATCTGATAAATATAATCATATATACACTGAATTTGTTTTCATTAGGGATGCAACGATGTGATTATTTGGGGCTGATACCGATATTAACAAACAATTATTGGGCGATACCGATATTTGTCACTAACTCTTATTTGAAATTGTCATCAAAATAGATAGTATTTCGATCATGTTTTAAATAGGCAAAGTTCAAAAACACCTGCATTAAAATACAGGTCCTTCTAAAAAAAATTAGCATATTGTGATAAAAGTTCATTATTTTCCATAATGTAATTATAAAAATTTAACTTTATATATTAAACTTTTATATTTTAGATTCATTGCACACCAACTGAAATATTTCAGGTCTTTTATTGTTTTAATACTGATGATTTTGGCATACAGCTCATGAAAACCCAAAATTCCTATCTCAAAAAATTAGCATATTTCATCCGACCAATAAAAGAAAAGTGTTTTTAATACAAAAAAAGTCAACCTTCAAATAATTATGTTCAGTTATGCACTCAATACTTGGTCGGGAATCCTTTTGCAGAAATGACTGCTTCAATGCGGCGTGGCATGGAGGCAATCAGCCTGTGGCACTGCTGAGGTGTTATGGAGGCCCAGGATGCTTCGATAGCGGCCTTAAGCTCATCCAGAGTGTTGGGTCTTGCGTCTCTCAACTTTCTCTTCACAATATCCCACAGATTCTCTATGGGGTTCAGGTCAGGAGAGTTGGCAGGCCAATTGAGCACAGTAATACCATGGTCAGTAAACCATTTACCAGTGGTTTTGGCACTGTGAGCAGGTGCCAGGTCGTGCTGAAAAACGAAATCTTCATCTCCATAAAGCTTTTCAGCAGATGGAAGCATGAAGTGCTCCAAAATCTCCTGATAGCTAGCTGCATTGACCCTGCCCTTGATAAAACACAGTGGACCAACACCAGCAGCTGACATGGCACCCCAGACCATCACTGACTGTGGGAACTTGACACTGGACTTCAGGCATTTTGGCATTTCCTTCTCCCCAGTCTTCCTCCAGACTCTGGCACCTTGATTTCCGAATGACTTTGGACCACTGAGCAACAGTCCAGTGCTGCTTCTCTGTAGCCCAGGTCAGGCGCTCCTGCTGCTGTTTCTGGTTCAAAAGTGGCTTGACCTGGGGAATGCGGCACCTGTAGCCCATTTCCTGCACACGCCTGTGCACGATGGCTCTGGATGTTTCTACTCCAGACTCAGTCTACTGCTTCCGCAGGTCCCCCAAGGTCTGGAATCGGTCCTTCTCCACAATCTTCCTCAGGGTCCGGTCACCTCTTCTCGTTGTGCAGCGTTTTTTGCCACACTTTTTCCTTCCCACAGACTTCCCACTGAGGTGCCTTGATACAGCACTCTGGGAACAGCCTATTCGTTCAGAAATTTCTTTCTGTGTCTTACCCTCTCGCTTGAGGGTGTCAATGATGGCCTTCTGGACAGCAGTCAGGTCAGCAGTCTTACCCATGATTGCGGTTTTGAGTAATGAACCAGGCTGGGAGTTTTTAAAAGCCTCAGGAATCTTTTGCAGGTATTTAGAGTTAATTAGTTGATTCAGATGATTAGGTTAATAGCTCGTTTAGAGAACCTTTTCATGATATGCTAATTTTTTGAGATAGGAATTTTGGGTTTTCATGAGCTGTATGCCAAAATCATCAGTATTAAAACAATAAAAGACCTGAAATATTTCAGTTGGTGTGCAATGAATCTAAAATATATGAAAGTTTAATTTTTATCATTACATTATGGAAAATAATGAACTTTATCACAATATGCTAATTTTTTAAGAAGGACCTGTATACTAGCAGGTTTACTGCTGCATCATCAAATCATTTTTAATGAACATGGATTGGATCCATTTAACATTCAGCAGACCTACATAAAGACAACAGAACAAAGATACATATGAAATAAACAGTGCTTTTAGGTAGGTTTAATAGTTTTCAGGTACAGAAATAAAGTAAACAAATTTAAAATAGCACTGCATATTCTTCACTGTATAACTTAAATACATATTAATCCTTTATTGTAACAGACTTTATTGTGATTAATCTTCTAATTTGTTTTTGTATACATTTTAATATTTTTTGTAAGTTTAAATATGTATGAGATCTGCACTATCTCCTTTACTAAGGCGGGACTCTTATTTTGATGGGTTTACTCGTCTACGGAGCTTTAATACAGTTAATGGAGAGCACGCAGTTCTTCAGAGATATTTTGCAGATTTAAAGTTTGTCCGTTTATTAAGCATCCCCCAAAAATGCATAAGATCTGTAAGTATTTGTTAACTGTCAGTTGTAATAAGAGTTTTGTGTAATTCGCTGTATGTTGATGATAATGCAATGGAGAGAGAGTTTAATGCGCACTTCTTGTGCTCTGTAATGTTTAGCTTTTGTGGTGATTTGTTTGGAGTGAAAATGGACGCAATAAACTTAATAAAACATCAGTAAAGTTTTAGTCATTCGGATGGGTTCCGCTACACTTATGTAAGTTACAAAAGTTATTTAGTCAAGAATAGTGTGCAATCTTTTGTTATTTGATTAGCATTAAAGTGCAGACAGCAGCGCTAGGATTACGCAACAGTCATTATATGGCTAAGTGCCTTCACGCAGTTAATTAATAAACCATAGGTTTGTTATATCGGCCTTTTCTCTGCCTTTAATGTGATTATAAACCATTCAAGCACAAGAAGAAGCGAAAGATTTCTCAATTTGGTACTCGCACGATGTTTTCTGAGCACACAATCAAAGCACGCACACAATCAAAGCACGCACACAATCAAAGCACGCACATAGAAAGCTGCCTCTCATGTTGTGCTTGAATACTGAACTGAGTTGCCGTACGTGTCTTGCACTTGAATGGACAAATACACAAATAATTATCAAAATATCCTTGTAAACAATCAGTTTTGTCTCGAGTGAATGTAAATAGTTGAGAAAGAAAACGCATAACAGTATATGGATCTGTGTATTCGTTCTTAAAGTGACAGCAGCCTAATACCTGTCTGTGTCATTAATGTTAATCAAAGAACAAAAGAAAAATAGAAAATTGCTCTCTGCTCTTGACTGGATAACTTATGTAACTTTAATAAGGATTAAACTATATTTTATTTATAAAGTGAAAACCATGCAGTGTTATTTTACATTTAATTTCTGTACCTGAATACTACAGAAAATAAAAGAATAAAACCTCTGATCTTCAGTGCTAATAGATTACAGTTAATATGCATACAAGACTTATCAAATCTGAGATTATTATGGGAGACACACTAAATTAAGTCATTCAGTGATACTTAAGCCAATACCTCCATCAAAACACACCCGCTTGAAATAATCACACATTTTAGGTGTTTACATTAATTCTGAATATCCCATTACATCATAAGGAGTTTTGCATTTCAATTTTACATAAGCCTACGTGGATACACCCAAACATTCATGTCACAGCTATTAACATACTTCACCATTACATAGTCTCAGGTACAGTACACACCTAGCCTGACGTGGTCATACTCAATTCTAGTCAGAATATGAGTCTGATACTGCTCCATTGGGCTTTGATTATGGGGCGTATTTCAACCGATCCAGGAAAGAACCTCAATTGGATAGACCTACAACCAATCAGAGCTACAGAGTAAGTGACGTGTGTTGAGCGACGCATAGTTGGATGCTGGAACTAGTAGAAGATGAGCGTAAACAATCTTTGCCGGTGTTGTAAAAATAATTTTAAAATCTTTTAAAAGGAATGCGCTGTCGATATCTTCTATAACGGACGCGATGGCGGAATCTACACATCTCAGTTCTTCAACAACAGCCATCATTGTTGTAAACTAATTCAACCCAAGCGCTCTTTGATGACATGGCTGATTACGTTTCTGGTGATAATCTGTCAATCATCGCCCTGACAATGTGATTGGTCCGAACAGTTTCTGTTCGGGCATAATTACTCCTCTATGGATCGAGTCCAGACTGAACTCCCCGACCTCAAAATGTTGTGGGCGGGGCTAAGTTCGGCTGGCATCCAGGCTAGTACACACCTGCTTTAAATGGCAACCATGTGAACTGGGGCAAACCCAAGGCAAACAGACTGATCTTACACGTCCCTTTCACTCTCTGTTCTGAACCAGAATAGAAAGTCAAACTAAAAGGCAAATAAAGAGCATTTGTATTTGAATAAAGAGCAGCCATCATTACCATTGAAAAAGAACAAACTTTGAAAATTATAATTTTTTGAATTATAATATAATATTTTCCACATTCTGGGATAATGTTTATGAAAATAAAGCAGTAAATATTTGGTAAGTTGTTATCTTTAGTTATTCCTATTCTTTCCTATTCTTCTCATTATTAAATATAAAAATAACAAAACAAAAATATTATTATTAAAAAACTACAACTATTATCACCACCACCAGTATTATTATTATTATTTATTAACAATAATTACACATTGTTCTGTTGAACACTGGATTTTTCATACAATCATAAAATAATAATTAAAAAAAACTTTTCTTATCAGAAGGCCATAATATGCTTTCAGTTTTAATATTAATTGTGTAGCTCTAGTGTCTATATGTTAAATTAGAATTTAAATTCACTAAACTGCATGAACCAGATCTACCAAAGGAAAAGAACACAGTGTTCACACACACACGCACACGCACACACACGCACACGCACACACACACACACGCACACACGCACACACACTACTCTTACAGGTGGTGGAAAGTAAACACTAATGTATTTTATACACTATTAGCCCAACCTTGGGTGTCACTCATGCTTGTCAGTTAATGACTAGTAAAGTTTTGTTGTACTGGGCTGGGTGGAGAGGAATGTAAAAATGCCATTATTTGTAATACAGTTAGACTGGTTTCGTAAGATTGAGCTGAGCAGTATTACTCTATTAGTCCCATTTACTTGCTTGCTTGGAATGATAAACTATGACTATTCAAAAGAATACATCTGAGGAAAAAACAAACTTGACCCAAGAAAATTAAAAGATCAGCTGATGAAGCTGCAACCAGTTACCCCTGATATTAATAATTGTTCTGTATAAGACTTTAAAAGGGCTTATGGGACACATATTTTTATCTCAGCCTAATTAGTTAGGAATCATCTTGACTGAAAAAAAAAAAGAAGTCTGAAAGTAAAAAAGCTTTTCTGTTAAAAGGTGAACTTTCTACATGGAGCTGAGCTCACCCTCATGAACGCTGCCATTTTGAGATCACATGACAATGATGGATTCAATGGGTCAAGTTATCAACAATAATAATAATGTTGTTTATTTTATATTGCACTTTTTTTTCTGTGTTTGAAAGGGGCTTTTTAAAAAAAGCATACAAATATAAAACAAGCAAACCAAACAACAAACATGGTGATGGTCAAGTCATGGAACAGATCATGTTTATCCACCGGTTCAAAGAGAATGAATACGAGCGTCCAAAGAAGCAGACCCTGATGGAGCAATGAATCAAATGGGTCTGACAATCTGCAGAGCCAGTGGCACACAAGGACAAACAGCACTGGACCTCAAACGCCGAAGGCCACAGAGCAAAAAGACAGGTCTTACACTTCACATTCTCTCACTCAAAGGCCAGAATAGGGAGTCGACTGGACAAATTGCAAGCCAACCTAATATGCAAATAAAGTGAAACTCATGTGCCTTCTGTTTTTGAATATGAGCAGCCCTCATTTCCAAAGGTGAAAATGAAAACCAGGAGAAAAATGAAGTTCAAGCAATGACTACATTGAAACTATATTACTAAAAAAAAAGTACAATGTTTGTGTTCTGCTTTCTACACTGGCGCCTCTTCTGTTTCTGAGGTGTCTATTTATACATTTTCTGTGGAAATACTTCTATATTTATTGTCAAGAACTGATATTCAGTTCCTAATATAGAGGCAAGGCAAGCATGACTATTACTCATATCCAGGGTTAGGGCCACTAAAAAAACAACAAACAAAAAAAACATAGTAATAATAACAGACACATACATATGGAAAGTAAGTTGTCCCTTATTTACACTGCAGATATGAATGACAGCTCATGTCATGTGGCTTTTTGAGATGTTTTTTTGTTTGTTTGTTTGTTACAATTTTCACATAATGGAAAAAATCTAGCAAAAAAAAAAAACTCCAGATCTGGGTAATATCTGGATCTAGATCAGAACAGTACTTGAGGGTGAGCTCTTTTTAAACAAACACCTAGCAACACCCTAGCAACCACACAGCAACATTCAAAAACACTCAGAACACCTTATCAACCTTATAACAACATCCTGGTGACAGGTCAATACCTAAAAACATTTAAAAATTAAAAACCTTCTTTGATTTGATTGGCCATCTCAAACTTTTCGACAATGACGAGCGCTATTATACTGCTAAGGCAAACCAGCCTAAAAATGTAACTTTTAAAACTTATCATCCAAAGAAAAACAGAGCCGGTGCGTAATGGAGTGCAGCATCAAGAAAATCAAATATTTTTGGGAGGGTCAGTTTGTCCATTTTTAATTATTGGTGGGGGTGGGAATGACACTTGTCTCCCTCAACGTCTATAGTGGTTATGTTGCAGTGTTATCAATTCAATAAAACTATGTTTGGAACTATCTTGTAGTGTTAATTCATTCATTCATTCTCTTAAGTGAATGGTATTTGACAGTATTTACAACCCCCAGACTATTTGACAAATTATCTGCGTATATTATGTTGAATCAAACTGATTGGAGAGGGGGAAACATTTTGTGAAATAATAATAATAATAATAATAATAATAATAATATGAATGACCCAAACAAAACTGAATTTGATGATCAGGTTGATTTAAAATAATTCCTTTATATAGTTATAGTTTTTTCTTTTTCAGTTTTGACTAAATACTCAAATCAGTAGCTGAATCATCTCTGTCTGATCACATTTCGATGCATCCAATCAGTTATCACATGTATACAGTGAGAAGTTAAATATTACTGTATAATTTTCCTGAAAATACAAACTCCCAAGTGACGAAGTGTACTTTTACTTGACTAACATTGTTTTACAAGGGTGGGGTACTGAATCCTGCCCATGCAAAAGAGGAGACTAAAACATACTTTGATGAACTGCTTGGTAGCTTATAACTTTAAACTTTTAAAATCTTTGAGCCATAATTGGATACTTTTATGATGCAAAGATAGAATTTTACTCCCCCATGGGACAGAATGACACTCACTCGGTCTTTTTGCGTGATCTGTTGGCGTGGAGATCCACTAAGTTGATGACAGCCTGCCCCAAAAACTTGTCCAGTCCCACCAGGGCTCTGTGCATAGCGATGATGTAAAGCGTGCATCGCTCCGCGTTCCCCTGATGGACCAGCGGCAGATCGAACGTCGCTTCTTCCTTCCATTCGGGCGAGACGCATTTCTCCGCTACGGACGTGGAAAACTTGTCCTTGCCCACCTGCATGATGGCATATGCGTCGTTCGTTCCATTTTTGCCCTTGATCCGCAGGTTTCGTGCTTTGAGCACTGTCACCTGAACACTGGTGGGATACCACTGCTGGTCACCCAAAGACATTCTCAGTTAAAGTCCAGGTTCAACCGGGACGAAAAGTTGCGCTTTGTTCGTTCGATCCCGCTTGATGTTTGCCTTGTATCCGGTGTCGCTCTGGCTCCTGTGTGTAACTGTTTGGGAGATCTTATAAGCTCCGCCCCTCGCGCATTACGTATACTGTGTACCCAACGTTCAGGTGATGCAGGTATCAGAACATTCTTCACGTTAAACTATTAATGAAGAGCTTTTGACTGAACACTAAACCGTGTGATAACCTTTTTAAATTCTGGGTTTTAACAAAGTGCTGCATCACTTTTAACCTTTGGTCATGATTTAACAACAATTTTAACCTCGAAGTGCGACGCCAAGTTTGTACAGTAAACGATACGGTTGCTAGAATATATAAGCGTGTTGTTTAGCAACAAACAACCAATCAGAAACGGCCTCACCGATTACCTCATTAGATATTCTTGCATTTTGTACAGTCGCAAAACCCTTTACGTTTTAAGTTCAGTTTATCTTAATCGAGATTTTAAAAACTGTTCTCTGTTGAAGAATTTCCTTATTAACGTTTCCTCAATTTACTTCCTCAGACTTTATCTGTTCAGAAGATGAATCACTACTGTAAAGCACAGATAAAGGCTATATTTAGCAGGACAAAAATAGAAAACGGCAGTGAGTAATTATTTTGAAGCCAATTAGTCATCTTTCAGATTAACTCCGTCTTCTGCTATTTGTAAATCACTGTGTTTATCACACTTTGCTTCAGGCTAACCTCAAACCAAACCTGCACTACCGAGGTCAGTCTTGTCAGAAGTTTACTAGCGTGATGTTCATTCCTTTGTTCTCAGTGAGCGTGTCAGTGTTTGTCCCGCCCAATCTTTAAAGCACCGCACTCTGATAGGTTAATGCTTGTGTCAATAAAAAAGGCTCACTTTTGATTGGCTTTATTTCTTATGGACTTGAGGATATCGATTTACATATTACATAGAAACAGAAGTTACGTAATTGACAAATAAATACTTTGGGTTGAGATTTTTCTCATTTAAATCACATATGATACGGAAACATAAAAAAACAAACAAACAAGTAAAATAACTTTGATTTTATGGCATTTTTTTCCAAACCTTTATTTTGCATCAGGTCATTGATAAGGCACAATCTTAACATCTATAGGAAATATATTACTGAAATCGATACAAAAATGTTATCATTTTCATATTGAAGTGAGTGACAAAAATATAAATACTTATGTTGTTATTGAAATCTCCCTTTTAAACTTCGAGATGATAGTCAACAATAATATTTTGATTGTAATCACGAAGATTAAAAGTGAGATTTTAATAATTTCAATAATAATTAGGATAACACTGAATTTATACTGACCCTCAGAAGCTAGGCCTACCCAGAGGCAAAGAAAATTGTTCATGCAAATATCACAATGTCACATGAAACCATTATGCACAAACAAGCCATTTAAAAATTAAATTTCCTTCGTTTTTAAGAGAAAACACATATTACATACACATGGCAAACTTTGAGTAGGCCAAAAATTTCATGTATTATTGTTTTTTGTTGTTGACACGTTGCACCCAAAACTACTGAAATCATAGCACATAAAATCTGTAATAATGGCATGATGGTGATCTTTATATATAAGCCTTCATAATCAACATTTAACCTACATTAATCACAAATCATCATGACGTTAAATGCTTTATGATTTGGGGAAAATGGAGGACTTGTTCTTTAGCAATAAGTGGTCTTTAAATATTTATCAGTTTTAAAGGAGATTTCTGGCTTGAAGGGTAAAAGACAAATGGGAGGCTACACAATATCAAATAAGATCATCTTTAAAGGTTAAACTGTGAGCTTCTTTGGCATACAAACATCCCTGAATACACTTTAAAGTTATTAATTTTACTTTAATTAAAGTGTAAGCTAAATGACAGGTAATGTGTTTTGCTTGTGACTTTGTCATCATGTGAGAAATCGAAAAATAATGGGACTGCAGTCAGATTCTGGTAGCTTGTGGGCATTGAAATAAAAAACAGTCAGTGCGAAGATCTGAATTTCCCTTTGGCTTTTTGTTGGGATTGTCCATTCTTTGCTTTCATGAGAAAAAGACATCTGAACACTGTTGAAAAACAAAAGATCTTTTTAAATAATTTTTTTTATCACAAATTCCTTGCTATCCGACAACAGATCTTTGCATATCGTTAGAGGGAGTACTAACGATTCCTGATAGTTTAGTAATCCTTGTTGCTAAACATTTTGTGGGATAAACAATGCTTGGAAATGAATAAAAGTGTTATTAAAAAAAAGTGTGTTGGAAATGATGTGTGCTTTTAGACTAAAAACAGAGTTTAAAATCCACCAATTCTCTGTAAAATACTGATCGCAAAATTGCATAATGACAATAACAATTACATCGAAAAAATTAATACTGATATGTATAATATAAATACGTTATTAATTATAAGAATGTCAAATGCTATCTCCATAACCTGAACCAAGTGCTAAAAAGCCCATGTTACACATGGTGCTACAACAGAACATGTATGAACAAACCACTTGCCCTTCCTTATCAAATCCCTTAGTAACTCTGAGTGAAATCTAAAGAAGCTGTCATTTTTTTTTTTACACAATTTGTCCATCAACAACATTCATTATCAGTGCATTTGATCAATGGCAGAAATGACCCAATAGAGGGCACTATGACGCAACATTTTCCAAACAGTTTCTATTTTCTAAAAAACTGAAAACAATAGCTCACTTCCTGCTGAACAACATCAGAACAACAAGAATGACAATTTACAAAGTAACATTGGATGGAATTGTTAGGGATGGATGCTCATCTGTGGCAAGCGTTTGTTTTCTATATTTGTGTCGGACTGATGCCAAGAGCTGCTTATTTTAGTGCCAGAGAGTTGAATTAATACTGTAATGGTCAAACAATACATACATAACACTTAATGTACATTCTTACAGACATGTAAATGAAATAGCATGAAAAAAAACGTTTATAAAAACACAACAGACAAAGACACAACAGGACTGAACCAGAAAAATTTAGGGAACAAGCAGATGGTCCTCCATCCTGATCGATATGCATAGTCATAAACATAAAGATCAAAACAGCTGAACTTTAGGTTCATATCCCTTGGCATATTTAATATTAAAATATTCATTGCGTTCAAACAGTTTGTTAGATTAAGTGGTATTACAAGCAAAAAAAAAAAGCACACCAAACGATTTTGCATATTTTGTCACACCAACTCCTCCACCAATCTCTTTTTAGAGGAGTCAGGTTTTGCATACACACCCCTTCGTATATAACTCTTCATATAACCTCTCCTTATTAGCATGCTTAGCATTTGTTTTTTGCATGTTGGATGGTTCCAAGACCACAGAACACTTTTGAAACTTACAAATATAGGTGATTAATCATTGAAGGAGCCAAATGGTTCTCTACACTGCTGAAATAAAACTCATTTGAACCAGCTTAAGCTGCAGTGTTGTAGAACTCGTGACTGGACGAGACTGTCCGAGACAGAGACCTGAGGAGGGTCTGAACCAGGGGTGTCCAAACTCGGTCCTGGAGGGCCACTGTCCTGCAGAGTTTAGCTCCAACCCTAATTAAACACACCTGAACCAGCTAATCAAGGTCTAACTAGACATACTAGAAACTTTTTGGAGCTGGTTGGAGCAAAACTCTGCAGGAAAGTGGCCCTCCAGGACCGAGTCTGGACACCCCTGGTCTGAACCATTCAAATTCAAACAGTGTATATATGCATCATTGGGGTGAATGAAGCCTGGTTTTGCATCAGTGTCACACGGACCTTGTGCAGATATGTCGGAATGTTGTAGTACTCGAGACCAGCTGATCCAAGTCAAGACCATATGAAAACATGGAGGCAGACTCTTGAGTTCTACAACACTGCTAAGCTGGTTTACTGGTCTTAGCTGGTTTAGCTGGTCTCCCAGCCTGTGTCCAAAACTCCTCTAAAACCAGCAAATAGACCAACTAAGACCAGCAAACCATCGTAGGCTGGTTTAAGCTAGTTTATTCAGCAGGGCTGTGGAGAAAGAAATCCATGCTTTGGCTCTTAGCATACAGGTACACACCTTCAAGAAACTTTCAAAAGTCTTTCAACTCTAACCGCAGCTCATTATTATACAGTTGTCTCGCTCTTCCATACCCTGCTCTTCATACCAACCGAACCCTGTGATTGGTCAGTTCCGCTAGTGTCCAGTTCCACCACGGATCCCTTTAGTGTTCCATTTGGTGCTGAAACTGTCGACAACGAGGGGGTCGCAGTGACATTTGATGTCACGTTTAGTGGGAACGAGCTTCGCTTCGACTCTCTCTCAGCTGCGGCAGCCAATTTAAGATTGTCTTTGCTAGCGCTACGACGTTGAGCATTCTGCTGCATGGCGGCCCTACTTGCCATTGAAGGCAACAGTGGAAAAGGTTTTCTACTTCCACTACTACCTCCATCACTACCTTCCGAAGGGCTCGTCACTAGTCCCTCCCCTCTGTGCCGTCCATTGGTCAGAAGGCCGTTCTGGCTCTCTGAATGGCTATTCCGTATACTTCCATTCTCGCTGGAAGCATGTTTGTGTAGAAGGTGGATGTTTGATTGTTCTGTCCCAGAGGGTCCCAAAGCACCCATGCTACCTCCTCCCCCAGCTCTGAGAGCTTTGAGGCGGTAATGCCCTCTAGGGTCCCCTCTGTGATGGTACTGGGTATTGCCACCCTTGGTTCTACTACAAGCCTTCCTCCTTTGAGGCTGCTGGACAGGCACTAGACTGGGTAGCAGATTGTTTGCCGGCTTGTTGTTCTCCGTGCTTGTGCTTGTGTTGGTATTAGTTCCCGTCGGTGCCCGGGCAGCGTTGTTCGCATTGTCTTGCGTCACTTGGAGGAGGTTGGTGAGTTTGCAAGGCCCAGCGGCAATGCTCGTTGTTCCACTTTGAGTAGATGACGACCTGGCAGAAGAAGAGTAATTGTTGGCATCCGTCGGTGGGTGGCATCCTACAAAAATTTGGGAGCCCCTTTCCGAGACACTCTGGACACCTACAGTGGCAGTGCAGGGATGGGAATAGGCTGGCATGGGTTGGGAGCGATGGTACCCGGGGCAACACCCTAGCCACGCTGCCTGGACATCCAAACGCTTGAAACAGTGATGAAGCACCAAGAAGATCCCTAATCCAGTAGCCGTTCCTCCATACAGGCAGCTGAAGAGTTTCCGCTCTCTATCCACGTGCCAAACGGCCATAGCGCCGCAGCACCACAGCCCCACAAACACAAACTGTGTCGCCACCAGCGCCAAACACTGGACCTTTAATGAGTACTGGTCCTCCACTGTTGTCCCAGCATGCACTGGGCCCACAACAGAGTCCGTTGAGAGAAGACTGGTGCTGCCACTGAGTGCTGGTTGACTCTCTGGTAAGGTTGAGGGGTCAGAAGCAGAACAAGGAGGATCTTTGGACTCCTCGAAGTTTTGGTGCCTCAGGCAGAAAGCAGTGCACAGGAAGTAGATCCAGGTCACCAGAATGATCAATCCAGCTGGAATGTAGAAAGCTCCGAAACTGGGTTGCCATACCAACCAGCAGCTGCCGAAAGGTCAAGAGCAGTGAAAAAGGTCAGAGAGGGCAAAGACGGTAATTAGTCAAATAACAGAAACACAAAGCAAGCTCTGTACAAAATAGACACTTTTTAAAGGGCCTGTAAATGAGCGGCCCAGCATGAGTAATAAATCTGCATCAAGTATCAGACAGTTAGAGAAAGAACAGAAGCTAATAAAAACTATGAGTATGACCTCAGTCAATTTCATTTTATTATTATATTAAGTGTCGCCAGTCTATCTGTAAGACTGTAATGTGACAAAAACACCATAAAACCAATAACAAAAATATCACATGGTGAATACGAAATGAAATAATTTTAATTTCAGAGCAGCTAGATCCAGTACTGGACACAATGCTCGAGTTGTGCTGCAGTAAAGTGAGAGCCATACTGATTCTTGAGTCATGTCAAAATATGTACTGTAATAGCAAATATTTATTGTAATAAAAAAATGTAAAATGTATTAAATAGAGTAGTCAGTTTGTTTTGTTTGGTGTCAATAGTTAATAATAGGACCTATTTAAAATGATGGAAATTATCTAAAGAACCCAGATAAATATCATGTATATAATGTACATAAATATGCAGGACAGTTTTACGTACTATTCACAGGTAAATGTGTGGGATGTGTTTTGTCCTATATCTCAAGAATCAGTGTTTTAATGTTAGCACTAGGTAGGTTGTTGATAATATAAATATCTTAAGCTAGACGTGAGCAAACAAGTTTTCCTAATATTTATAAACGCAGCACTCACTAAGGAATGTTGTCTCCATAGTTATTGATGTTTACAGCTGCAGTGATACCACATATGATGAGTGGGACACCGCCGGCTATCAAATAAAACCTGCCAAAAGAAACAGAGATAAAGAAAAGAAGACTGTTAGGGGTCATTTTGCAAATGCTAACCATGGTAACATAACTAATCATAATTAGCAGAAAAAAGTGTCCCACTTTATATTAAGTGGCCTTAACTACTATGTACTTACATTTAAATTAATCATTTGATACAATGCACTTATTGTGTACATACATGTTTTTACATTGTACTTATCTTTTGAAAACACCTGCATGTAATTACATCTGTAATTCATTTCTGTAATTACATTTATAATGTTGATCCTTCCCTTACACCTTACCCCTACCCTTAAACCTACCCATACCACCAAACCTGTCCCTAATCTTACCCGTATCCCACCTCAATAGCAGCAAAAGTGTTCAATATGAACCCAACAAGTACATTGTACTTATTTTTTGATGTGAGTACATAGTAGTTAAGGCCATTTAATATAAAGTGGGACTGAGAAAAGAAATTCATACAGGTTTGGAACAATTTTAGGGTGAGTAAATGATGACAGAATTTCAATTTTGGGTACATTTTAATTATCAGACACGAAAAATTGCTCAAAAACTTAAATGGACACTGCTGTCTGTTATATTCCCTACAGATGTTCCCTTTGCTCGCCGTAAAATAAATATGTGTGGTCTATACATTAGGCTAGTTCTGTGACAGTGTCTGTCAATGAAGAGCCGGGTCTGGGCTCCAGACAGCGAAGGAGAGAGAGGAAAAATAACAAGATTTATCCCAGGAGGCAGGCGTGGGATCTGGACAGACCTCCCCAGGGGACGTGGAGAACATGGAGGTCTGGGGTAAAAACAGAACACAGACTAGGGAGAATGAATATATTTGCATGCATGTCTTTGAGGATATGTGAAAGTTAGCCTTAACTAGTTCTATCCCTCATTTGATTTACAACTTCTCTGTCCACGTTTATCTTTTCCCATTCCCCCCATTTGTGCTCTCTTTCCTCTGTCTGACTCTCCATAACAGCAGATGGGAATCAGCTTTTATCTGGACAATGGTGGTCTTTGATTAGTCAGTTTTTTTTTTTTTTACATCATGGTGGTCTATTCAGTTGCTCTCAAAAGCCCATTTTCCTCCTGTACATGCTTATCAATAGTTTCTACTCAGGAAGTGCTAATTCAATATGACATTTGCTCATAAAACTGCCAATGTTTTATGACCAATTTGAGATATGACAATTACTCTGAATTGAATTGAACCCATACATTTCCTTTGATGATAATGACAGCAAGGAACTTTTAATGTTTTCATCTAATATTATGTTCATACTGAAACAACAGCAGTTATTCAAGAGGCTTTCGAACAGTAATTGTTTCTTAGGATGAACATTGAATGTAAAAGACATATTTGCAAGGCTTGTCTGTTATAAAACTCATGCTTTTTACAGCAGGGACAAGGGATTCCGTTGTGTGTGTAGATCCCATCCCTCCGCTGAATCCTACCAACTTTCCATATTGTCTGATAAAAACGTAGTGTGTTATTGGGATATCTAGCTAATCAAAATAGCTTTTTTAACCACTTAGCACTATGCTAAGCTAGTATAGAGGGTATGCACGTGACGTCACCGTCGACCGTGATGACTGTGGTTACGCCCACTGAGTGGCAAAAGACTGAGTGGCAGCAGTGTGAATGCCGTGAAAAACGCACAAAACACACCCAAAATGGGAAAGAGCTTTGCGACTGACTGTACAAATAGCTTTGACACAAAATCTGAGGTATTTTTTACAGACTGCTGAAAGCTACAGAAAAAGGAAAAAAATAGGTCGCTGCAATTCACAGAAACAGCTGGACTCCAGGCAAAGAAACATGTTTTGCGGTTATCTTTTTGTGTCAAAATGCTGGATTTTGGGGTAAAATCATACCCTATACATTGTATTATTATATATTGTGTTGACAACTCATCAATTAAATGTTTACCATCTTATATTCTGCATAATTTGGTGATTTTAAATAAACACTAGACAAAAACTATACAAGTTTTAGGGTTGGATGATATGACGAAATATATAACATTGATATAAGTGATCACTCCGATTTAGACCTACCTATATTGCATTTATATAAACCGTTCACAGCCGATTTGCTTAATGTATTTCCCCGTCATCGAAATCAGGCACATATAAATGTCAGGAAACACGAATCCTGGCTGCATGTCAATATCCTTCGATTAGGTTTCTTTGACATGTCATAAGGAACCCTTTCGAGCCCAACCTTTAGTGTAATTGTTTGTTTTACTCGTGTTTTCGCAGTTTCCCCTATTAAATCCAGTCATGCAGCAGCCTCTTTTGCCACTCAGTCCAGCTGAGGGAGCGTGTTCCGGCGGGAAAGTGACGTCTATGCATACCCTCTATTCTAAGCTGTTAGCTTGCTAATCAAAGATTGCTAAACACAAAGAAAGGGAAGTGTTTATTTTGACCATTTCTAGCTTTAGACCTCTTTCAAATACATAATAAAATCTTAACCAAGCCTCAAATTTTGAACAGTAACGTTTTCATGATTAAGAATGTTGAAACCAGTTGTGTTTGTTAAAAGTAGCTAATTCAGCCTAGAATGATCTCATGGGTGGTTGGACAAAAACCCTGACATTTCCGATTTGAACAGCAATAAAAAAGCCAACTTGCACCTTTTAATGCTGAAATTACCTCATATCCCCATGTAAAACAATTACAGTCCATAAGGGCCAATTGATTGGTTTACAAAGAATTTTTGTTCTATGAGGGTTTTATGGGGACTGAGGCCAGATTATAGAGAGAGAGAACAAAACAGATCTGTGACTTTGAGTGTGCTTGTAAAAGATAACTTTTGGAAAACAAGCCGTTATTAACCATCTAATGCTCCCAACCCTCCATGATGACTTCACTGACCTGAGCATGGGCCGCTGGGTTGGTTGTACCGCAGTCTCGCCTTCTAGTTGTTGTGGAGTCCTCAATAAAGCTTCTTTATATATTACCCTGGCGCTAACACCGATCCATAACAAAGTGGACAGAGAAGAGTAGTGAAGAACAATCCCCACCTGACACAAACATACACATACATGAGTAACACAAGCAACACAAGTAAAGTAACAATATGTTAGCGCATAGACAAAAGATACATTTTTGAGATAATATTTTTTATAATCTCTAGCAGTTTTATTTTTATTTAGTACACTCGTAAGGCTGTGACACACCAAGCTGACGTCTTGGCCAAAAGGCTGCGCTTGAGCACACCAACATCGGACATCGTACTTTGATTCAACATGCTAAATCGGCCAAAATACCCCGACAATGTCCAACTAGGGCCTTTGTGGAACACACTGCAAAAACTGGGCTAGCCGACGCTCAATGACAGCCCGGCGTTGGCCGACGGCTGACCATCGGTTTGGTGTGTCAGGGCCTTTAGAAGAAAAGTGTCTAAATAGATTTAACCTTAAAGGGTTCTGTCAGGCACTTCATATATAGAAAATTTTAGGGGTTCCCATCATGGGATCATTTTATGAATTTAGGTTTAATTAATTAATTCTGTTTTATTTCATTTTTAACTTTAAGCTCGCAAACTTACTTTATAACTAAACTACTTTAACTTTATAAGTTAAATAACCTGTTAAAAGTAACCTAATTTAATGTTGTAATAAAGTGTAACCTAATTTTGTTTTTGAATGTTTACTGTCTTTATTACTGTATATAATGCTTACTATTTTTAAAATCATTTCTCTTTACTGTTTTGTACATTTTTGCACTGCAAAACTCTGGAAATCACTCGCAATCTCCTCCATCTCTTGTTTGAGAGTTGCATTTGTGACTTGTTCACTTCTTATGTGTTACCTTAAAAAAAACTGTGGGAAAGTCACCTAATAAAATAAAACATTATTATGTAAGAGAAATGGAAACTTACTGCCTGGCATACAATTGGGTAGCCGGTCAGAGTGATGCCTCCAGCAAATACTGCAGACGTCATTGCGATGTGGAAACTAGTGTTCAGGAGGGTGTGCCAACTCTTCCTCGTGATTCTGACAGAGCTAATGGCAAAGAAAGCATATGTTAAGAAATGTCACTATTTGGCCAAAACTATGTGGATGTCCGCTTTTAATTAACAGGTTTGGCTATTCCAGTAATAACAAATCATATAACAACATTATAGAGAATTGTGCTTGCTACCTTGTGGCAACAGTTTACAAGTCTTTTTCTTTTAGTTTTTGGGTGTGTCGACATACCTTTGCTAATATGTCTCAGTACTAGCATATATATGTGTAGCATTTTAAACAAGGTGAGGCAAATACCTGTGATGCAGTATATAGGTGATGATGATAGTGAAGAGACAGAGGAGCAGCACTGCAGTGCAGGTGTAGATCACTGGATGGAGCACTTCCACTGGAACTGAAGGTGAACCTGGGAAATCTGGCATCTCCTGAAAAATTGACAAGGAAATGGAGAGAATATTTTGAAACATTCAACCCCTTAACTTTACAGCGTATCTACACCTCAAGGGTGAGAAATTCCACATTTTCTTTTCTAGGCCAATACTGCTGATAATGATATCATTTATCTATTATGTATTCATTCAGTTTTCCCAATAACACCCAATAGGACCTAGATGAACATAAAAATCTTTTGACACATGTCAAGATGAAGAAATGTAGTATAAAATGTCAGTTTGTAATGGGAGACCTGTCCTCCCTAGGTAAAGGATTGACTACATCTCTCTACTAAGGGTGGGCAAGTTAGGCCCTGTCCCAAATGGCACCCTAAACCCTCACGGTCTTCCTCTGAGTCTTTCACAACGTAATGCCGCTTTGACTGCCGGGTCCTCTGTGTAGCTCACAGCCTTGCAGACTCAGCAGAAGTGCGCATCGAGGGTGCATAGCAGCCGCAAAGGGGGCACTCACGAGCATCCTTCTTTAAGCTTAAATGACGAATGGGACACCCTACAGTCTCGTGGACTTAACGGCACGCGGCAGCCATTGTAAGTCCACAAGACCGAAAGTGCACATGAAGTGTGCCATTTGGGACAGGGCCTTAGAGGAGTTTATTAGCTTGATAAGACTGACCCCAACAGGGCTATTAATCAATAAGCTGACATACTTTGCACTTGGTTACCATTTACACAACCGAGTGATAATAAAACTGACATATTTTTATTTCATTCTATTGGTGGCTCTGTTCCAAACATAGTGAGCTGCCTCACTGTCTACTTCTTACATTTCTAGGCAACATCAGAACTCTCATCAAACCTCAAACTTGACTGATTTGGAATGCTCTACATAAAAAGAAACCCAATGTATCACTCATTTAGTGCTTTGAACAGAAGATTTCAGTTGAGTTTGGTGTTAGCATATTGCTAAGTTAGTGACGCACATAAAAATATATGGAAAACACAAATATTGGGTAATATAATCCATTTTTAATTTGATTGCACAATTTTATTGATACTTTTCAGTACTGAATGAAATATTCAAATATGAAGTTTAAACTGGGCCCTTTTCACATTTCCAGGGTTCTCAGAAACAGAAGTAATCTCTTTTTCTTTTTCTTTGGTGTCTACAATGTTACCTGTAGTACAGCGTAATTGCTCAGCACAGAGCAGCGCAGTGTAGAGGTGGACGCATCGCTATGGGCCAGCTGACAGCCATCTAGACTCCAACTCCCATGATGCTCCAGTGCTTGCAAGCTCCAATGGGCAGCAACAGGGTAATTTCCAGGTGACATGTGTCGTAGTGACACAATAATGGGATCGGACTGATTCCACATGCTGCATCCATCTGAAAGGAAGGGAGAGAGAGAAAGCAGGAAAGTTACATCTGTGTTCCAGTGAAAGTTGTTTCGGAAAACAAGATGCATGGATTTACTAAAATGAATTGTATATTTAAGTCCAAGGATGAATTATGTTTTCCCAAAATGCCTGTACTACATCAGCACTACTCAACACATTGTTAAAATTTCATTAATGTTTCGAATTCCTTGAATGTTTGAGGTGAAGGCAACCTACCAAGGCCAACATAGATAACTGGAGTGTTGACGCCACGTCTGCGGGCAAGGTCCGAATGTCCGGTAAAATTGCTGGTATATGGGAAGAATCTTCCATTGCGGAAAGCCACAAACTGCAGCTTACAGTCAGGAGGAGCATTCGGCGGAAAAAGAGACGCAGGGAGAGACACTGAAGCAAGAGCCACTGCATTCTAGAAAGAGAAAAACACAAAAATACAAAGTGAGGGCAAGGCAGAGGTGTTTATTAAAGCAAAAAGCCACTTGAGGCAATGCGTTACTTTCAGTCATTTTACCATGGTTAAACTACTATTAAACTACAGCAGAAGTAGACAACAATGATTATGACAATATACAATTCTTATGCCAAGTTACACAAAAAGCTTCCTTTTGTAAAAAAGAAGTACACTTTAGCATACTTTTCAACAGAGTACTTATTACAGATATAATATACTCTTAAAGAACATACTTAAGAGTTTTTCTGGAAGCAAAATTGTATGTCGTTTGCAATTACATGAAATTGAATTTAAACTGATATTAAATGCAATTGAACTTGTAGGCTTATATGTAATTTCATAATTACTCCTAAATATTTGTACTGTAATGCACATTCATAACGATGTAGCTGAAATTTAGTACATTTAAAATATTTTAATTTAAACGTAATATAGTAACACTACAGTTAAATGTGTAATCAAGTACTTTAGGTTTCATATGTTAGTAAATACATCAAAATAAGATTACTTCTCTTCTTTAAAGCATGACCAAAGATTATATTATCTTATATATTAAAAATGTGCTTTAAGGTAAAACTTTTAAGTGTGTCAAGTAGCATAGTCATGAAATTGTACTCTCTTTAAAGGGATAGTTCACCCAAAAATGAAAATTATCACATGATTTACTCACTCTTAAGCCATCCTAGGTGTATATGACTATCTTCTTTCAGACAAACACAATCGGAGATATATTTAAAAATATCCTTAGTCCTCCAAGATTTATAATGGTTGTGAATGGGGGGCCGCGTTTTGAAGCCAAAAATAATGCATCCGTCCGAAATCAAAGTAATCCCTACGGCACGAGTGGGTTAATAAAGGTCTTCTGAAGTGAAATTCAAATAACTAGCTTCCGGCAGATGACCGTACGCAGAATGCACAAGTTGATTTGCAGCGGGAGAATATCCTTTGACCTGACGCACAACGTAATGACGAACGCGGAGGCGCAGAGGATACAGCAAAACAAATCACCGGTCACAGATTATAAGTGTAAAATGATAATTTTTAAAGAGAAATATCAGAGGATTTCGATATAAGAGAAGAGGAGCTTAAATTTGTTGCACTGCCGTATTTGTTTGAACCGCGAGAGGCGTCTAAGCTTACAACACTCCTACATCCCGCGTCATACTTCGCGTAAGAGGATTACTCATTTGCTGCAAATCAACTTGCGCATTCTGTGTATGGTCTAGTTATTTGAATTTATAAAGTTGTAAATATGGATACTTTTCTTACAAAAATGCATTACTTCCCTTCAGAAGGCCTTTATTAACCCCCTGGAGTCATATGGATTACTTTTCTATGGATGAATGCATTCATTTTGTCTTCAAAACGCGGCCCCCCATTCACAACCATAATAAACTTTGGAGGACTAAGGATATTTTAAATATATCTCCAATTGTGTTTGTCTGAAAGAACATGGTTAAGTAAAATATATCCCATGGGTGAGTAAATCATGGGATAAATGACATTTTTGGGTGAACTATCCCTTTAAGTACACTTAAGTGGCCTTTTATTTCAATAATATAATATTATCTTCAAGTACAGTTTAAATGTAATTTTAAGATTTGAAGAACACTACAATACAATTAAGAACACTTCTTTTTTACAAGAGTATAATAAGTCTGTCAGCAATAGTGCATATGTATCACAGGCATATTAGGTCTACACACAAGTGTATACTTGCACTCAAATCATGACAAACCTTGAGATGGAAAGCGTTCAGCGAGGTGTTATGTGTTCCTGTGGTGCAGCGAAAACGCAGTTGCTGCTCAAGGGAAAATTCAATCCCATCATGCACCTGGCTCCCTCCTGCCCCCTCTCGTCTCTGATAGACCGTGCAACTCATGCCAGTAAAATGAGCAGGGCGAATCATGTGAGCCTCCATCACAATGTTACGAGAATTCTAAGAAAGTAGAAATATGCTTTGGTGCTCAAGAATCCTTTCTCAGTATTATCAATGTTGAAAACCGCTGTATTGCTTAACATATTTTTGTGGAAACTATGATGTTTTTTATTAGGATTCTTTGATTAACGGAAAGTTCAAAGGAACAAGTTTAGTTGAAATAGTAATGATATGAAGCTGACATGATTAAAAACGTACTTTGGAAAGGTCCTGTGCGTGAGAGTGCAGCTGAGGCCAGGCGAGAGTCTCCAGAGTGTGGACGACTGAACTGCAGGCTCTTTCCTCTCTCTGGGCCCGAGCCAGGATCTGATCATCTACCTGCATCAGGTTACTGCCCATTTCAACCAGCACCTCGGACAGCTGGGACAAAGGAGTGCATGTGTATGTAAGGACACAAATACACGGTGCAATATATACACTGCTGAATGCCATCTTCTACTGACCTCACGCAGTTCTGTTACATAGTCAATGAATTTGTGCATCATCTGAGCCACATAAAGAACATCCACCGTGTCAGTGAAACCAGCGGCCTCCAGCGTGTATGATCGCACCTGGTGTGCCAGAGTCACAGCGTTGGAGGCGTTGATGGGCATCTGAGTGAGAAGGACAGAATTTACAAAATTTAAAAAAAATGTATTGCATGTAATCATTGTATGGTTGTCTATTACTGGGGGACATTTTCAGCACATTTTATTATTTCATCATTAGTTTTTCCTATTGTACAATACCTTTAAAGGCCAATTCACACTGCACTGACAGTCACCAGATTACAGCGTGTAATATGTTCAATTGGGGAAAACAAGCTCCGACAGACACCAACAGACTCCGACAGGGGTAACACACTGATCCGACAAAACCAGACCAAGTGTCTGTTGCCGTATCTTGGCATCTGTTGGTGTGGTGTGAATTAGCCTTAAAAGGATAGTTCACCCAAAAATGAAAATTCTTTCATTATTTACTCACTCCCAAGTTTCTGTGTTCTGCTGAACAGAAAAGAAGATATTTTGAAGAAAGTTTGTAACCAGGCTGCTCAGGTTCTGGGGCACCATTGACTTCCATAGTATTTTTTTTTCCTACTATGGAAGTCAATGGTGCCCCAGAATTGTTCAGTTTCTCACATTCTTCTGGGTTTTAGTTTAGTTTATTTGTTAACAGGGGCAATACACATTAATAAACATAACTGTAAATGTGCCAGAATTAGCCCAAAAGGCTATTTTTCATCTGTAGACCCTTGACAGAATGTTAAAAAGTCACCCTAAAACAAAGACAGAGCATCGTTACACACATACACATAAAAAAAACAAAAAAAACCAGCTGCTGTCAGTAAAGCAAATACTGAGCCATTCTCCAATTTTTGTACATTTTTCAATACAACTTTTCACTTAACTTGTTCTGCTGACATAATTTGAAATGTATGGAAGCCCGTTTCCGCCACACACACAAAAAAAAGATTGATTGCGACTTTTTATCTCAGAATTCTGACGATTTAAAAAGTCCGAATTCTGAGATATAAACTCGCAATTGCGTGATTAAAAAGTCAGAATTCTGAGATATAAAGTCGCAATTGCGTGATAAAAAGTCAGAATTCTGAAATATAAACTCGCAATTGCATAATATAAAGTCAGAATTCTGAGATACAAAGTCAGAATTCTGAGATATAAAGTCGCAATTGCGTGATATAAAGTCGCAATTAATCTTTTTTTTTTGTGGCGGAAACGGGCTTCCATAGAAATGATATATAATTGACAAAATTATACAAAATTGACAAAAACAACAGAAATAATTGTTTTGTCAAAATTGAAATAATTATGTACTTATCTCCTACTTAAGTGGTCAAAAAAGCACTCTAAATTTGACTCTAAAAACTGACTGCATTTAATATTAAATTAAACTATAATGCATTTTTACAACATTTTTGAAAACATTACATTCAGTTTGCTTTTAAGTACATTCCTGTAAAATATATTAATTCTGTGATAAATGCTCCTTTTAAAAGTACTTTTTTCACAAGAGGAAGTTTTAATAGATTTAGGGCCAGCTGTTCATAAGTAATCTGATCGGATTGCGGCTATCGGATTAGATCAAATCTTCAAAATGAGTTGTTCAAAAGGAAAAAGGGATTCTGAAATCAGATTAAATCACAAAATGCAATCTTGGTTTTGATCTGGATAAAATCATCAGTTTGTTCAGAACTTTTTAGTAAGATTGGAATACATTTGATCCCAAAAATCTGGATTATACTGATCCCATCAGGGTGGATTTCAAGAACAAAAATTTAATAAAACTTTAAAACTGTAAAAAAAAAAATACAACATTTTATCATGTAATATACATACACACATATTTTTTATTTTTCTCTTGATTAATTTAACTGTTAAAGTAATAAATTAGAAGTAGACATTAGGCTACATATTTAGCCTTTCGGTAACCTACTGTAAAGTAAAAAAGAGATTTTGGTGTCATAAAATAATCCCCAAACAGCTGTAAATATCAAACAATAATATTATATTTGATTCAAAGTGTTTTTTTTATCACTGTTCATAAACTACATTGGCACAATCATAAGAGATGAACCAGTCGAAAGTTCTTTGTGAGCAAAAGTTTCTCATGTGAAACGCAGAACTTTTCTGAGAGAACGCAAAAACATTTAATTGTTTTTTTTTCTTTTTTTTCCCCCATCTCATATTCTTTCTATCACCATGTCCCTTTAGGGGCTCCATAGAGCACTAGTAATCCAGATTTGGTAATCTGAAAAAGTGTGTATCTGGATCAGGGTGATCCAATCCAATTTTACTTTGCAAAACGAGCACAAAAGTAAGATGGATTACCTGATCCTGGATAGGGATGGGATTTCCAAATCCAGATTAAACTTTTTGAACAACTGGCCCTTACATATTAGTAATTTGTACCACATTTGAAAAAAAAAAACATCTTTTAAAAATCTCTGCACTAACCAGTATGAACGTATGCAGGACCCGTGTGATGTCATTCGTATAGAGGCACTGAGAGTAGTCTCCCTCCTCCCAGCGTCCAGAGCGGTCACAATTACGTGAGGCCTTCTTCTGCTCCACACCACCCCCTATACTTAAGGAGGGGTAACGCAGCTGCAGACAGTACTGGTAGGAAGTGATGCCAGCTAGAGTTCTAGGCCACCTGAAGCAAAAAAAAGGGAGAGTTGACATTTTGCAATAAAATAAGCAATATTTAGCCACAGGTAAAGCTGTAGGACACCTCCCTTACCTGAACTCCCCTCGGTTGTTGGTCACTCTCTGCTCCGGACAGAAGGAGGCGCTGTTCTCCAGCACCACTATCTCCACACTGCGCGAGGTATTCCCGCGGCCCGTGGACACCACACACTCCCACTCACCACTCGCCTCAACGTGGACATTTGACAGGATCAGCTCACTAAAAAATCAAAGATAATGACATGCTGTTGCTAAAGTGTACTGTGGATGAGCTTTTTTTTTTTTTGACTCATGATCTGTAATGTTATCCTGTTCTATCTATCCTCTTCAGTTCAGTGCCATTCAGTACTATTGTTGTAATTATAATTTTTTTCCCATTTCATTTCATTTCATTCCAATTTTCTTTTGTTAACATATTCTGTTCATTTTATATTTCTTTTAAATCTCTTAGTCCATCCCATTTCATTTAGTCTCATCTCATCTCTTCATGCCTTGTCTCCTTACCTGCACATTCACCCTTAACGTATTTTTGCTCATTCCCTTTATATTTCAACATCTTTTCAACCCGATTCTCACAAAAATATTAAGCAGCACAACTGTTTTCAACATTGATAATAATAAGATATGTTTCTTGAGCACCAAATCACCATATTCAAATGATTTCTGAAGGATCATGTGACACTGAAGACTGGAGTAATGATGCTGAAAATTCAGCCTTGCCATAACAGGAATAAATTATATTTTAAAATACGTTTTAGCGTAAGAGACTTCTTTCAAAAAAATAAAAATTAAAAAATCCAATTATTTCAAACTTTTGACCGGTAGTGTATATATAACCAAACCGGATAATCTCAGTATGATTTACCTGGTGATGAAGGTGCAGTCATGTTGTACACTCTCTTCCAAAAGAACCCCATTCACAGGGTCACTGGTGACCGGCTGGCCATTGTGTCGCCAGTGAAGGGTAGTGATTTTGTCAACCAGGGAAGCAGTGCAATGAAAAGGCAGCCTGTCCCCTTTAAACACGACCTGCCGTAGCGAGGGTAACAGAGACAGGGTGTGCAGCTCCAACGGACCCTCTGAGGAGCCAAATGAATTAAAAGATAAACATTAAGATTCACAGAGAAAAATATTATTTCCTAATAAAATAAAGATTTATTGTATTTCTGTCCTTAAACCGATCATTCTTAGTCCTCTAATATGCTGCCTTTCAAAAGTTTATTATATAAAATCAGTACCTTTATTCAACAAGGATGCATTAAATTGATCAAAAGCTACATATAGTATGAGACTTTCTACTGCCAATTCATAGTTTTCAGTCACGTGACTGCCGTGGAGCCCTGGAGGGCAAAACAGCCGTGTAACTGCAGCACAAGCCTGTCAATTTAAGCCCAGGATATGAACGCAACGTGTTTTCTTTATTATGATTTTCGATGGAAAAACACTTACCAAGAAACCTCGTGTTGCATTAATATTCTGTGTTCATTTGTTTGCCTGTACAAAGTATGCTTAATTAATAAGGTATATATTGAATTTGGTCTTTTAATATCACTGTCTTGCTACATTAGATCTTACTACAGACCTGGTAAAAATGACGGGTGGTCAATAGAGGAAAGCCTTGTTTTGCGCGCCAGGGGTGCGTTCCCCTCAGGGTGTGACGTCACGTGAAAACATCGATACATACAAAACACGCTGCTGTGAGCAAGTAAGACATGCTGCTGCTGTACAAACAGTACTTAACTATAGGGGGCGGTGTGGAACTGTTTATACAACAGATTGACGGCACAAGTACTACTGCTGTACAAAGCATACATGAATTACCCATAGCAGATCAATACAGGTGGAGCTGGGGAAGGTGGAGGGTTTCTGAAAGCGCGCTGGAAACTGCTATAGCAGAATTTGAATTTGAAGGTTGAGCAGCAAGCTCATTGGTTCCTGCTGTATGAGCAGCCAATCAGCTGTGCCCTATAGAGAACTCTAGAGTTTCATGACAGAAGTTTGTATTCAAATAGAAAACAGTTTTTTAAAATTGTAATAATATTGCACAATAGGACAGTTTTACTGTATTTTTGATCAAATAAATGCAGCCGTGGTGAGTATAAGACAATTCTTTTTAAACCCCAAATTTTTGATCGGCAGAGAATACGCCATGCAGTATTTGAAATATTTGTGTTAAAATCTGAAAATATGCAGTACTGTGCAAAAGTCTTAGGCACGTTAGTATTTCACAACATTAATTTCCAAACATTCCTTCTGCTATTAATTTAATCATGATTAAATTAATTTTTCTTCATGTAATCCCAGATGGACTTGATGATGGTGAGATCAGATCTCCGTGTGGATCATACCGGCTGTTGTCAGACTCCTTGTGCATACAAAAATCTCACTGCATTATTACAATTAATGGTAAAAGGAATGTTTGGAAACGTAAACTGATATTTCCTACTGACACACATCAGCAAAAGATATAAATAACGGAGTTAAAACCATTTTTCTTTGCGAAAATACTAATATATTTATACACAGTACACACAGTATGCCCATGTACTCATCTGTGAAGTGGCCATTCTAACATGGCCTCCTGCTATTCTGGTCTGCTCCTTTTTGTTGTGGATATTATGTGTAGGGAGATTAGGCCTTCAGTTCTCAATAGATCAGAAATTATTTCTGTGTTTTCATCTGTTTTCATTTTTTTAATCCTAATAGACAGCACTGTTGGACATCTCTTTTGTTAATACCTGAAGCAAGTTCAATCGTGTTCTTTCTCATACACAAATAGCAGGAGGGGTAAGAAAGTTATTTGGGTGTTTTGTTGCTTTCTAATCATTTAAAATCAGCTTTGCTTGTGAAACAGCCTGGGTGAATCAGTCTCTTGTGGAGGGCTGAGGATATGTATTCACAACGGCAAACCCACAGAGGGATCTTTCCTAGTTGGTCACAGCTATGTGCTTCTGGCCAACATAAATATGTTTAAGGGCAGCGGAGGAAGAGATGGCGAAATGAGCTGATATTAAAACAGTAACAGGAGCCCCGGTTTGAGGCCCAAGACTCGAAAAAATGCAGCGTATGTCTAACAGAAAGATCAGTTGAGGTTTAACAGAAAGTCACTAAGAAATATAATAAGACCCCAGTGGCAGGGTCTTATTCAAGTCAGAGAATAGGGAATTTTTAAACAAATATTCTTGATCTTAGCTGGCTAAGACACATAGATTGAGCAACATCGCAAATCAAACAAAATACCAAGGCCGATCAAAGACTGAGGAGGTGCTGTCGCTGATAAATTATGCAATTTTCAATATTACTTTTTTTCCGGAAAGTTGTCTCAAGGGCTATATCAGTAACTCTAAGGGTTTGAGTCAAATGACCAACAAACCCCTTTAAATAATAATATTAATATATAAGTACATTTTTATATTATTCAAAATGAAAAATAATAAAAAATAAAAAATAATTATGTAAACGATATTATTTAATAATAATAAAAAATAATAATTTTGTTACAGTTAAGTTTTTTTTTAATTAAGTAAAAATTGTGACAATTAGCCCCGATCATACTAAAACCCATATGTATTTGTAAAGTCCATGCAGATATGCATACTGTATTTACATAATTGAATATGATATTGTAAAAGATTGATATTCATTTTGCTCACCACAGCTGAGGTCACTCTCTCTAAGGAGACGTAAGGGTTTGTTCTGAAGCCTTCTGGGATATGCACAGATTGTTTCATCCCCAAGCCGAGCGGAACTGCTGTGGAGAAAGCCTGGGACCCAGCGCAGACCGCAGTCACATGACAGGAACTCAGAATGAAAGTTTCTAATAAGCACAGAATTGGAGGTAAGGATTAGATAAAGCTTGTTCTAGAAAGATTATTCATTTATCTGTGTAATGATTTAGTATCTCCTAAATCTTAACAGGAATTAATTAAATAAAGGAGAGTTTCAGTTAACACCACTGTTAATAGTCCAGTAAAGTCGCTTTATTTATATAGCCCTTTATGTAATGCAGATTGTTTCAAAGTGGCTTTACAGTGATAAACAGGAAAATAATGATCAATAATGTAAGCAAATTTCAATTCTGATGTAATGCCGCTCTAAAAACAATGTTAATAATAGTGGCATTCATTATTCAGTTGACTTATTATTCATATGTCAGTTCAGTGTTGATTCAGCTCAGTTCAATAACTGTAAAGTTAATCAAATATGAAATGAGTTCAATTCAGCTATACAACAGCTCTACAGAAGGTAATATTTATTCACTTCAATGTTATTCAGTTCAATGATGATTCAATTTAGTTCAATAACAGTGTCGATGTTGCAAATCAATTATGAAAAATGTTGAATAAGCAATAAAGCAGCTCTACAGTGGTGTCATCATCCAGCTCAGTTCAGTTCAAGTTTTGTTCTCATCCAACAGTGTCAGTGCAGTCAAATCAATAACATTACTAATTATTGAGTGTCCCCAACTAGCAAGACAAAGGCAACATAAACTGTTAATAAACTTCTGTGGTTCTCTATAGCAGTAGTTCCCAACCCTGGTCCTGGGGAACCCCCAACTCTTCACATTGTGCATGTCTTCCTAATCAAACACACCTGATTCATCTCATCAGCTCGTTTGTAGGGACTTCAAGACCTGAAATGGTTGTGAGAGACATCCAAAATGTGTACTGTTGGGGGTACTCCAGAAATATAGCTGTAGATTATAGACAGATATGCACGCTCTTAGATTTGTGCAATATAAAATTATTAAAGTGCCCCAATTATGCTATTTTAAAGGTTGCTGATTTTGTTTTGGAGGTCTCCAATGTTTACATGGATTCAAGATTAAAAAAAACTAAAAAACGTTAATTTTCTCATAACATACACTGCACATCACCTCAAAGAGTCTGAAAACGGATTAGCCATTTTCACATTTTTGGCTTTTAGCTTCCGGAATGGCCCACGCCGGGTAAAAGTTTTTCCGGTGACAGTGATAGATAGCCAAGCCTAAGAACCAGTTTGGGAATCAAAGACTTTTTACGAATTAAATGTCATGAAAATGTCTGAACAGTCTTGCCGATTTATTGGTGAGACTACAGAGCTCTCATTAAAAGCTAAATTTAAGAGCTAATTTGAAGTGATGGTGCTTAAATTGGTTATATTCTCCATGTCTATTTGGTGCGGCTGTGCATTATGCACTTAACATAATTTTTTATGCGATGTGCTGGGGAAATGATTGGCTGGTAGCTCATTTATCACACAGACTTGATCCTCTGATTCATAAAGAGAAAGCAGGACCACTCGCACCCTGGATGTTTCAAAATATATGTATCATAAACACTTCTATCATCTCTCAATGATATTTCAACTCGTTCACTCATATTTTCCAGTCGTCATCATCAATATACACAGTATTACAAACCCATTAGTAGTAGTATTGTTATTGTTGCTAATTTCATAGTTTCTCATGTTTACTAATGCAAATACTAGTTATGCTGTATACAGTGTGGTCTTGGAAATTAATTATGTCTTAGTTTAATCATTTTAATTGGTCAGGTGAGATTAATACATATGCTATATTATATTTTTAAAACGTATTAAACTCATCACAGTATTATGTATCTCACAACTTTATATCCCGCATTGAAGCATATAGGAGCATATGGGAGTTTAGTTTTTATATATATATAATAAATGTACGTCATATAGTGATATGAGCAGGGGAATTGCTGAATGAGTAGCTGCGTAGCCTATACTGTATAACAGCTGATGAAATAAAACCACCCGGCAGTAAATTCGAGCAAAAGTCTGAGTGTCCGTATAAGCTACAAACAAGTATAATTTGTAGATTATACAACAGCAACTTGGAAAACAGACAAAACAGAAAAGGTAAGAAGCGATACTTGAGAAAGGAGAATATAAATCTAATAGCCACAGACCCATAGCGAAACTAACTTTACCCCGCGTCACGTGATTTCCGATTGTGTAATGGCTAGTTGGTTTGAAGATTCAGTCTCTCTAAAACCCTCCTTTCCGAGAGTCTACTCTGCTCTGATTGGTCAACATTTGTCAGAAACTAAACGCCCAAATGCTATCTGAATTTCAGCTTCCTCAGTGCTTGATACACAGTGATAGGAACAGTAATGAAAACAGCGTCTTCTCAACATTTCGACAACATGAACCAAAGGTTTCAGCTACAACTACAGTGTTTGAGAGCTGGTCAAACACTAATCCCTAAACCAACCCATCTCCACCCCCTGGATCTCATGTACTGCAGTGAGGAGCTACTATAATTCAGTTAAAAAATGCTGTTGTGACTTCTGTAAATTAATGAATCGTGTGTCCAGAATGGGATTAAGCACTAAAAGGTGAATTCATATGCAGTGTGTACATGGCCTTTGATCTTTAAAACTTTGCAGACCTTTTACACTCACAAACATCTATATTACACTCTGCATGAAAGATAATATTTGAAAAAGCATAATAGAGAACTTAAAAAAAAAAAAATATGTGGATATGCATGATATCTTAGGAATACTATCTAAAAAAATAGACGATTAATCATACACTTAATAACATATGAGCATATGCACCACAGAAGCATTCACTTTAACTCACACTAGCTTTAGAGAGTGTAACTCCATAAACACATTTGGGTCCAAAGAGGAAAAGATGTTTCCAGAGATGTTTCTATAATATAAGAACACAAATGAAACATTTCATTCATTAACTAAATATGACATAAAAACATTAAAAAATGCATTATTTGCAGTAGATGTTGTGTATAATATCATCTTAAAAACTAAAACTGTCAAACATAGGTTATCCTGCAAAGAGCGTTTTATGTGTTTTTGTCTTCCAATAAATATTTGTTTCAGAAATAATGACTTACAATTTAGTGAGGTTGGTAAGTCCCTGGAACATTTCTGAAGTCAGGCAGCCAATTCGGTTACTGGATAGGTCACTGTACAGATTACAGTAAATGAGATGCATTTTGTGTTATTTTGTGTTCCAGTTCTAGCAGGCATAAATCTGTGCTTCAGAAAACATAAAATACTTCATTATCAAGTGATCATATCTTGTTTTTTATATTATAACATATGATACAAGAAAGCTGTTAACAACACACTCTTTACAAATATAAGCACGATTGCAAATGTGATATTGATATTATACAAATGTTCAATAAACAAGAAGTTAACATTAAGTGACTTACATTTTAGACAATTTTAAACACAAATTTGTGCACTATTTCGGCTGCGAAAATAGTTCCAGACAAACCCATAGCAGAATCGAGCAACATATGGCAGTGTTTTGTTGCTGAATGAATCAGCTGCTTCGAACGAATCGGATAAATGATTCAGTGACTCACTCATTAAGTGATTTGCCGCCACCTACTGGTGGTTTTCAGTTTCATATTTAAAAGTATCATTTTATTTTTTCCATTTTATTCCAGTTTGGGGGGAAAAACGTTTAAGCAGTTTTGCAATAACTGTCACATTAATTGGTAAAAGTGTGTAACTGGTGTCTTGTTATAAAAACAGATCATGACTTACAGTTTTCGAAGAGCTGTGAGACCCAGAAAGGCTCCAGGCATGATGGTGCTGATTAAGTTATTCCTGAGATCCCTGAGGAAGAGACAAACACAGAGACTTCTGAGCAGATCAACTTACATGTTATATTTGAATAGACTTCCCATGGATTATATTTTTTCAGTGTAAGTTATATAGCAAGCACTTTTACTTTTTTAAGCAATAAATAAATTCTTGTACTTAATATTTCACAAAAAGAAAGATAAGATGTGCTTTGAAAGAAAAGGAAGTTACATGTTTGTATATGTCGACCATTACCTAAGTACAAAAAACAACCAGGTCATATCAGCATAAAATAACATGAAATAAAATAACAAACGCTTTTAGATGCAATTGACCACAAGACCCTTGCTCTGCCTTTAACGTTTTCTTTGTCCTGCCTCTGTTTGAGATAGGAAGAAAATTCCTGCATTTTTTAAACCATACCTCAAACCACACCTGGTCCCAAAACCCCAAGCAGAGAAAACAGACAAACATCAGAGGAATTCAGGAGCAGGAGAAAGCGGAGATGGCCTTTTAAAACCATGGACACCAAGTGGATCTTCCCACAGTGAAGATACACCTTCATGAGTCAAACTGTAAATATTCACTTCCAATACAAGCTTTGAAGGTAGTGTTTCAGGCCGCCGTGTTTGCTTATGTCCATGTGTTGAACCACTTATCAGCATATTTGCTCATCAAAATATGGATTCACACACTTAATGATGTACAACTTAACCTCTGAAACTCTTGCATGTTTTATTTATTTTTATTTATTAGCCATGCAGGGAATTATGGATAAAGGCAAACTCCCCTGTTGAAAAAAAAAACTAAACAAAAAAACAGCATATGCTGGTTAGGTATGTTTTGAAGCATGGCAGCTGGTTTGAGCTGGTTTATGCTGGTCCTTAGCTTAATCTGGTCCTAAGCAACTAGCTCCAGCTCAGGACCAGCTTAAACCAGCTCATGACCAACTAATGACCAGCATAAACCAGCTCAAACCAGCTGCCATGCTTCAAAACATACCTAACCAGCATATGCTTTTTTTCTTTTAACAGGGTCATGTCTCATTATGGCTTGACCATGTTTCAGCAAGCTTAATAGAAGTGCACAGAATAATTTTTTAGAGGTTACACAATCGTACTTTAAAAGTTACTTTAAGCTCACTGCATTAAGAAACCAAGTGGGATTTCATGCTAATTTTGAATCAAAACATAAAATTTACTTTATTCTCTGCAGTTCCCCATCACAGTTATTCCAAACATTTTTAACTGGATTCATTTACTTTGAAAACTCTGAATGGCTTTAGTGTGATTTATAAATTAAATTTCGCATTAAAATAATAGTATTAGGTAAGCAATAAGGTACGAGAGGCTGTTCTGTATCGTGAATAAGTCACGACTTCGCGTTGTGCCTGCAAAGCCGTGACTTATTCACGATACAGCACTAGCCTCGAATACCTTATAGCTTTTATAAAACAGTTACCACACAATACAAATATTAAAGCCAGAAATATGTATCAATGCAACTTTCATGAAGTAAACTTTTTCTAAAAGCCTTCCTTCCGCCAGAAAAAAATAGTCCCTGACCGTAAACAGCAACAGAAATTACATTTTCACACCATTAGATGGCGGCAAAGTCTTTATGAGTGTGTCAGTCAGTAGCAAAGACTTTTATATTGAAACGATTTAATTGTTTTGAAAACGGAACAAGACTCAACTGACAAATGCTTTGATTAGCGCTGTCAGTCACGGGAAAACCCCTTAACTGTTAAAAGGACAAGATAATACATCGGACATTTAAACTGATTTTTTATTATTACATTTAAAATAGGACTGACCTGAGGGAAAATGCTAAATCAGAATGCAGGTAATAAACTCGCTCACTCGATCTCTTTCTCACAATACTCTTCTACATAATACAGTAAGCTTTAATAAACAATATCAACTGAGAACATACAGTTTACGTTGCTAAGAGTGGTTGCTAAAAGTGTTGTGTAGTGATACACAGAACCGTTGGGTGAAGCGGTCATAGCCGTGAAACAGTGAAACATACTGAATTATGTGCTAATATTTTGTAACATAGAACAAACAAGCAATAAACCTCAATAATAAAGCAGTAACCCTCTATCCGAATGTGTACTATTTCAAGCATAAAGCTTGAAACTATAGCAAACAACTCTGCAGCATGATATCATGTGCTGAATATAAACATGAACATTACACAGCTTGATAACAGATATGCTGTATATTATTGCAGGGAACCAAGACATTTACACCGGCATGACAGAATGCAGTAAAGTGCTAGTCTGTCACATCTGCATGGCCTAGTGAGTGCTGCATGATTGACACATTAATAGTTATCAGAGTGAATATGCAGAGAGAAGCGGAGGGGTAGAAGGTGAGAAAGTGACCGCAGGAGAAAGTTATGCACTATTAAGTACACGTGTTTGAATTCCTGTGACTACAGAGACTGCGATGCCAGGGTAAATTGGATATATTGTCGAGTATTTCGGTCTATGAATGTGAATTGCTGAATGAACCTGCTCACAAATGCGTGTGTGTGCCAGTAGCAGTGCTCTTGGACAGGGAACAATAGCTGTTTCCTGGCTAGCGTGTCCTAACCCTCATTAGCACTGTGATGAAAAGGGAGACTCTACCCACTGTTTCCTCACACACACACCGCTAGAGTAAAGGTCAGAGCAAAGTGTGCTCTCTGTGTGTGAAGATCAACACAACGGCTCACAGACACTCTCTTATCGCTGAGATGGGGAATGTGGAACAGGCAGAGTTCTCTTCCTAAAGTCTGGAGCGCGCATGCACANGCATGCACACACACACACACACACACACACACACACACACACACACACACACACGGCAGAACCACAATGTCAGCACGGCTGAAGTGATTGAAAGCCCCATGAAAAGTTTTGTGGCTTTTAATCCATGTGCATTAACAAAATTATCTTTCAGCACATTTACACATTTAAAAAGTACAGTCTTTCTTTTCTAGATAACAATATTGATGACTCAGAAGTACTTTATTTTGATGTGATGACTAACATACTAAAGCACATGCAAAGAACTTAATTATAGTGTGTTATTCGATGTTACATTTAAAGTTAATATATTCGAAATGTTCCAGCATTCAAAATACAAATATATTTAAATGCATTACATACAAGTTTTAATAGAAGTGAAAATAAAATATTTACAACCCAATCTCATGGCAATTCGTATGTATTTTATGAGGTGGCTAATTCGTTCGAATTCATAAAACCTCAGTCGAACGAATTCATAAGTTTTTTGCTAAATCGTATGTGTTTTATGAGTTGACAAATTCGTATGAATTCATACGAATGACCTACCCCAAACCTGCCCCTAAACCTACCTGTCACTGGGGTTTAGACAATCGTACGAATTTGTGCGAGTGAGGTCGTACGAATTCATACGAATTAGCCACCTCGTAAAATACGTACGAATTGGTCGTGAGTTGAATATTTACCATACATTCGGCAGTACACTTATTTAACCATATTTCAAAGAGAATGGGAGCAATTATGAAATTACTTTTTAAGTTCAAGTTCATTTAATAGAGTGCAACAGTTGGGTTACGGATGTAAAAACAAAAATTCTCCACTGGGAAACTGATTTTTACAGAAAACGTATAAACCTTTAAAAGACAGCCCTACTTTGAGCTACAAGGTTTTCAAGCCATAATATTTGCTTCTATTGAAGCTATTAGCCTGCATTATTTTAACTTAGTTTTTAAAATATTTGTGTTTAACAGCAGAATTCGTGTTGAAAAACTACATTACGAATGATGCTGTACCGAAAATTCCACCAATCAGGGAGTCACAACAAGCAAAATGCGGCAAAAGATCTCTTTGGCTCCGCCCACTCTCATGAAGCACCGCAAATGACGTAATCTCTATATGCTCTCAAAATACTTAAATATTTGAATATATATGCATATTTGCAAAAAACTTAAAATATATTGTTTTTATATACATAAACAACATTTTTAAATGAGTAGTTTTATATTTCTCTATAATTTTTAGTTCAATAATGCTGTTCGCAATGCTTCATGGGATTGTAGTTCTTTCCATCACTAATGCTGTTCAGTAGCCTACACAGTCTTGAACCTTTATTTTTGTCCTATTTTCAAATACTTTTTTTGCTTCAAATCAGTTTATAATGTTATGATTCAAGCTTTAGCGAAGACATTTTTGAAATCCCTATGGGAGAAATGAATGGAAAAATTCCTTCCACAACCAGCATCGCTGAAAAAGTGGGCGGTCACTGTTGCAATCTATTGCATTCAATATACATTTAAACTATAATGAATTTTCATTTAATTCCAAGTGTCTTAAAACATTACATTCAATTCACACTTAAGTATTCTTCTAAAGTATATTATTTCCATAATAAGTATTTTAAAAGTATGCTAAAGTGTACTTTTTTCACAGCAAATAGCAAAACATGTTCAAGGCTTTTATGTAAACTAAAAGTTAATGGCTTTGTACAAAAATTAGGCACATTTCAATGGATGCGTCCCAGCCCAACTTCCTGTTTCAACAGGAAATGCGTCAACTGAAAACAGCACTCATCAAGCGATTTCATAGGGTCTTTAAAACTCTGGAGGAGTTATACACAACTGGGATCCATGAACCTTCATGAACTTCACAAAGGATTTATAAAGAACAATGTTTGATCCGTGTCCATAAATCACTTTAAATCCAAGCCAAAGTCTGCTGAACAATTTTGCCTAGCACATTGTTTAGTAAGACCTTTTGTAAGAACATGATGATATTCAAACATGCAGACGTGACACATTGCAATGATTGACCCGAAATAGCGTTTTGTAGTATTTGAACTCGTCATGGAGATTTAGATAAATCGGGGCCAGGGTTTATATGGGACACTGTCCTGCCAGCTGTAATGTGTCAAGTTTCCTGTCATGTATTTTTCTGCCGTCACTGAAAGTTAAATTCTGAAAAAAGCGACAAAATCGCAGTCCATCAAAAGATATTAGATGCTGAATATGCAGCTGTGTGAGTGACATGCCAACACACTTTCATGGCAATTCATAACTATTGCCACTACCTGGTGGCTAATTCATATGAATTCACATGATCTCATTGGTACGTTTTTCTACTGCTTATGTCCCACTGATGGGTAGGGATAGGGGTGGATCTTTATGCTTACTTTTTTCTAAAAAGCATACATTTCTGTACAAATCATACTGTACAAATTCATACCTAACAAAATAGAGATCGGATTGCTTTCTTTCAGCAGCCTTGGTGCTGGGACTTCAAAACATTATTTAAAAAGATCAATAAACTAAACCAGTCAGCTCTGAAATGAATCACAATATAAAAAACTTTGATATGAAGCAAAAAAGTATATGAAAATCAGAAAAAAACAAAGACAGTATACTTGCACTTTTTTTGAGGGAATGATATAAACAAAAACAATGGTACAATATAGACTATAATACTTTTGATTTAAAACTGATTGTGAGTATAAAAAATACGTTTATTTCCGGAAATTCAGATACACATTATTCAAAAAATATAAGCAGCTGGTTTAATTTTCATGGTAACAGTGAATTGTCTGATTACTGGATCTCTATTCAGGATTATGTGTCATTTAAAAGTTTATTTATTTAAAGTTGAAATCACACTAATTTGTGGCATCTCCAGAAAAATATCTCATCCCTTAACAACCTCAGAGCTCAAGTTTGATTCGTCTTGAAATATTTATAAATTATTGTTAAAAATCTATTTTACTTAAAGGGATATTTGACAAATACGTTTAATTTATTATTGTATTTTTTATATCTATGAGTCAGACCATCATTCTAGCAATTTGACTTAAGTCATGTGTTATGTTGCAGTTTCTTTTTAAATTTACAGTTTTACTTTTACTTACCAATGGCATTAAATCTAATTTGTTCAAAATCTAAATAGAGCACACCGAGCAAAATAGTCTGGTTATTAAAAATACCATTAATTTAAAGGGATAGTTCACTCAAAAAATAAAAATTCTGTCAGCATTTACTCACTCTCAAGTTGTTCCAAACCTGAATTGCTTTCTTCTGCTGATCACAAAAGAAGATATTTTGAAGGATGTCAGTAACCAAACAGTTGATGGGCCCTATTGACTTCCATAGTCAATAGGAAGTCTTTTCTCTTTTTTTTTCATACTATAGAAGTCAATGGGGTCAAATACAGGTTTGGAACAACTTGAGGGTGAGTAAATGATGACAGAATGTTCATTTTAGGGTGAACTATCTCTTTAAATTAATGGTATTTTTAATAACCAGACTATTTTGCTCGGTGTGCTCTATCTAGATTTTTTAACAAATTAGATTTAATGCCATTGGCAAGTAAAAGTAAAACTGTAAATTTAAAAAGAAACTGCAACATAACACATGGCTTAAGTCAAATTGCTAGAATGATAGTCTGACTCACAGATTTAAAAAAAATAAAAATACAATAATAAATTAAACGTATTTGTCAAATATTCCTCTTGTTAAGCCAGCAAATTAAGACAATTGAAAACAAAAGAATGATATAATAATGATGGGACAGGTACATGTTTGAGAGCAGAGATTAGTTTGAATATGACACTGTAAGTGAAACAATGGCTGTTTTTCACAACCACAGAATAAAATGCAAATGTTTCATGGCCTTAATCAGAATCAGCATTTGTTCTGACAAGTTATATAGTCCATTAGTGTCTATGTAGGTTGGTTCCCAGAAAACATAGCACATTTGGCACATTAATATAGGGAGTAATATGGTGAGGTGTGTTGCTTTGCAGATGGAGGTGCAAATAGCGGAAGCCATTTTGGTGCCGCATGTCTTTTCCTGTCCCTGCACAGAGGTTGTTTCTCGTTTATTTTTACGGTTTCCTTTCTATCTCTATTTTTTTTTAAACTGTTTTTCCCGTTTCGCCAGAGTCGTGAGTGGGGGGAGCAGAACTGACCCCATGTAATGGCCACACAATGGGGTCCTTATAACGCTGCCTTGAAATTTACATCGACCCACTCCTACCCAAACAGGAAATCTGGATCTGCCTGCTTCTTATTTTTCCAACTCATTTCCTGCTTTTCCTCTCCTTCCTCAGATTATTGGAATTGTTTTCCTCTATCCAGTCCATCCTGAGTCAAAGGCAACAGCATTTAACTTTCTGTTGCATTTGTATTGTAATTATTGCAAATTAACAGCCACACAAGAGCATCTATCATCATAAGCTGAGAACGTATGTGTAAAATATCTTTCATCGTTTTAATATCCAGATAAATGGAACCAATACCCATACCTAGTTCTGGACTGTCCCTTTAGACTGAAATATCTAGCATATTTCAAGAGCTTGAATTAAACACACATGTAATGTGAAATCCAGACCGTTTCCTGACCAGGATTTTCACTAACCTTATAAAGAAAAAGTGCACTTTTGAAGAGTTGCATTTCTGTGGTTAATGTTGATTATATATTTGTTCAACGGCAGAAGGAAGGTACTACGCCAAGATAAACGTTGAGACCGGAATTGTGGAAAATTGCTCAGCCCTGTGCTTGGAGCTTGTACACTACCAGAAATAAATTAGGCACATGTATTAAAAACATTTATGCTTTTAGAATATTGCTTCAGTTGGACTCTGCATCATCTGGAGGGAGGTTTGCCGTCAAATCATTTGAAGAGACTCAAAACTCAGAAGAGAACTAATGCCAAAAACACAGTTTTGCTTCATATTATTATCAAACAATCTGAGCATGTGTGTTTCCTCTATTAGCCACAGTCTGACCAGAACAGTGTGTATTTACATTTACTCATTTAGCAGATGCTTATATCCAAAGCGACTTACAAATGAGGAACACAACAAGCAAAATAAATAAGAAAATAAAAATAGGAGAAAATAAGTGATAGTGATAAGATAAAACAAACAAAATTACAAAATAAGGCAAAGAATGGCCAGATACAGTTGAAAAGGATCATTAAATGAGGCAAATTCATCAATCTATGGTCCAGTCAATGTGATAACGGTCACCTATGAATGACCACAAAATTGGCAAACTAATTGCAAAATAAACTCACCTACTCAGACATCATCGCTTCCAGTCACGTCCAAAATAAAATAAAATAAACTTTTTAAAGCGATTAAAAATGTTTAAAACATATAAATGTGATAAATGTGAGTTGGTTTTAATAAAAAGTTTTGTACTTTTTGGGTCACACTTTATAATAAGTGGCCTTAACTACTATGTACTTACATTTAAATTAATCATTTGATACAATGCACTTATTGTGTACATGCTTTTACATTGTACTTATATTTAAAAACACCTGCATGCAATTACATCTGTAATTAATTTCTGTAATTACATTTATAATTACACTGTTGACCCATACCTTACACCTTACCCCTACCCTTAAACCTACCCATACCACCAAAGCTTTACCTAACTTTACCCGTATCCCACCTCAATAGCAGCAAAAGTGTTTTGCAGTTCAATATGAACCCAATAAGTACATTGTACTTATTTTTTGATGTAAGTACATAGTAGTTAAGGCCACTTAATCGCCAGAGGAGAACTGGCCCCCCGACTAAGCCTGGTTTCTCCCAAGGTTTTTTTTTTCTCCATTTTAACACCTATTTGCCACTTGTTTGCCACCTGATGTCACCTGTTGGAGTTTGGGTTCCTTGCTGCTGTCGCCTTTGGCTTGCTTAGTAGGAGACACTTGACATTTGACTTGACATTTGATATTCAACAGTATTCTTGACATTTATTCAACAGTGCTTTTATCTGCCTGCAATTGACACTATTCTTTAAGAGCTGCTGTGCAGCCAAAATTATAGCTGCTTTGACACAATCTGCATTGTAAAAAGCGCTATATAAATAAAGGTGACTTGACTTAATATAAAGTGGGACCACTTTTGGGTAAGTGTGTTAAGAAACAGTCATGTAATTGTACTCTCTACACTTAAGTGGCCTTTTATTTCAGAAATATTATATTATCTGCAAGTAGTGTTTTTAAAGGTACAGTAAGCAATTTCTGAGAAATACAGTTGAATCAAACACTACTCAAAAGAGTATCATTGCAGAGCCACAGCAAAAACACAATGCAAGAGTAGATGTCTCTATTATACAGTAGATGAAGCAAAGCAAAATAACATATTCATCCCTTAAAACTCATCTTTAATCACCAAAATGACATATTTAAACATTTTTGTTTAGCTTGAATGTAACTCAACACCCTTGCCTCATTTAATATACACGTATCAATGAATATGCAAATGAATCCCGCCTCCACTTGCTCACGCCAGCTCAGAGATCCACTTGGTCAACTTACTGAGGTAAACGCTGCACAATGGTATCGCTCTTTACAACATCGGACACATAACAGTTATTAATATGATTTGCCTTTTGCTTGACTATGTTATCAAACTGCTAATAATGTGTTGCTAATGTTACACAAACCATGTTCCCATTCACTATGTCAGAGTCAGACAGCTGCCTTCTAATAAACAGTATCCTTACAAATGCTTTAATAACTCACAACGTCAGAGGAGAAAGACATATAGTTCATCATAACATCGTAATATACATCATACACCTGCCATATTGCTAAATCTACATGATTTTTCATATCAACAGGACAACCTGGCTTTTCTCAAGACTCCCCTGCTAGTTTGCAGTTAATGATATGCTAAAGCCCGTCGGGACGTTGACGTGATTGGTTACAAGGTTAACAGACACCAGTGATTTCAAACCTTTTTTTCATATGGTTTGTCTTAAAGCATATTAAAAACACCATATAGACATATAAACAACATTAGATTTTCACCACAGAAAAAAGCGAAGATGATAAACAAATAACAAGGAGAACAAAAAAATAACATACAGAAAACAAGGGTTTGAGTTTGTTGCTAGTCACCAGCAGAACACCAGCTCCAGACAAACAATGATACTCAAAACTGTCCTGTTACTATAGCTAATATTACAACAACTATATATCTTGGTTCTGTGAAACATAACAAAACCTATGATACTCACATATGGAGCACAAACGACGCAACCTCTGCGTCCATTTTCAGGCCTTCTTTAGTCTTTCCAGTACTGAAACTTTTCCAATAGTAACGAGGGTCCTAAAGCTCTTGCCTAATCATAACCCTAATTTTTCCAGTGATATTCCTCTGAACTTTCCTTTTTTGTAATGTCTCTCAGCTATCTTCATCTCTTTCTCTTCAAATCTCCCTCTTGCTCCCATCATGAGTGGATACGCCTCCTGCTGCTGACTGGCTACAAGTGTGTTGTGGTGCTCAATCCGATCCACTTTCTCAGAAAATGCTTACGGCACCTTTAATTTACATACAATTTGAAGTATAGGCCTACTACATTGAACATTCAATACAATTACGCACACTTTTTTCCACAAGGGTATACTTAGAAACAACATATTAGATCATTTCAAAACATGCTTATATATGCAACAAAAGAGGGTGGGGAGACTGACTCAATACATAAATTTGCAAGATATAGGTGACTTTGTTTCTTCAGTAGAACACAAATGATGATTTTTAACTCCAACCGTTGCCGTCTGTCAGCCGGATAATGCGTGTCAATAGGAACTCCATCTATAAGAGTAAAAAAAAACACACAAACAAATCCAAATTAAACCTGCAGCTCGTGACAACATATTGATGTCCTAAGATTTGAAAAGATCGGTTTGTGCGAGAAACCGAACAGTATTTATATAATTTTTTACCTCTAAAACACCACTATGTCCAACTGCCCTCCACATCCAGTTAGTGAGGTCTGAACGCGCTCTCACAACAGAAGTGATCTCTCGCACTCATTGAAGCAAAGTGCAAGAGATCACTTCCGTCATCAGAGCGCGTTTTTTGACCTCACTAACCGGATGCTGAACGCAGTTGGACATAGTGGTGTTTTAGAGGTAAAAAATGATATAAAAACTGTTTGGTTTCTCACACAAACCAATCGTTTCGTGTCTTAGGTCATCAATGTGTCATCGCGAGCCACAGGGTTTCATTTGGATTTGTCTGTGCGTGTTTTTTTTACTCTTATAGATGGAGTTCCTATTGACATGCATTATACGGCTGACAGACGGCAACGGCTGGAGTTAAAAATCATCACTTGTGTTCTACTGAAGAAACAAAGTCACCTACATCTTGGATGCCCTGGGGATAAGCACATAAACATCAAATTTTCATTTTGGGGTGAACTATCCCTTTAAGCACAATTATTAAAACAAAAAGAAAAGTTTAAATAATGCACACAGATGGCTTCACAATAAGCATACATTAATCTTTAAAGGTTTACAAGTTATCATTAAAAATCCCTAATGGAGAAAATGTATGGCATTTTTACTTTCAAAACCTGACTGTTGAACTCTATTACAGAAATGTTGCTGCAATTTCATAAGTTATCAATCAAAGTTCTGCATGTTGGGCCGGCACACAATACTTTTAGGGTACAGCACTGAAGCGCTGTCACTAGGCCAGTGTGAGTACAAAGAAACAGCTGTCTGACAGCACAGAGCACAATATGAGTGAATGAACGCAGGACAATGACCAGCTATGTGTGAATACTGCTGCATGTGGGTGGACTTTGAGATCGAGTCAGTCTGGGTTTTAGGAGGGCAAAATGAAAAGGATTTCTTGTAGACGTGAAAGAAGGAAACAGAACAAATACAAAAAACTCAAGTTGTTAATTCAGCTCAGCTGTGCATTTCACAGACACAGTGAAAATGCCCTTCCACAACTACTCTTGTCTGCTCTTTCATCGATTTCTCAGTACAAACGTTCACTCTGTCACTCCATCCTGCTTTTGCTTTTCGTGAAAAGCCCAGACGCTATCGTGTCCCGCTAGCAACATAAACACACCCACACTAGCACACATATACAAACTCACAAACACACCCCTTGCCTTGAGTTTATCTAATAGTCACATCTGGAGTCTATCAACCCCAGCGGTCTGCCCCCCTTCTTCTTCCTCACACACTCCTCTGTTCCTGCTCTGTCCCGCACGTTTAACACTTTCTTCACCGTGTCGCTACTGGATATGAATTCTGAGATAACTCCAGCAACTGAATATTCAGTCCCTGCTGTTAGGCATGTTCATTGGCTCAACATCTCAACAAGAACTTGAAATGAACTCTGAAAGAAGAACTTGGACTGTTTTTGTGCTGTGCAGGCGTTTTGAAGAGTGTGAATAAACAGTGAGGCCTAGTTAATCCAGTCCAGTCAAATCAAGTCTAGTGTAACTTCTGTCAAATTTCAATTATGATATATGTAATTATTTCAGTTCTAAGAAACATTCTTCTTTTTACAATTCAATCAATTGCTGATGGATAAAATCAAGTCTGCCATACTGTTCTTTTTTTTTCTCACCGAGTATCTTTTAAACTCAAAAATACCCTTGCGAAAAAGAAGTACACTTTAGCATACTTTTAAAAAGAGTACTTAATATGAATATAATATACTTTAAAGAATATACTTAAGTGCAAACTGAATGAACAGTTTTCGGACACTAATTTGCAATTTAATTGCAATTAAATGAAAATGTATTATGGTTTAAATTTAGGCAGAGGCTATTTGCATTAAGTACAAATAGCAATAGATGCTATTTACACTAAGTGAAATGCTATTTATATGCTATTTACTCTAAGGGAAAATGCTATACTATGATATTTACACTAAGTGAAAATAGTATATTTTCTTAGCAATAGATGCTATTTACACTAGGTGAGAATAGCGATAGATTATATTTTATTAGTACAATTAAGCACACTTTTCTTTCACAAGGGTATGTCAGATTTTAAGAGTAAAATGGGTTGTGAACAGTGTTTGACTTTAATATACATCACCAACATAGAGATGAACATATTTTTTGGCCTTAGATTTATTTTTGTCTTACTGAGGTCTTATTTTTTTGTTTAAAGTAATATACTCTGGTCAAATCAATGCAGGATTGTTGGACTTTTAATCACACAAGAAGCTGATTGAATCCACATCTGTCTTTCTCTAGCTTTGTTTATTAGGGGAAAGATGGTTAAATTCACTGCCACTGCCACTACCCTTCAGATTTTATGAGAGGGCCGTGAGTTTAGCAGTGACCAGCACACATACATGCACACACTGCACTCCCAGTCGGGATAATGCCATATCCTTACCTACATTGGAAACAATGTTAATGTTAATTTTAATTCCAAACACAGAATAATGAAGCCACGTTAAATTAGGAGGGTTGGGAGTTGGGACACTATTTTCATTTTGATCCTGCTCGGACACTCTCAATAAACAAGTATGTTTTCTTAACTTTGGATGGCAGGTACTACTTGAAAGAAATCAAATTCTCATTAAGGTTACAGTGGTTTTGCATAGACAGCATGTTAAAGGAATAGCACATCATTATGTTCTCGCCCTCATATTGTTTTTATCTATACAATGGAAGTCAGTGGTAAGCAAAACATATATTTTGTGTTCCACAGAAGACAGAAAGTAATATAAGTTTGGATCCATCCATCCATCCAAGTCAAGTCAAGTCAAGTCAAGTCAAGTCAAGTCAAGTCAAGTCAAGTCAAGTCAAGTCAAGTCAAGTCAAGTCAAGTCAAGTCAAGTCAAGTCAAGTCATATACAGTGCAGCACAAAGTGAAATGAAGCAACATCCTCTGGGACCAAGGTGCTACATGAAACAACATAAATAATCATGATATGTCACGAGATACAAAACTAACTATGGACACTACTTAAAATGTGCATGTGCAAACATGTACAAACAACATTTATCGCAAACAACAAAAGATATTATGAACACAGTGACAGTGCAGCGCCGACAAGTACACTAAAGTGTTTTTGTACAAATAAATTGTCCTAATAATAATGAATACAGTCATGTAAATGTTGTAGTTTTTCAGCAAAGTTGTTTGTGCAAAAGTTTCATTGTTCGTGGTCATTGAGTGTGTATCAGTCCAGACCTTGTGTTGAGGAGTCAAATGGCTTGTGAGAAGAAACTGTTACACAGTCTGGATGTGAGGGCCAGAATGCTTCAGTACCTTTTTCCAGATGGCAGGAGGGCGAAGAGTGGATGTGAGGGGTGTGTATGGTCAGCCACGATGCTGGTGGCTTTTCGAATGCAGCATGTGATTTAAATGTCTATGACGGAAGGAAAAGAGACCCAGATGATCTTCTCCGCTGTCTTCTTCACTATCCATTGTAGGGTCTTGCGATCTGAGAGTGATGCAGCTGCTCAGGATGCTCTAGATAGGGTGGTGGGAGCTGGGCCTTCCTCAGCTTTCTCAGAAAGTAGAGACACTGCTGGGCGTTCTTTGTTATGGAGCTGGTGTAGAGGGACCAGGTGAGGTTCTCCACCACGTGGACAGTGAGGAATTCGGTGTTCTTGATGACTCACAAAGGGGGAAGTAGTTTATGTACAGTAAAGAGTGGTTAACAAACATATATTTTGCTTTGTCCACATGCAGAAACAGGTTGTTTGCTTCACACCAGTCCTTTAGCCTCTGCACTTCCTGAACTCAACGTTCTTGCTGATGAGACCCACCATGGTTGTGTCATCGGTGAACTTAATGATGTGGTTAGTGCTGTGCATTGCTGCACAGTTGTGAGTCAGTAGGGTGAACAGCAGGGTACTGAGCACATAGCCCTGTGGGGCCCCAGTACTTAGTGTGGTGGTGCTGGAGGTGCTGTTCCCGATCCGGACTGACTGATGTTCGGATGATTGGTGTTCAGGCCCAGCAGGCTCAGCTTCCTGCTGAGGGATGGTGTTAAATGCTGAGTTGAAGTCTTTGAACACCATTTGAAGTAGGTGTCCTTATTGTCCACGTGGGTGAGGGCCAGATGGAGTGTGGTAGAGATGGTCTCATCAGTGGAAGGGTTTGGACAATATGCAAACTGCACTGGGTCTAGTGAAGGGGGAGCAGGGTCTTGATATGCACTTCATGACAATGGTTATGAGTGCCACAGGACAGTAGTCATTGAGGCAGGACATGAAAGAGTTCTTTGGCACTGGACAATAGTGGTGGCCTTGAAGCATGTTGGAACAATGGGGATCATGAAAATGTCGGTAAGAACATCCACCAGATGGGAGAGCCTAGCACATTTAGGCTCCTGCCCGCTTGCCACGCTTCAGCCCTGGTCCCCATAGCAAGTCAAGATTGTGCAGCGGATCATCCTATATAGTGAATTTTGGATTATTTCCGTATTTCAGTAGTATCTGGCAATGGTAAACATGAATATCTGTTGCTCCAATGTCCATAATTCCATGTAAATCGGGTTACAAAACAAAGATAAGCACTGTTTTGGATCCGGAGTGGCTGCTGCAAGCTACTTCAGCGCCGCCATCTTCCATCCATTTATCATATCCATCCATTCTTCCATTCCTCCTTCCATCCATCCATCTTTACATCCATTTATCATATATATCCATCCATCCATCTAGCCTTTCATGTTTTGACAGGGTCAAAGTCTATCTCTCTGTCTTTCTCTCCTTCTTTATATGAGACCACATTTTGCTTCTACTTTTTGTCATCCTGTTCACTCTATCAGCCTGTAAATCTTCATTCTCTCTCTCTCATTATTCTCATTAGCTCTGCTCAAATCAGTGCTGGACAGGCCGCTGTGATCTTTTCACACACTCGTTAGGGTCGCCGCTCGTTAGCAGGGACCAGCCTCATTACAGGATGTGCGTGTGTACGTGTCTATGTGGCTGTGTGCCGTTTTAAGGGATGGCGCTGGGTGGAAAATTTAATTTAGTAGATCAAGGGAAAAAACGTGGGTTTGGCTGGGTGTATATATGTGGGTTCAGGTGAAAATTGCTCTTTTCATATAAAGTGCTTGTGAGTATGTGAATGAAAGCCAAGGCAACACAAAGACACACTTACACACACGCACACTAACATGTGGCCTTCACGACATCCTACAGCAGCCCGCTGTGTTCTATAAGGGTATAAAACAAACATGGCTAAACATCGCTCTCATTGGGTGGTTTGGCGAGCTATGAAGGACTTCTTTTCTTTGAGGAGGTCTGCTTTAATGAAAGGGAGGACTGTATGAGGAGCTACCAGAGAACCAACACCGGCCTCTCCTTCTGCCCTCTGGCACTACTGTAATATTACCACACTGCAGTCCTTATAGAGGCATATACTGAAGAAAATTCATTTCAAAATATCTAAGAACCTGAGAAATGTGTGATTGAAGATCAAGTAGGCACATTAAGATGGAGATTGAACAATAATAAATGGGTCATTAAAGTGCAGTACTGCTATATAAACATGGTCGGTGGTAGCATGTCATTACTGTTACATGTTCCACATGACCTGTTTTTGCAGTTTACTTAATGGTCATGGTAGACTGGGGAGGCACTTTGCATTGTGATTGTTAGTGTATAGAACACTCTATGTGCTCTTTTATATCTTATATCAAATTTCTGCATTTCAAAAGAGCTTATGTATATATATATATATATATACTCTCTTAGTTGAATTAAAGTGACAGACATAATAAATAATTCACTCATGGCAGCAGTGAAAACTACATAAAAATACAAATAAAATAAAAAATAAGCAGGAATGCTTTCAATGAATCTAAAACATTTATAATGTTACAAAAGCTGTTCTTTTTAACTTTCTGTTTAAACAATCCGGAAAAAAAAAATGTATCCATGTTTGCACAAATAATGGTTTCCACAAAAATATTAAGCATCACAACTGTTTTTAACATTAATAATAATAGTAAATGTTTCTTGATCACAAAAAAACACATATTTGAATGATTTCTGAATGATCATGTGACACTGAAGAATGGAGTAATGATGCTGAAAATTCAGCTTTGATATCACAGGAATAGTTACATTTTAAAATATTTTCGGAATAAATATAAAACAGTTATTTTAAATTGTAATTAAGAAGTTAGAAGTATTACTGTGTAGAAAATGATAATAAAGCCGCGTGTCCACCAAAGAGATTTTAGCCAGCTGAAAATGCTAGACACTCTGCTGAAAACGCCTATCTATGAGCGTTTGAGAACGCTTCAGGAGCGCAGCGGTTTTTTGTTTTTTTTCAGTTGAGACGCTTTGTTGCTGTAATACGGAATATCCACGGCACTGTTACTTGTAACTGATTTTGCAGATAATTCGTTTCAGACTAAAAATGTCGACACAATTTAGAGTACTTGCTATGTATGTTCGGAGACCAGCAATATTAATTTGTCATCCATTTTTTTCCGTTCTCTGCTTGTTGATGTTGTTGTACAGCAAGAATGTTGTGACAGTTGAATGGTGGGTAACACTTTATTTTACAGTGCCGTAGTTATACATTTCTACATGCACTTACTATAGTAATAACAGCAAATTATTCATAATTAATACTCAGTACTTATTTGAGTAATTACAATGTAACTACGGCACTGTAAAATAAAGTGTAACTGGCCGGTGTTGTATTTGTACCGCCCCTCCTCCATTCTGATTGGACAGCTGGCTAAAAAGTGACAGTGATGAGCTCAGCGTTTTACTCAAAGTTGAACATTCTTCAACTCGAGGCGACCGGTGAAAAACACTGAGCTCTCAGCACTTGAGCCTGAAAAAGATGCTCAGCACCTCGTTACGCTCTTGGCGTTTAAAAAACGCGGCGCTCCCCTTGAAAACAATTGTAAAAGTATGCTAACTGCTGGAAAAAAACTCTTTGGTGGACACACTGCCTAATGTTTGTGTTGCACATTTTTACTAACAACAAATGTGCAACTTAATTATTAAAGATACAAACACTTTTATTATTTGGAAAATTGGAAGTTTCCAGATTTAAAAAAATCTGACTGACACATAATGGACATAATTGAATGGAAACCCTTCTGATAATTAGCTGTTTCATATTTAATCTTAAAGCATTTCAATCATGACAACTTCTAGTATGTTATTGAATATGTCAATATTAATGTATTTGGTCTTGGCAGACTATATCTGCTGAGTTAATTATTGCTGCTGCTGCTGCAGAGCAAGTATGGACTTACTATTCAGTGTTGCCAAGTCCGCGGTTTTCCGCGGAATTGGACTACTTTTACACTGTTGCCGCGGGTTGTTTTTCATGTCCGCGGGTTGAATCGACCCAAAATAACGTGATATTTAGCCCCTGGAATGCGAATTTTACCAGTGGAGCCCCGCCAAAAACACAAATTTTACCCCCTGGAAAGCGGGACCCCCCCTGAAATGCAATTGGGCTATTTTTGGGCTAGTTTTGAGCAGCAATTGGGCGGGTTTTGTTGTGAAAACCCGACAACCCTGTTGCTATTGCTAATAGATACATAGACACGCTGCTGTAAGCATGTAAGATATGTTGCTACTGCATAAATAGACATACATAAATCTCGTAGTAGATCTAGGCAGGTGGAGCTGGGGGAGGTGGAAGGCTTCAGAGGAACTCTGATAGTGCGCTGCAGGACTAGATTACAATGAACACTGAACCAGACTATTTAAATGTTGAGCAAGCAATCTCATTGGCTGCAGGATCAGCAGAGGCCAATCAGCTTGTGCCATGCGGTAATGATGCGATCGCTTGCAGATTGCATGTATAGAACCTATCAGCCTGCACACTCTACAGTTTCATAACTGAACTAGATATAAGAAAGAAATTAGTACATTACATTGTGCTTCCCTGTTGTTTTACCCCAATTTAAGTTATTAAAGCAGCTGATTCAGGACTTTATAAGCTCCAGAGGAGCATGTATTGTAAGTGATTGTAAGTGCTGTCCATGAGTACACCAAGGTTTAGCAAATAAAATCTACGTAAAATGAGTTTGTCACTTCTGAATAAAATTAAATAATCTGGAGGATTCTTTCTCAATGTTTCACTCTGTTATGCGTGATTTTACAGGAACACATGTGTTAAAAGCATATATACAGAGAGAAAGAAAAGACAGAGAGGTAGAGATGGCTGTTAGAAAATATTTAGAGCCTTGAAGCGATGCCAGAACCGTTTGAGAGAAACTTCCATAATAGGATGCACAGCACACAACACATGGGATGAGAAAAATACAGCCAGACAAAAAGACAAAGTGCTGCAGTTTTTTTTTTCATGTCATATTGATAACATATGTGACATGATAAAGAATGCTTTGACATCACTTCAGTGAAATATAGCTTTGCTGATAAACACACTCTTTGAATTGAAAGAGAGAGGAAAAAGCTGAAAGTTGCCGTGAATGTGTCAGTAGTCAGATCTGTTATTAATATTAATATAACAGCACTCCTAAACATGAATATGGTATAGGCAGCAGTTTTTTGGGTAGTAGAGAGCAGTAAGACCATCCTGTCCTGGGATGACTGCTCCACAGACCGCACAGATAAGAAAAGTTCCCAGCAGCATATTACGCTACACACATACAAGCTGGAAACAATGAACAGAGATACGTGCACACACAGACACACCAAGCCGTTGTATTAAAACAAGAATAAACAGTGTAACAAAGGGGTGAGCACAGATCACGCAGACCTGTCACTCCGCAGGAGGTTGAGGCCCAGGGCAGGCTGGAAAAAGGTTTTTGTTACAAAGTATACAATCAACTGTAATCATGTTCTCATGAGAAAACTAAACTTATCAGTGTTTTAACCTTTATCTTGTGAAAGAGAAGTACACTTTGGCATACTTTTAAAAAGATAAATACAGAAAGAATATATCTTTAGGAAAATATGTGCAGACGGCTTGCAATGTTTTCAGACACTTAATTTCCTGTTAATTTCAATTAAGTGAAATTGAATTCGATTACATTTGTTTTAAATGCAGTTAACTGAACTTTAGAGTGCTTTTTTGACCCACTTAAGTAGTACTTAAATGGTTAGTTCACCCAAAAAATGAAAATTCTGTCATTAATTACTCACCCTTGTGTTGTTCCACACGCGTAAGACCTCCGTTCATCTTCAGAACACAAATTAAGATATTTTTGATAAAATCCGATGGTTCAGTTAGGCCTCTATTGCCAGCAAGATAACACTTTCAATGCCCAGAGAGCTACTTAATACATATTTAAAACAGTTCATGTGACTACAGTGGTTCAACCTTAATGTTATGAAGCGACGAGAATACTTTTTGTGCGCCAAAAAAACAAAATAATGACTTTATTTAACAATATCTAGTGATGGGCAATTTCAAAGCACTGCTTCATGAAGCTTCACGAATCTTTTGTTTCGAATCAGTGGTTCGGAGCATGTATCAAATTGCCAAAGTCACGCCCCCCAGTGGTGAACCATTGAAGTTTTGAAACACTTATGACATAACAAAGCCTTGTTTATTGAAGTCACGTGACTTTGACAGTTCCGAACCACTGATTTGAAACAAAAGATTCGTAAAACTTCGAAACTTTATGAAGCAGTGTTTTGAAATCGGCCATCACTAGATATTGTTGAATAAAGTCGTTATTTTATTTTTTTTGGTGCACAAAAAGTATTCTCGTTGCTTCATAACATTAAGGTTGAACCACTGTAGTCACATGAACTGTTTTAAATACATCTTTAGTAGCTTTCTGGGCATTGAAAGTGTTATCTTGCTGGCAATAGAGGCCTAACTGAACCATCGGATTTTATCAAAAATATCTTAATTTGTGTTCTGAAGATGAACGGAGGTCTTACGCGTGTGGAACAACACAAGGGTGAGTAATTAATGACAGAATTTTCATTTTTTGGGTGAACTAACCCTTTAAGTACTACTTAAGTGGGTCAAAAAAGCACTCTAAAGTTCAGCTACCTGCATTTAAAACAAATGTAATCGAATATGTCTTTAATACCTTACTGGGCATCTGAAAGTGTTAATTATCTTGCTGGCAATGGAGGCCTCACTGAGCCATCGGAATTTGTGTTCCGAAAATGAACGAAGGTCTTAAGGGTATGGAACGACATGAGGGTGATTAATTAATGACAGAATTTTCATTTTTGGGTGAACTACCCCTTTAAGAACATCTTTCAATGTAATTTCAAAATTACTTCTATTGTCTTTGTCTCAGGGTTCTTTCACTTCGGATTCGGACATTCATGTTCTGTGTGTTTGTCTTCTGTTGTGAGAGCAGAGGATGAGCATTTGCTCATTCTCCATGTGCTCTGTCTAGTTGTGTAAGCGTGCGGTTTGGAGTTCGCTCAGGCTGTACGCTACTTTGTCCATGTGTGTTGTTCTGTGTAGCATGTGGTTCGTGTTTACATTGACCACATGTTTTCATGTTGTCATGTTTGTTGTCAAGTATCAAGCGCTCTTGTCATGTCCTGCTTCCTGCCTTTTCGTGCCTTGTTCTGCTATGCCCAGCCGGTGTGTTTTGGATCCAGAGTTTTCCACTATGGGGTAGATTTTGTTTGTTTTTGTTTAATTTTATATTCAAATAAAAAGCCCATTGCTCTGCACGTCAGTTTAAAATATATTAAATGTAATATTGAATACCACACTACACTTAAAATTATAACTTTACATGTTACATTTACATAAGTACTTTACATGTGCTTTAGTATGTTAGTCATCACATCAAAATGTACTTTAAAGTGCAATTTTGCATCATTACAAAGTGTACTTTAAAGTGTACTTAAGTGTGTTAGGAAACAGACATGAAAGTGTAGTCTCTTTAAGTACACTTAAGTGGCCTTTTATTTCATTAATATTATATTATCTGCACATTCTTTTCTTAAAGGATTAGTTCACTTTAAAATCATCATGAATTCCATCATAAACGGGGAGTTAATAAAGGCCTTCTGAAGCGAAGTGATGTGTTTGTGTAAGAAAAATATCCATATTTAACAAGTTATGAAGTAAAATATTTAGCTTCCGCCAGACTGCCTTCAACTTATGAAGAAAGTGCAACGCCTCTCGCAGTTCAAAACGCTTGCGCTACGTCCTACGTCCTACATGTCATTTACAATTTTTTCATAAGTTGAATATGGAAGGTGGTCTGACACAAGCTAGATATTTTAATTTATAGTCATGTGGAGTATGTTTATGATGGATGGATTCACTGTTCACTGACATTATAAAGCTTGGACGCATCAGGATGTTTATTAATATAACTCCGTTTGTGTTCATCAGAAAGAAGAAAGTCATATAGACCTAGGATGGCTTGAGGATGAGTAAATCATGGGGTAATTTTAATTTTAAAGTGAACTAATCCTTTAAAAATATACTTTTAAGATTTTAAGAACACTACAAGTGCACATTCAATGCTATTAAACGCACTTGTTTTTCACAAGGGTTGTATGACATAATATAGCCTTTATTTATTTTATCTATCTTTTATTATTTTGGTTCTCATGCTGCATTCAAATCAACTCTAAAAGTCAGAACTTCCTGGAAAACAGAAATCAGATTTTAAACCAGATCTGTTTTCTTATTCAGAAATGTGGATGATGGCACACAAACATTGGATAGGTGTGTAAAACCCAGTAAAGAAACTATTCTGTTCATAATCATACATCTGCAAAACAAATGCTAGCACTGCATACCATCATTTATACTCTGCAATTTGGTTGCTAGGAGACATCTTTGTTGACAATCAAGCACCTGCAAAGCAAATGCTCGTACTCCAATTTGTTTCTTTATACATCATCCTAACAATGTCTGGCAATGGAATGTCTTTATAAAGGGAAGTCTGTGATATCTACTGGGAAAGAATATCCCACATCTGACTTTAAATGGAATGCAGCATTAGAATTGTAGTAGCCAAGGATATATTGGGCTTCCTAAAAAGGAGCCCCAAAGAGGTGTAAAGCTACATGGTTTTCTTAATGTACCATACCATTTTTGTGTCATTTTTATTACAGACCAACTGCATAAGGAATGTGAGTTTTGTGGATACAAATATTCCTTACTCACTTTTTTATGTGTCGTTGTTACATATGTTACATGTACTTAATGTAACAGTAAATGATTCATAATTACATGCAACTTAAATGTATAATTACACTGCAAGGACACCTTAAAATAAAGTGTAACCATATTTTTTCTTAAAAAGTATCCTTACATTTCTCCTACAAACTCAGAATAAGTGAATCATCATAATTTATCCTTTAAAATTGTTATTAAAATCCTAGTTCCTTCTGACTTTGATCCTTTTCAAACTCTTTTTCTTGCCTCATCCAAACTCCATCCATTGCCTCATCCATTTTGTGTGCATAAATATTTCCAAATAAATGAATTACTTTAATAAAATAAGTAACTAAAAATTGCCAATGAGGAAATTGCATTACTGTAATGGTACAGAATTGCCTTATGGTTAATATAATCTTAATCCTCAGTAAAACTGTAATGCCGGGTTCAGACTACGTTTTATCTTGTATTACCGTGTCAAAGTGGACGACAACCGACATGGCATCTGTCACATTTCACGACGTCCCGACAGAAAGACTATTCCTCTGCGACAGTTGCGCTCGCACCATGGCAAATTCGCTATTTACATGGCAGGATTTGCAAGCGCACGAACAGACTATCGACGAGACATGCCGGATTCCACCAAAGCAGTTTTATCTTTATGCACACAATAATAATCTTTTACATTTTAATCCTTTTATTTTTAATATTTGGCATGTTTGTGTGCTGCTGCGTGTCCCTGTGTGTGTAATAAGTAAAGTGTACGTGCGCCTATAGGCACATATTACAAACACGCTCTTTAAATAACAAAAAAAATACTGTGGCATTGATTTTAGACCAGATTTTTGTTGGTCAATGGCGCAGTCTATTTCAGCTGCCTCAAAATAGCAACACGCCAACAATGCACGTGAACACACCTCATTTTCAGACCAATACGCCCATGGGTGCACAAATGGCCGCAAATGCAATTGCTATTTAAATAACGTGGCACAGGATGTGAAAATGATATCTGTGTCGGGCTGAAACTAGCAAAAAACACTTGCGTCGCACCAGGCGCCGCATTGCGCTGAGTGTATGATAGGGCCCTAGGAGTCAAAAATCGCATAATCGGACACAGTGACTATCATAACAGACAAAAATATTGTGTAGTCTGAACCCAGCATTAATGTTAATCAATGAACAACATCGAATGATAACATAATTATGTAATAACCAAAGATGCAGCAAAAATCCTGATGTATTAGAAGTATAATGAAACTGCATTATATAAAAGCACATCAGCATGGAAATACAGTGAGAGAAAATGAAACGTGGCTCAAAAACAGCAGAATACAGTTGGTTTATTTGAAGATTTGCATTTTTAATTAAACACTGCACTTTCTTATATATATATATTTTTTTTTTCTGAATAAAGTGAAAGGAAATTAAGTGTTACTAATAGAGGGTTAACATCCGTAGTTTTAAATCTACTAAAACACCCCTACCCCCATCCTAACCCAGTTTAACTACAATCCCAGGTACGAGTGCCTGTTTGCGGGCACGGCTCCAGTTTCTCTGATCTTTGACCTTCGCAGCTCCCTGGGGGTCTTGTCTGCACTTGCAAAAACAAGCAAATCAGATCCTTTTACCCCAAACAAAACACCTACATACAGAGAGCAGCCCTGTCTTACACACACATGGCTAATCACTGCACACGTGCACACATGAACACGAGCACACGCACGTGCACACACTAATGACCTCATACACACACACACACGGGTAGCTACGTACACTCGCAATAAAACTATAAAAATATAAATCATGTTTAAGTTTACTAAAATCATACTATGGCATTTTGTTTTTTAGCCATTGTACCATGTTACCATTTTTATATATGCAGGCTTCACACATTCATTCCACTGTGCTACTTTTCCATTGTTTTTTAATGTCAACGTGCTAAACGAACATTTTTAGCCGTTGCGCCCATGTCTTGCGTCTTTTGTAGCGCTTAATACAGCTTTTAAGTTAAACTTCTAAAATACGTGTCTCTAGATCTTGTGCATTTTTTTTATTCCACTGATCTGCGTCTGTGTGAAAGGCCCATAAAGAGCTACAAAACCATTTTATTTGAAAATAATATAGCCTAGCTGTCCGTATCATGCTCCAATACTGCAGGTCAGTCAGCAACAGAACATATTTCTTTCTCATTCAATCCCTGGCAGCCTCCTCTTCTCCTCCTCTATTATCTAGTTTTTCACAGAGTGATATATGGAGGTGTAATGAGACTCTTTCCTCTAGAGTTCTGTGATAATCATGCATACCGGCTCATCCTCCCTACTGTAGCATCACACTCACAGATAGCAGCAAACAGGTCTCTGGCAGCTTTAACTTCAATATTCAGTATGAAAATTAAAGGAAAATTCTGGTTCAAATTAAAGTAAAATGTTGTTATTACAATATTTTTTTGTGTGTGTTTTTAAGGAAAGAGGAAACAAACCCAGACACTTAGGGTTCATTCACACAGAACATTGCATTCCACTGTGCTGCCTTTCCATTGTTTTTATATGAAAATATGCGCTAAAAGAAGTTCTTAAAGGGGTAGTTCACCCAAAAATGAAAATGATGTCATTAATTGCTCACCCTCATGTCGTTCCACACCCGTAAGACCTTCGTTCATCTTCGGAAAACAAATTAAGATATTTTTTATAAAATCTGATGGCTCAGTGAGGCCTGCATCACCAGCAATAACACTCCCTTTTTCAATGCCCATAAAGCTACTAAAGACGTATTTAAAACAGTTCATGTGACTACAGTGGTTCAACCTTAATATTATAAAGCAACGAGAATACTTTTTGTGCACCAAAAATAAAAAAATAGCAACTTTATTCCACAATATCTAGTAATGGGCGATTTCAAAACACTGCTTCATGAAGCTTTACGAATCATTTGTTTCGAATCAGTGGTTCAGAGCGTCACAATCCCATGATTTCAGTAAATTAGGCTTCATTACGTCATAAGTGTTTTGAAACTTCAATAGTTCACGTGACTCTGGCAGTTTGATACGCTCTCCGAACCACTGATTCGAAACAAAAGATTCGTAAAGCTTCGAAGCTTCATGAAGCAGTGTTTTGAAATCGCCCATCACTAGATATTGTGGAATAAAGTCGCTATTTTGTTATTTTTGGCACACAAAAAGTATTCTAGAAGCTTTATAATATTAAGGTTGAACCATTGTAGTCACATGAACTGTTTTAAATATGTTTGAGCCATCGGATTTCATCAAAAATTTCTTAATTTGTGTTCCGAAGATGAAGGAAGGTCTTACGGGTATTAAACGACATGAGGGTGAGTTATTTTGTTCACTGCGTCAGCTGCATACGAGAGTGACAGGGTAGAGAAGAAATTGTTGAATAAAGTTATTTGTTTTGTTTTTGCGCACAAAAAGTATTCTCGTCGCTTCGTAACATTGGGATTGAACCACTGTAGTCACGTTGACTATTTTAACAATGTCTTTACTACTTTTCTGGACCTTCAATGATGGTAATTACGTTGCTTTCTATGGGGGATAAAAAATAAAACCTTGGATTTCATCAAAAACATCTTAATTTGTGTTCCGAAGATGAATGAAGGTCTTACGGGTTTGGGATGACATGAGGATGAGTAATTAATGACAGAAATTTCATTTTTGGGTGAACAAACCCAGTCAAGTCACCTTTATTTAAATAGCGCTTTATACAATACAGAATGTTTCAAAGCAGCTTTACAGTGATTACAGGAAAATGATTCAATGATGCAAACAGAGTTCATTTCAGCTGTACAGCAGAAAATTGTGTCATTTTTTAGCTGAAAATACTCTGTTTTGTTGCAATGATAGTTTGACAGTTCTTGCAAATTACCTGGCTCTGCTACATCATCTTTCCTGTATCCAAAATATTCCCAAACCACGGATGTTGAATTTTTGGCCAAGTCCTTATCCTGTCCTGAATTCACCTTCCCTGTTTCTGTCCTTTCTTCCATGTCATAACGGTAAACCTGATCTGTTATGGTCTTGCGACTATTTCTTGCGATTTAGGCGTGCTTCATTCAGATTGCACACTGAGGGGGCTGGCGGAAAAATTGTGCTTTCTGCAGTTTAGAAAACCGCGCATGCTCACATAATGGTTTTATTACTTTGCGTTTTCCCCCCTGTTGCCCCGCGTCTCGCGTTTTAACTGCAAAAACACATTCTGTGTGAATGGTGATTTTTTTTAAATGATTTTTTTCTTTGATCTGTAAATGTTTAAACTTCCTTTTAGCAGTGGGACTACTTTTCTAGGCGGATGAACTTTCGTTTATGCATTGCTGATGTCATTCCTGTGGGCGGTAAATGATACTTTAAGAAATGACATTCTTCTGTGTCTGTTCTTTGCACATATGGTACAGGGTTGGTAAGTGATTGTATCACACCAGCCTCATATTAACATGTTGTTTTGTGATATCAGTGTGATACATTTTGTTTTTAACATTTATTACGCATATATTATTGCTCCCCACCTGCTAAACTTACATTATAAATATATTTACTGCTTCTCATTCAGTTATACACACACAAAACTATATGATCAACCATTTACTACACATGCTGTATTAGACATTAGGTTGACAGCCTTTATTTTATATTTTTTTCTATATAAAATTTGGTATTTTCGGTACGTATCTTATGCTCACCAATACTGCATTTATTTGATAAAAAATACAGTAAAAACAGTAATATTGTGAAATAGCATTATCATTTAAAATAACTGTTTTCTATTTGAATCTATTTTAAAATGTAATTTATTCCTGTGATGCAAAGCTGAATTTTCAGCATCATTACTCCAGTCTTCAGTCACATGATCCTTCCGAAATCATTCTAATATGTTGATTTGGTGCTCAACAAACATATTTTATTATTATTATTATTACCAATGTTTAAAAAGTTGTAATGCTTAATATTTCTGCAGAAACTGACTTTTTTTTCCAGAATCCTAAGTTCAAAAGAAAAAAACTTGTATGTGTTTTTTTTATATGTTGGTAACTTATTTTGAATCTGAGATTAGTTATTACATATTATTTTGTTGAGTAACTGGTTATTCATTTTAATGCTTTGGTACTCTAAAATGATGCAAAAATTATGTTAGACACACAGTTCAAAGACACCACTAAGCCTCGCAAGGGTGATGCAGATGATGACGAGAAAGAGATTTACTTACAGCTTCTCGAGGGAGTACAAGCCGGTGAAGGAGCCATTTTTCAGGACACGGATACGATTGTTGCTCAGATTTCTGTGAAGAAAGGCAAAAGGAGAGATGAAATGAGTCATTGTGATGACAGTCACTAATCACACATTCACAGACAGCGATGTAAAATGAAATCCATCCATGCATCCAATGAAAACAGGCCTCACTCACACACTGTCATACACACCCTTGCCAACACACAAGCTGAACCAAAACACACAAGCGAATGTCCAACACAAACACACATATAACAGTAAACACCCCGACACAAACGTGCTTATATGGCTAGACACCTCAGACAAATACACTCGCCAACTCTTACACATATTCTTCATTTGCTGCCTTCAAACCTCATGACTGCAGCATTAGATTCTGATATATACACTGAAGAAATAGTAAGGTTATAGAAGTACAGAGACTTGCGACTGCCAATGCATACACAGACACACTGCTTTGAGCATGTAAGACCTACTGCACAAATAGCATATATGACATTTACCGTAGCAGATCTATACAGGTGGAGCTGGGGAAGGTGGAGGGCTTCAGAGGAACTACAAACTGCTAAAGCAAACACTGACCAACCATTTAAATGTTGAGCAGCAGCGCTGTGTCAGATTGTCAGATTAGGCGATTTTGACTCCTAAATTATGTCGTTGACAAGAAACATTCCCGAACAATAATCGCTTGCGGTCTTTAACGATGTGCATGATGTCATCGAGAAGGTGGAACTAGTGACTGACTTCTGGGTTGAAGCACCTTCGCTATCGTTCGCCAGCATTTATCTTTGTTCACTTTGTCGTGGTAGTCACTCGAGGAAACATCATGAAGGCAGGATTATTGTTGCCATAGCTCCACAAACCTTTCCTCCATTGCATAATTCCACCTAGCAGCACCAATTCAGTCACCTTTCTTTCCTTTCACCATGTTTGAAAGCTGTTTACAGAAGAGCTTCTGTGCTCTTATTGGTCAATGTCACAGATGCGACAGAAGCCATCGTGGAGGCCAGAAAAAAAAACACATTCTAGTCTTTGTCATAACATTGTTAAGCTTCACAGCCGCAACATCGTTTGTCGTCCACTATGACACATACGAGGTAAATTAATGGCCAAAAATGCATAAGAAGTTTTTTTTTAAGTTGACAAAAGGTGTCGTGTAAACAGCCCCTAAATTTGCTGACACTTTTGCGTGTTTTAAAAGCTAGAGGAAGGTTGATTGACCGATTTGTTGATAATACATTTTGTAATGATGCAAGTTTGAGCAGTGTGAGAGATTTATACATTTTTCATCAAGTTTATATTAGACTTTTATCCAACGCACCTATACAAATGATCCAGGTGTGTGAGGCACTGTATTTTCTATTTGGTATTGCTCTTCTTTTGTAATAAAAGTTATAAGAAATATAAACGCACTAAACCAAAGATTCTCAACTGACCCCAACTCAAAAATGGGCACAGATCCATTAGGGTTGTGGACAACGGAGAAAAACAAAAAAATGTGTAAATAAAATAAAATGTGTAAATAAATGTTTACTTTGTGCATTTAGGATAGCAAACTTTTCAAGTTTCAGAAGGAAGGAAAATGCCCAAGTCTTTCATTGCTGACATCAAAAGTTGTGCATCCAATAAAACTCTATTTTGTAACAAATTCATCTGTTACATAATAGAAACCATTTTATTTAGGCAGATGCCCACATGACTGGTTGCATTACATCCCCTCATTTTTGAAAACCATGAACAAGGTAAAAGACAACACAACCCAAACTACATTTATGTAGATACATACATATTGTAATGACACACTAACTCAGAAATAGGTTAGGACCCAGTTGCGGGCCTTTATTCTCAAACTAAAGCAGGTGGGTAAACAGATTTAACAAAAAGGGTAAATCTCAACAGATGAGTAAAACAGGTAACAGTCACTTTTTTTATTACGGGGAACAGAAGGTATATCCACAGCGGCAGGAACTACAACTAAGGATCTTGGCTTACTATGTAAGTATTAACAGGTAATTTCAGTCTTCCAAATAATAAACAAACAGAAGGTTTAACAGCATCCAAAGAACAATTGCAGGAGAAAGATGGGTAAAAACAGGAACTTAACAGAACCAATACCGATTAGAGTCCTTCAACAGGGATGTATACAGGTAAATCCAGCATTTAACACACCATGAGATAATTCCAAACAACAGGACATAGAATAATAACAGTAACAGGCAGATAAGAGTTCAGGATAGCAAAACGGTGAAGGTGAATATTATCAAAGCTAGACAACTAATGACTTTGAGAGTGGGTGCTTTATACCAGTCCATGGGCCCCGTCCACATGGAGACAAGTTTAGCTGTATACGCAAAAATTTTGTACGTATAGGCATTTCATCCAGACGGATCCGGGTTTTCAGAAGGTGAAACCGCTATTTTTTTAAACCAGAGTGGATAAATCTGAAAACCCCGCCCACATGTCGACCCTAGTCAGACACCGCTAACAGCACAAAACAGCAACAACAACAATAATAGCGTACTACATGCTTGTGTTCGTGCTGCAGAAGCTACCGAGCCTAAAGCTTTATTAAAATAAAGCTTTATTCTGAAGTTTTACTAAAGTTTGTATACAGCGCGCAAGGTTTATGCGCATACTCCAAGTCTTATTCTTTGTTTTTAGTGTATCTCTATTGCAGAATTACAGCACCACATACTGATCTGGCATGTATACTACATCGTTTTGAGTCGTTTCAGTGGTTTCGTGTGTACGCAGATATTTCTTGAGACGAGGGAGAAAAAAAAAGAAAGATCGGATAGGGTAAGCTCTGGCTTCGTGTGGACGTAGCCCATAACAAGCCACAGGTGAGTCTTATTAACACTTAGGAGACTGAAAGTGGGTGAATGAGTGAGAAAGTGGGGCAGAGTCCAGAGTGCACATGACACATATACCCAATCATAACCCATTTTTTTCAGGATTCTTTGATAAATAGATCTATTTTGTAACATTATAAATGTCTTTACTGTCAAGTTTGACAAATTTAATGCGTCTTTGCTGAATAAAAGTACTAATTGCTGTAACAAAAAATCATACGGACCCCAAACCTTTAAATGGTAGTGTACTGTATCTAGTCATATTGCGTTTTAAGAGAGTTTATTTCATAGGTGCACAGAGAAAAAAGTGCATGTAGTTGAAGAAACACTAATATGTAATATTATAGTGTACTCTGTATACAGTATCTATAAAGACATAGTGTTTCACCAACAGAAGAGTGAGAGCATCTGGGAAAGGATGCTGCCCAAACACGATTTCAGCGACCCGACAGCCACAAAGACAGCGGCATCAACTTCAGCCATCAGACCGGGCTGTTTCCAATTAATCTTCACGGCTTAATGGAGGGATGGAAAGGGCGAGGGAATGAGGAAGAGGAGGGGGAGGAAGCCATAATCTTGATAATCACAGTGGATACATTTTTACATCAAAAGGAAGTCGAGGTCCACATCAAAAGCGTGCCCGGCTCTTTTCCATGACAATTATCCCTTTCGCCATTGGCTAATGGGCCTGAGACCAGAGAGAGTCTTATCAGAAGGAAGAGAGGAAAGAGAAGAGGAGGAGAGAGAGACGTTTGGATGGTGGTATGGGTAAAGCTCAAGAGTAAAACAGGTTTGGATTAGGTTTGTGGCTGATATGGAAAAACAAAAACACACAAATGCAAGTAAACTGATCCCGCCGTTGTGTGTGTTATACGTCAGATCTATTTCTGTCTGTCTTTAAATCATATTACGGAAGCAATACATCAAAGAGGCCATATATTACAGTTATTTTCCCACAGTTTAGGGGTCTTTTTAGGCGTGACACAAAGTTTTTATAAAACAGCAGCCAATGCAACATGACACTAATGTTCAATAAATGATAAGTTGGCAAATAACATGCACATTCACTTTACTTTTTAAACATCAAGATTTTTCAAGGTTAAAATTTAGACATCAAGTTGGGTCCAAAAGTCTGAGAAGACTTTGAGAAACTGTGATTCAAATAACAGTGAGATTACGATGAAGAAAAAAAAAAGTCTATGTGAAAAAAAAAAAAAAAAAAAACAATAGGCCAAAGAGACATCAGCGGAAAAGGAAATAATTTGACAGGAAAGCAGGCTTTTATGTTTTGATTAAAGATTGCAAAGACTAACATTTACTTTCTTTGGAACAGCATGAACTGATGGACCAGGAATGTGCATTAATATCGCGATGAAATGTAAGTAGTGACAGATCTTCAGGAGTGGGGTTTAAGTGAACTAAAATCCTGCATTTGTCACAAGAGAGAAGTCTGTCATTTTCACTGGAAGGTCCAGTTATGACATTCTGATTAAACATTACAAGGTCAAAACATCTTTAAAAAATGAAACATATGAATGGATGAATTGATCACAATAAGATCTAAACAAAAAATAGATGGGGTGAATCATTTAATGCTGACTTTAAGAATGTTAAATAGGGTCATTTTTTATTTCACATTAGATCAGGGCCATAACCACCATAGACATTGAGGGGGACAAGTCACCCCTAATAATTAGAAATGGCCAAATTGTCCCCCCAATATTTGATATTATTGATGATGCTATGCTGTACTCCATTATGTACCGCTCTGTTTGTTGTTAGGATGACAAAAAAAAAATGTAAAAGTTAAATTTTTAGGCTGGTCTGCCTCAGCGGTCTAGTCTCAGCTTCAGACGTCACGCCCACGGAACGTTGGCTGAAAGTCTGATGCATATGGCACACTTAACTGGAAACGCTTCAGGAGTTTTGAAGTCGTAATCTGTTTGGTTGAATTCTACAGGATGTCCGGGAGACGTGTGTGTTGCGTTCTTTAATGGTCCGCCTGTAAACACATGCCGTAATGCCAAATCCCCTCGTGGAAGAAGAATGCTGTCGTTTATAACTGACAATGAGCGCTTACCAGGATCAACTAAACGCTGGATTTTCAAAAGTATGCGAAGTTCACGGCTCAAATGTTGCAGTAAACTTGCACAACATTCTTGAATTAATCATTTATTAGATGCATGCTGGTCTGTTATTGTAGGGATATTTTTATGCCCCTAAACATGATGCGAAACAAAACGAACTGTGATTGGTTGCGTCAAACGTCCTCTTGGGCGGTCCTTGGCCAATGAAAGCTGCGATAAAGTCCAGACCTTCTGCCGTCAGTCTGAAGGTCTGGCTATGTGAGACTATCAGCGGTCTAACAGCGCTAATCACTGTCAGAATGAGTGATCTGGCCAATCAAATCAAAGAACGCAGGGCTTACTGTTCACAGAAGACGAGTGCAAATTCCAATGCAACGCTTTTGTTTTAGCAGTGAAAGAGTACGTGGCGAGTAAGTAGCTAAACATTTAATACTTGACAACTGTTTTATGATTTAAATATTCGACCGACAGTAATATCCAGTAATGCAAACTACTCAACATTTTTATGAAATTTTGCCATTTTGAATTGAAAACATGCTACTATTTGATTAATATGATATGATGAATGTAATTAATACTGAATGTGATGAGACAAGAAACGTTTTGCGTTGGGTGAATTTTTTTTAAATTAATATTTGCAAATAGTTTAAATTGATTACTTAATAGCTACAATAGACCTGAAACTTTTACAGTTGTTTTTTCTTTAAAAGAAAAATCTTTTAATTATTTAATCCCGATCATTCATGTTCATCTGTTTTAGATAAAACTTAACACACTTTTAGGACATTTCACTTTGAAAGTTTTGTGAAATGTGCAAGACGCAATATAATATCATTTTGCAGAAATGTCGCCACAAGCACATTTTTTCCAATGAGCCTGGGTTGCAACATACACTCTTGTATGTCTGTCTATATGCAGCATAAAGATAATTCCTTATTATTTCCTTCGATATGATCATAATATCACACTTTACTATCAATGCACAAATTCTTTCTTTCACTCGCCCACAACAAACACTTCAGGCTTGTGCTTGTCAAAGAGTGAACTGATTAACGTTGTAAAACACACAATCAACACCATGACCAAAATCACAGATGTATTGTATATCTAACGGTCTAAAAGTCTGCTTTGAGTTTTACCCGTGATGTCATTTGGGGTCATATCATATAATCTGACATGCAACAATTATAAAGGACTTGAAACATAGTGTACACCTGGCTTTATCCAATTAGATTTTTAGAGTTGTAATTATCCATTGTATAATTGCATATAATTACTGGAACTTTCTAAAGTGTGTGTTTGTGACTCATGTTCCTCTTTCGTCTGTCCTCAATGTGTCACCGCCTAATAGAGCATAACTGGCTCTATATCCTCTTATCATCAGGAAGTGTGTTACCAATCAGGTCTTAAAAATGTGTTTGCAGTGAGTGTGAGTGTGTGTATATGTCGAGAAAGAGTGTGTGTCTGCTTCCATTTGCAAACCAGCAGCTGGTTCATCTTATTTCCTGCCTTGTCACAAAAGTTAATGAGCAGATTTAATCAAAACAGCATTTTGAGGCAGCCTCTTTTTAGCGCAAACACACATTTTATGTAAAATCTAGTAGCCTAAAACATAGCATTAGCAATGCCAAGGTCATTGGTTCGATTAGTAGGGAGGGAATGAATGTATGAACATTAAAAAATGTATACCTTGAAAACAAATAAGTCGCTTTAGATAAAAGCATCTGCCAAAAGTGTAATGTATACAAACTCACTATACTGTACAAAGACAAAATGCTGTTAGCCTACTACATATTTTGTCAGAACTACGTTAAGTCTAAAATCAGCTATTCTGTGACATACAATTTGGCTCAACTATGCTCAGATAAAACTAAGAGTGAAAACTGATCTCAACTCAATAAAATTTTTTCAAAACTCAATTATCTCAGTGTTGGAGTAGTTATAACATTTGTCGCCTTTGTAGGGCAGTCCAGATTGTGCTTTGCTCACAAAAAGCACAATTTACTGTGTATCATTGCGCTATTACCCAAAACCTATCAACAGATTTTGACAGCTGTTTTTGTATGACTAATGCTAACACTAGCAACCACGCTAATGACTTCCCGCATATGCGCACATGTGTGGACTAACACACAGCTAAACTACATCCTGCCATCTAATTAAAGAAAATTAAAGAGGACATTTCAGAACCAACACAATTGCCTCAAAAGTGGGTCTCTGTGTTTTGGCTCAAAATGAATGAAAATGACATCTTGCCTTTGTCAGGTCATTACTAAGGGTGACTCCAAACCACTAACCGACTGCTGTCATACTGTTGCAGGATGTAAGGAGGATCAGGACACATAGTACTGGGACACGGCCAGCTGAACAGATCTTCAAATAGCTCTTTGACCCTGATCTACCCCGCCTGATGCTCTGGTCGGGCACATGAACCGTCAGCTAACTGAAGCCAGACACAAGATAAAAGCTGAAAACCAGACAGATCTACTGCATAATTTAATACAGAGAGAGACTGAGAGCTATCACTGGCAAAAACACAAACGGTTAATTGGACCCAGAGACTATAGAGCTATAGATAGTAATGAGTATTTATTCAGTCAGAAACCGTTTAGAAAGTGAGCGTGTGGAGGTTATGTGTCAAGTAAGGTCTTGGGTTGCTGTAAGTATGAGTGTGTCTGTATATGTTGGAGTATCATTATATGATACATACAGGCAGTGTTGGGGTAATGCATTACAAGTAACGTGAGTTACATAATCAGGATTACTTTTAAATTTACAACAAAATATCTGAGTTACTTTTTCAGATAAGTAACACAAGTTACTTTCTTTTCCCATTTATTGACTGACAGCAATTATTGATGACATCCTATTCCTCTGCAATCCAGAATGGCAGCACAGCTGAAAGGTTTGTTTGAGCTGCGATTGCTGGATTTTATAGAAGCTGTTTCTGTCTCAAAGTAATAAAAAAGGTAATTGTGAGGTAAAGTTTAAAACTAGAAATGAAGTAAAATTGTGAGATATAATATCAAAATTACAGAAAAAGTCAAAATGCAAAATATAGTGCGATATAAAGTCATATCAAGAGACATATAGTCACATTGTGAGATAAAAAAGCAAAATGGCATATAAAGTCATACTGTGAGTTATAAAGTCGTAATTGTGAGGTTTAAAGTCGCAATTGCCCCTTCGCCGGGAGTTTGATTGACAAGGGATCTAACCAATCATAACGCCGAATCCGCCATTTTGTCCGACAAAGCAGTCAGGAGTTAGAAGATTAACCTCGGTGGACTTGAACCGGAAAAATGGTGCGTACTGAAGTCTTTCCGCATTTGAAACAACATTCCTTCTCGTGTTCATTCATGTTTATTTGATGCTATAAATTAACTAGTAAGAAGAGATGATCGGTTCACAAGCCGCTTGAGCTGAGGCGCTACAGCGATCTGTCACGACACATTAAAGAGCCACAAAACGTTTTTTATTGTTCGAATTTCTTTAAAAAAATTACACAGTTTGAAAGCTGGGACTTTGTTTAATATCATAAGTAACCTGCTCTGTCTTGTCTGTCGACGTGTTGTCAGTGTCCTCTTTGGTCCACAATGTATTTTTCACTCTGTGTGGCGTGACAGCGCCATGGCTTGTCGGACAAAGCAACAGTAAGGGGGGCGGGTCTTTGCAAAGGGTCAATTGTGAGATATGAAGCTGATTTATAAAGCCACAATTGAGATATAGTCACAATTGTGAGACATGAAGTCATATTGTAAGCTATAAATTTGCAATTGTGAAATAGGAAGTCATAAGGCATCTTTACACAGACAAGTTAAGGCTGCTCTGATCCTGCTCAAAATTCAGTGTAAAGATGCAATGCCGCATAAAAGCCAGACTTAATTATGCCTGCTCTGACCTACCTCAGGCCCTAGCATCAAAGCATACAGTTGTAATTGTGGTATAAACACATGTATGCCACCTCTGAGCAGCATTAAACGGTCTGTGTAAAGACACTTAAATGCCACTTCAGAAGCACTTCCGTGCCCTTTTGCAGTGTAAATTTGGTAATATTGTGAGTTATAAAGCCGCAAATGTGAGCTATAAAGACGTAATTGTGAACAATAAAGTCATATTGTGAGTTACAATGTTACAACTGTGAGATATAAAGTCACGAGAAAGCAGGGAATGAATGCTTGAACATAAAAAAAAATTTATTGGCCTACCTTTAATGCAAATATCTGCCGTGTGTAAAGTATAAACTCATTATACTGCATAAAGACAAAATGTAGTTACTACATATTTTATACATATTTTGAGTTATAATGTTGCAATTGAGAGACATAAAGTCACAAATGTGAGATATAAAGTCAGAAAAAAGGCCATATTTGTGAGAAATAATTGGGAGAAAATTGAGAGATTCCCAATTAAGTGTTTTTTATTTTTGTTTTACTTTAAGGCGGAAACAGAATTCTGTAGGATCTTATATAAGGAAATAAACTGCATTGTTCTCAATAGAACAGCAGGCAGGGATCAGCACACACTGACACCCGCATACGAAAATACTCACACCGAAAAACATGCTGCGTACACACACGCACACAAGAACTTAAAGCGGTCCGCTCTGTAAACAAACTAAAACAGGCGGTGCTCCTGTTCAGCTAAACAGGAAGTGGAGAAAATGAGCTGTTTATACAGAGCTTGGCTGACTGAGGTCAGAGGTCAACCCCTGAGCGCTTCCTGCTCTGCTGTGTGATGGACAGGGCAGAGAGCAAGAGCAGGTGGACAACAGAATGACGGGAAGAGATAAGAATGATATGACAAAAGAAAGATAAAAGCAAGGAAAAGAGGAAAACGGGAGTCCAGTTAGAGGATGAGAATTATATATAAAGATAGCAATAAAAAGAGAGAAATGAAGGTGGGACATTAGTCTTGCTACTTTAAATCAAAATGGACATGATTTAGTTTAATGCTGCATTCAAGTCATTGTTGAAATAATTTAATTAGAAAGCTGGAAATGCAGCTTTTTTTATATAAAGCTCTGACTTTTTTCCCACAATGTTGTGACATCATGTAAAATCAGCAAGACTGGCAGTGACCTCATAATCAACGGTACTTATATACAGTACGCATTTCATATTCTCATAATTTTATTATACACCTATGCTTTTGGTATTGTTACTGTTAAAGGACTAGTTCACTTTCAAATTAAAATTACCCCAAGATTTACTCACCCTCAAGCCATCCTAGGTGCATATGACTTTCTTCTTTCTGATGAACACAATCAGAGATATATTAATAAATATCCTGACGCATCCAAGCTTTATAATGGCAGTGAACAGGGGGTCATAAGTATGAGCTGAAGAAAGTGCTTCCATCCACATCCATCCATCATAAACCTACTCTACTCCACAAGGATCCGGGGGTTAAATAAGGCCTTTTGAAGTGAAGCGATGTGTTTGTGTAAAAAAAAAAGAAGCAGCCATATTTAACAATTTATGAAGTAAAACATCTAGCTTCCACCAGATCGCCTTCCATATTAAAGTTACAAAGAAAGAGTAAACTGGCGTTGCGTCAGTTAAGCTTTTCTGTAAGTTGAATAGGGAAGGCGTAGGACGTAGCGTAAGATTTTTTGAACTGCAAGAGTTTTATACTTTCTTCGTAAGTTGAATATGGAAGGCGGTCTAGATATTTTACTTCATAACTTGTTAAATATGTTTGGGGTTTTTTTACACAAACGCATCGCTTCGCTTCAGAAAGACTTTATTAACTTTATTAAATTTTCATTTGAAAGTGAACTAATCCTTTAATGTTATTGTTAATGTCTAATTAAGTAAGCTGTTGTTATTGTTAATGTTTAATTAAGTATTTTAATGCCATCAATAACAAATGATTCAATGGATTCCATTATTGGCATCAAGAGTTTTAAAATATAAATGAATCATCTTTGAATCTGAGGACACAAAGCAGCATAAATGTCCCATTTTGTGTGTGATTCATCAGTTTTCATACAACTTTTCTGTACCATTTCCTCCACTATATATTTTTTCTTTTCTCTCCTAAATTAGATTCTAAATCAGATTTATCTTCTTTAAAAATGGACAGTTTACTCATAAATGTAAATTCAGTCATCATTTAGAGACTCTCATGTCATTCCAAACCATGGATGTGTTTCCCGAAAGCACTGTTAGCCAACTATGTTCGCAAGTTCCATCATTAGTTCAGCGATTTGGTGATTCTCGCAATCATAATCCCAACGAACATTCAACAGCGTCGCAAAATTGGTTGTAATACAGCTCTGGAGCTGTGGTTAGAAGCATTGTTTCTTGTTAAAATACATTAGTCTTGGGCACAATAAGCAAGCTAACATTCAGTTCATCTTTCATTACATTTAAACATATATACATTTTAATTTATTTTAGTTGGTTAACAATCAGCGCCGTTTTTGAAGAGTGTGTATGTGCGTAAAATGAGGGAATCTGCGATGAATCAAACATCAATTTAAGCCAAATGAACTGGAACAGAAACAGTGAAGTAGTCATTAGTTGCCATATTCGTTACAGCAGCATCTCGGAGATCTTAAATAGATTAAAAGAGCAAAAGTTATTACTCCTCCACTTGCGTGTTATGTCATTGTAACACAGTTCGTAAGTACGGGAAGAAGGAGGCGGGAACCGGCGAACATTCAAACAAACTTTAATCTCAAAATAAACAACAGAACAAAACGAAAGTAATGCCGGCAGACCCTCGCGGACGTCTGCCGGCCACACAAACATAATAAAACATAAAATAAAGTCCAGGCCTGGCCCTCTCTCGTCCGTTCACTGTCGTCGCTCCTCCTTTTATGCCTCCGGAGCTCCTCCGTGAGGGACTCGAGGCCGGTGCGCCTCACAGGTGACGATCATTAACACTCGCGTCACCGGCCTCGCGCCGTTCCCTCACGGCTCTCGCCCGCCCTGCTCGCCACATACCCCCATGGCCCCTCGCAGGCCGGGGGGTACTCCCGCGACTGCGCTTACTCCCCCCCGGGGCCTGTCTCGGCGGCCGCAGCACCTGGGGGTAAGGACAGACGAGACGAGAGAAAGGAGACGGAAGCAAGGGGAGCGACAGGACGAGAGAGGGGAGAGAGGAAAAAAAAATTCTGGGTCCGGTTCCCAGACACACTGCCGCTCGGTCCTCAGCCTGCCGAGAGGCTCTTCCTCGCGGTGCCGTGCGATGGCACTGGACGCTCGGTGGACGGCCCGATCCTCGACCGCCTCCTGGCGGCCGGCGATGGCTCCTCCGGTTGAGGGCAGCCGGCAGCGAGTCCCCCATCCCCTGCTCCTCCCCTTCACGGCGGACGGCAGCAGGCTCCGGCCCACGGCGAACGGCGGCGACTCCTCCGCTCCCTCCAGGACGGCAGCCACCCCACCTCGTCCCAGGAGCGCGGCATCCGGGTCTCCGTCCCACCTGTCACTATGCTCCAGTACCACCGCCTCGGGCAGCCTCTCGCGGTCTTCACACTCCCGCGCTGCCCGAACTCCGCAGCACCGCGATCCCCCTCATCAGCGAGGGCTCTCCGACAGCATGTCCCTCCTTCCTCCCGGGTTTCGGCACCAATGTAACACCGTTCGTAAGTACGGGAAGAAGGAGGCGGGAACCGGCGAACATTCAAACCAAACTTTAATCCAAAATAAACAAATAAAACGAAAGTAACGCCGGCAGACCCTCGCGGACGTCTGCCGGCCACACAAACATAATAAAACATAAAATAAAGTCCAGGCCTGGCCCTCTCTCGTCCGTTCACTGTCGTCGCTCCTCCTTTTATGCCTCCGGAGCTCCTCCGTGAGGGACTCGAGGCCGGTGCGCCTCACAGGTGACGATCATTAACACTCGCGTCACCGGCCTCGCGCCGTTCCCTCACGGCTCTCGCCCGCCCTGCTCGCCACAGTCATTAATGTCAGAACCAATGTGATTTAAGGGCATTTTCACACCTGTAGATCGATTGCATTGTTCCAAAACAGGGACTTTATTTGTTACAATGTTGCATTTTCTTCTTGGTTCGGTTTGCTTTCCAACATGTTCTCCAACCAATACGACCATATAGGTCGTTTGTCACTTCCCTTAAAAATACGACCTATAGGAGCGTTTACTAAAGTGACGCCCCTATCGACAACAGGACACTTTCATTTTAATTCATGAAATACGACCCATAGGAGCGTTTGCTAAAGTGACGCCCCTATCGACAACAGGACACTTTCATTTTAATTCATGAAATACGACCCATAGGAGCGTTTGCTAAAATTGCTCCCCTTTTGACAACAGGACACTTTCATTTTAATGCATTGTTCCCTTTTATCTGCGTCATTTTTCGGGTTTCGCGTAGCTCAATTGGCAGAGCATTGCAATAACAATATGCGATCATGTGATCATGGGTTTGATCCCAGGGAACACGTGCTCATAAAGTGTAAATGCACTATAAATCACTAAGGTTAGGTTTAGGGATGGGATGGGATGGGATGGGATGGGATGGGATGGGATGGGGGTGGGTGTAGTCGTAAGTAAAAAATGAGTTTTGCTAAATGGAAATAGGAGAAATGGTGTAAAAAGTCCACACACTGCATGTAAATGAACACGCATTTTGATTGGTAATGACAGTCATACGTCATTTCATGACGACAGACGTAACACGACACTGTCATTATTTTTACGCCCACCAGAGGGCGCATGACTTCAACATTTTCCGTTATGAAATATGATATCGTTTGGTTTGGTTCGTTTGTCCATTGTGTTGGATTGCTTTTTCACACCACAAGCGAACCGCCACATAGTTCGTTCGCAATCGGGCCGAGACCACCTTGTTCAGGCGATCTTGGAACGATTGTTTTGGTGCGGATCCGAACGGGATTGCCATGTTCACATGCCTAAATGAACCGAGCCAAGGGAGAAAACGTACCAGGTTCCGAAACAAACGCTCAGGTGTGAAAACGCCCTGTAACACTTTATTTTACAGTGTCATTGTTACATATGTTACATGTATTTACTGTAGTAATAACTAGAAATTATGCATAATTACGTGCAATTAACCCTAAACCAAACCCTCATCCTAACCCTAACCCTATAGTAAGTACATGTAGTTAATTGTCATTACTCAGTACTTAAATGTTTAATTACACTGTAATACTGACACCTTAAAATAAAGTGTAACCAAACACCCTAAACGACAGAGGTGCGACCATGTTACAACGGTTTTGGGGAACAGTCGTGACTAGCTAGTTAGCTTCTCCAATGATTCATCGTACTATAGTAGTTAATCAGTGAGTTACATCGTTGTACAGAAAACGCATCCCTGTATGACCTTATTTCTTCTCCGGAACACAAAAGAAGATATTTTGAAAAAATGTCTTTGTGTCTTTTCCCCCATAAAATGAAAGTCAATGGGGTCCAATATTTGTGATTTTTGAAGTCTATTTTGGAGCTTGGTAGTCCTAGTTCTCGCTCCCTTATGGGAAAATAACTAATTTTTATGGTCCTTGAAAGAAAATAAAAGCCCTACGGGTTTAGTTCAACATGATCATTTCTGTGTAGAGCTGCACAAAAAAATTATTGCAATTGAACAGCAATATTATAGGTCAGTAAAAAGAGTATATTGACTATGTTGCTATTTTGAAAATTAAAAGCAAATATTCAAAAGAATGCAAAAATCAAGTAAGGAATCATTAAAATAAGTGAACGAGGGTAGAGAAATGTGACAAAAAACAGACTACTGGTCCTTACCAGTAGCGGCTCTATCCTTCAAACAGCAGACCTCAGTAAAACAACTAAGCTACATAAACCAGACCGAAGTCTAAAGCTCCTTAATTGAATTGTCAAGCTTAAAAACAAAATCAGCAGTGACATATAAGACATACACCATCAGTCATCTGAGCTCTGATATCACTCAGCATGCTTTAATAATTATTATAGTAATTACATCAGGGACAAAAGTGTCTTCATGCGTCCCTTCATACATTAGTAGAGGCCATATGAGCCATGTCAAAACCCAAATGGGTTTTGAAAGACATGCTCAAATACATCATATCACAAAACTGCTGAAATATATCAATAACTCAAGATTACACCCTCCTGCTGAAGTATGGCAGCACAATGTGATGCAGTCTTGCAAGGACGAGTGTTTCCTCGGTGACAGCAGCGGTTCTTAGTTCCTCCCCGTTCTTTGCCACTCGCTGGAGTGGTTTGGCTCAATTAGTCTCCTCAAACCGCAAGGCCTCTAAGACGAAACAACAGTCCATGTCAGATTGTCCCTCGGACAGCTAAATGGCCTTAAGCTCTGCCACTCGTGCTTAGGAAACCTGAAACTTTAGAACAACTTATTCTAGGACATCCTGAACAATATCAGATGTCCTATAAGACAATTTTGTCCTTCAAGACAAACACACACACATACGAACACCAGCAGGTCAATTGGCACAATGTTGTCTCTTGAGAAAAAGAAGTACAGTTTAATATACTTTTAAAAAGATTTTAATTACAGAAATAATTTACTTTAAAATCTACTTAAGTGCAGTAATGCTTTCGGACACTTAATTGCATGTTATTTGCAATGAAATAAAAATGTATTAACTAATATTAAATTCAATTAGGTGAACTTTTGAGAGCTTTTTGGACCCACTTAAGTTGAACTTAAGTGTGATCTTTATATGTTGACTTAAGTTGTGACTTAAGTACATTTTTATATTATCTAAAAACATACTTTATAATATTTGAAGTACACTACAAGTGCACATTAAATACAGTTAAGCATATTTCATTTTTACAAGGGACCCAGAATCTCCTCTCTTTATGAAAAGAGTCCAACATGATTAACCAAGATTTGGAAAAGATAACGGACAACAAGGATATCACCAGCAAACCCAACATTCGTCATGCCTTTATTAGTTTGCATGTGCATTCTACTTAGTTTTTGTGATTCTCAGTACAGGAGTTGTCTAACGGTACTTCAGCGTCATTCAGAGACCATCTAATAATATGACTTCATTTTCTCTCCTTCTGGAGCCAAACAGAAGAACCGCAGACTGGATGGGAGTCACACAGTGGGATTTAAATTTAATAATACTGCACAGAGTTTAGCCAACAAGCTCCCTTTAAAGACCTCCTCTTTGCCCGAGACGCCTACAGCACATTACTAACTATGGCTTATTGACCTTAGAGGAGACGGTATGTTTAATTTGACACAAATGTTGGATTTTTTTGGCTACACTTTATTTTAAGGTGTCATTGTTACAGTGTAATTATACATTTACAAGTATTGAGTAATATTAATTAAAATCATGTACTTACTATAGGGTTAGGATTAGGTTTGGTTTAGGGTTACTTGCATGTAGTTAAGCATAATTTATAGTTATTACGATAGTAACTACATGTGTAACAAGGACACTATAAAATAAAGTGTTACCAATGGTTCAAAAAACACAGTTTTTGTCCATACTTGTGAAAAGACACATTAACATATACTGTATATGTCAATATAAATCACTAATACATCAATTATTGTGCAAACTATATACTTGAAGATGAAGTGTGTAAGCAAAGACAGTATATATACCAAAACAGTTCACTCATATTATTAAGAATGGGAGAAAATGCAACATGCAATATGGCAAAATAAGTCCTACCCTCTAAATAAAAGAGTCAATCATGTAGCGTCTGGATCAATCAGCCACACAATTATTCATTGTATTTAATGAATTACCCATAAACTCACTCCCACTATCAAAGTTCTGTGAACCCATCCCCCTAAAACTGCAACCAACATCCAGGTGTCCTGTTACAGATACAGGGTACTTATATGATCAGAAAGAATGTTAGTGACTCCTTCTTCCTGAGAAGGACAAATAAACTCTCTTAATCCTATGTATTCTCTATATAACTACTGAGAAAATTTATAAACATGTATCCAAGTTTCCCATCTCATGACTTTCCTTTTATAGGCTTTATTCTATTTGTTAATTTTCTCTTTTGAACTATTTTGGGTATTAATATATTCCAGAGCTGGAATTTATAGTTAACTGAGATCACATT